>JAJOZX010004032.1:437500-439930 GCA_023014485.1 Bathynomus jamesi | reverse complement strand
TCCGAGCTACTTCCTCCCCGAGACTCCGCACAGGGAACGGAGGAACATCGACCCGTGGAGGTGAACCGGAGTGCACCTCCGCCCCCGGCAGGACCGAGTGGCGGGCAGGAGCCGCCAGGTGCTTCCGAACTACCTCCTCGCGGGGACCTTATGGGAATAGGGTCCCCCGGAGAAAGCAGACAGGCTGCTTTCCAGGGCCACTGTTTGAGCGTCAGTATGCTCTTAGGCCCCGACTTCGAGTACACTACGAGGAACCCGAGGATGACTAAAATTACATGTGTCAGTGTTAGTGTCCCAATAAAGGGGACAAGTAAGTGGAAATTTTTATGGAAAATTTAGGAGTAAATTTGTGGGTAAAATTGTGAGTAAAGTGATGATATCCGACCATATTTAAGAAAGTTTGCATCGGAGTGCAAAATTAAAGGAGGGGAGGGATGTTGTACCCTATTGTAAAATAGATGTAGAAATTTTAGTTTAAGATTTCTTTGTGTAACATCTTTAAAAGCAAAGGGGTTTTGATTTATAAATATTCATGAACAAATGAAAGTGTTTTTTTTCCATTTCTTCGCGTTTGTTCTATTTTCATTCAGTTCTCATCAGAGGATATTGAAATCGAGTTAATTGCGCAGGAAAAGTAAAATCTGTAATTTGAACCCCGACTAAAGTAAAAAGATACCGACACCTTGTCTAAAATCCAAGTCAAGTCAGGGTGTGTAATCCGAGAGAGCACTTGTTGTTTGACAAGTCCTGGATAGATTTATCGTAGAGTCAAAGGGCAGTTAATTTACGAGTCTGGGTCCATTAGGAGCCTTGTAAGCTTTCACTTTTGTTTACATTTGAGATCTTGAGAGGAAAACCCTTAGGCGAAATTTAAAATTTTTGTTTTAAATTTTAAAGTTTTAAATCTTGAATTTAAATTTTTAAATTTTAATTTGAAAATTCGTTGAGATAGGCGGAGCCTCGATTTTAACAAAGTTGAGACTAGAGCCAATAGAGGAGCAGTAATTTTGTACGGATGACGTCATGTAACGAAATTGGTTTTGATAGGTCCTTTAGACCCCAAAGGGCAGAGTTTTTGGTAATACTGAGGGGAATTTTGAGAGTCAAAATCAGTTGGTAGAAGTTCCTCCTTGAAGTTAACTGTGGCTAAACAAACCCCCTGTAGACTTGTGGTGTAAGAAAATTCAAAACCGAAAGTATAAATTGTCCACTAAATTGAAATAAAGAATTGTAAACATGTCATTAACTACGCGGAACCTGTGCAAATGCTAAAGGTTATTGTTAACGACCTAAACCGATAAATTGATTGTATCTTAATTAATGTTAACCAACGGACCAAGAGTTTTTTGTGAACTTTCTCTTAATTTAATTTGGCTCCAAGTAAATGCTAGACGGGGTACGTCTAAGCCCCTAGTTCCTGAATCCGTCAATTTGGGTTCAGAAGAAAGTCCCGTTAGTTGATATACGTAGCGTTGAAAATTGTCATCTGTATGTCGTAAGTAAATTAATTCTTGTGAATATCTGGGTCGAATTGCGACCACTTCATTTCTTGTTATTTATTTTGTTGCCCTAAAATATAAAGCCCCTCGAAATATAAATTATTAAAGTCACATAACTGTGACCTGTCTTTGACGTTAAGATATTGTATTGTCGAAAAATTTATAGATGTAATTCAAAATAAACTATTAAGCATGTACTGTGTCGAGTAACATTTAATAATTTATAAGAGGGCGTGCGTTGTTTTAAATACCTTGTGATAGACCCCTCTTTAGCTGGGGAAATTAACGTTCAAAGTAGGCTTGTGGAAAGCCGAAGGAACCTAGCCTATCAATTTAAAGGGCCATCCGTCTTGGGTATGCCGAATAATCCTGGACGAAAATAAGAGATAAACATCACGGGTACGCCCAACTTAAAGGGTGCCCGTGAAGTGAATTAAAGTCAGAGAATGGGTGTTCAATACCATAAATAAATATACGGATTGGGCGCGTACGTCAATATATATGATATATATATATATATGTGTATATATATATATATATATTGTATGTATATGTATGTATAATATATATATGTATATATATATGTATGTATATATGTATGTTATATAGTATATATATATATATATGTATATATATATATATGTATATATATATGTATGTATATATATATATATATGTATATTTTTTTTTTTTTTTTTTTTTAGTTCGGGAAGAACGATTCGCCTCTATTTAAAGGGCTATCTCAGCGGAAAAACAAAGAAAAAGTGAGAGGAAGACAGAG
The DNA here is from genome assembly GCA_023014485.1 of Bathynomus jamesi. Taxonomy (NCBI): domain Eukaryota; kingdom Metazoa; phylum Arthropoda; class Malacostraca; order Isopoda; family Cirolanidae; genus Bathynomus; species Bathynomus jamesi. Next base: position 437,650 of record JAJOZX010004032.1, on the reverse strand, counting down.
GAAAAAGAAAGGGTGGAGGGGACAGTCGAAGTGGAAAAAGACCAAGATGACAAGGACTGCAGGGTCGAGCCCCATCACCTTGGGTGCTAGGCCGGGGGAGGGCGCACGTGAAACCTCCAGGAACAAGCACGTACAAACGAGCAAAAGAGC
>JAJOZX010004032.1:417500-430000 GCA_023014485.1 Bathynomus jamesi | reverse complement strand
ACCGAAGAGTGGAGTATTGCGAGTGGTACTTGGCACGATGTGGATGTGGATTGGACGAAGGGGTTTCGTAGAATACCCTCCGCGTTCACCAGACCTCACACCACTAGACTTTTTTTTATGGGATACTTAAAGACAGTCTACGCTATAAAACCTGCAACAGTCGCTGAATTGAGAGCAGCCATTGAACGAGAATGCACACAAATACCAAACGAAATGTTTCGTGATGTTTGCGATTCCATTGCTTCGCGTTATCAGCAGTGCCTGGACCAGAACGGACGTCAGTTTGAAAACAGGCGTTGACAAAACAATTAAATAATGTCTGTAGATTCTATTACATTTTGAAAATGAAATGTATTTTAATAAACACTGCCTTTATAATTATTTAAAGTGTGTATACATTTTTTTTGGGACGCCCTGTATATATGTATATACACCCTCGATTAGGTACTCCGGCTTGCCGGGCCGAGGGGGCTCGTACACCTCGTGGGTGGTTGAGGTTTCCTCAACTCCTCGCGGGGTGTGGGCGAAGAGTTACTTCGTTGCGTTTTTTTTTTTTTTCCTCCCCTTCCTTTTCTTCCCCCCCCTTTTCTTTTTGCTCCCCCTTTTTCCGTCTCTCCCGGAAGTTCTTTTGTCTTGACTCGGTCCTGTGCCTCTGTCAATCGTAGTATCCCCCCCCTCTGTTTGTATTTGCAGTCTTGGGGTCATCTGGTGCACCCGCCGGGGGGCATCGCTCCGTGGCTGAGCCGTGCTCCGGGGATGGTACGGGCGCCCGGACCGCTGCTGCGTCTGGATTGGGTCTTTGCTTGGCCCTTAACGGACAAATCTCCGTAGTGCCAATCTGCTGTTTTTAAAACGACAGTTAGGTTGGGGGGCGGGCTACCCGGGACGTTGGGCCTGCGCTTTGAAGGATGCAGCGGCGAATGGTGCATCGCCTTGGGTCCGAGGCTGCCTTTTTTGTAAAGCTATTGTTTATGGGTTCTATTTCTAAACTTCACTCCCCTCCTGTTGACGACTCTGGCCTGCCCTTGGATTTGGATAAGACTACTACTTCTGGCCGTTCAGCGGCCTCTGCCTCCGCTGGATTGACCTTCCAGCCGTATGGCCCCTCTCGTCCTCTGCGGCGTCTGGCTCTCGTGGCCGGACTCGTGGTGGCCGTAGGGCGGGGTCTTCGCGGCCCTTGTTCTCTCGCCCACTCTCGGTTACCGTTACACATGGACCTGTCTTTGCTGTCAATTTCTGTCTGGTGGACAGGTTCCTTGTTCTCCGCCCTTCCGCTGGCTCCCTTCCGGGCAACTCGGAACGGGTGTTTCAGCGCCTTAAGACGATAGGGGTTCCCTGTCGTTATGATATCCGCCCTCTGAAGGATGGGTCTCTTCTTTTGAAGTCCCGTTCTTCGGGGGTGACTGGGTCCCTTCTACAGTTGCAGGATTTCTTGGGTTGCAGAGTTTCTGTGACTCCCCATCCGCAATTGAATAGCTGTCAGGGCACCATTTTCGCTTCCCGTCTGCTGTCAATCCCGGTTGGCGAGTTGCAGGAGGATCTTGCCCCCCAGGGGGTAACGAGGGTCTTCCGCTTTTCGTCGCGCCGGGATGGTGCTCTTACCCCGTCCGCTCGTCTGCTCCTGACCTTTGACTCCCTTGTGCCTCCGGCCCAGGTGTTCTGGGGCATGGGTGATCGCCGGTCGTGTGAGTTTTCGGTGCGACCATATGTGCCTGACCCGGTTCGCTGCTTTGGCTGCAACCGGTTCGGCCATGTTAGCTTTGCGTGCCGCCGTGAGGGTAAGCTATGTGTCCGTTGCGGTGGGCCTGCGCACCCTACCCCGTGCACGAAGCCCCCGCGGTGCTCGAACTGCTCGGGGGCCCACCCTTCCTCCTCTCGGGACTGCCCCGTTTTCAAGTTTGAATTCGAGGTGCGGTCCTTAAGGACTACTGAATTCCTTAGTGCGCGATAGGGTCCGTGACCGGGAGCCGCGGCGGGGGTTGTCCTACGCTGCGGCTCTTGGCCCTGGCGGGTCCTCGGGCCCCTCCCGTGCTACCCCGGCGTCTACCGGAGTGGTGCCCCCCCCCCCCCCTGGAAGTTCCGGCGGTTGGTGGTCCTCCTGGCGCCGCGGGTCCTTGTTCCTCTGCCTCACTTTCAGACATACCATCTGATTCCCTGCCTACAAGTGCCCCTTCTCCCTCTCCGGCCTTGGGGTCTGGATCCTTGCCTACTCGTCTCTCGGGTGGGGAGGGTGATGCCCCGAAGGGGAGGAGGAAGCGTCGCCGTGGTCGGAGTCAGAGTCCTTCCGACCCGATCGTGACTGCTGCTCGCCCTGCTTCCCCTTCTTCACCGGAGGGGAAGCGGCGCGCTGCCCCTGATCCGCTCGGGACTCCCCTCTCTATACGGAGGGCTGGTGGGGCGTCACCTCCCGGTGCCCCGACCAGTGTCCGGGTGTCGGTCGAGGTACACCGCCCCATGACACCCTCGATTACTGACTCTGTTCCCATGATAGACCCGGTCGAGAGGAGCCTGGCCCTCCTTCATGGAGTCTCTCTCCCTTCGGCTCCTGCTGAGAGTGGTCGGGTCTCTCTCCTGGATCTACTTCTCCCACCTGTGGTCGACCTTTCCTCCCCCCCTCCGTCAGTGCTTGTCTGGTTTGACGAGCCCTCGAACAACTGGTTCCCCCCAGTCCCCCTCTGGTGGGGAGTTGGGGGTTTCGGCTGGGCCGTCTCGTCGTCTCTCCCCCCGCCGGGAGAGCCCCCCTCTGACCTCCCTGTTCTACTCTCCACTTCTCGTTCTACTACGGGTGAAGCAGATGCGGAGTCGGTGGCCCCTACCCCCCCAGTTCTGGGTGAGTCGGGGAAGCCGATTCCGTCCCTGGTTACGGACCGTTGAGTTTGCTGCTCAGCTTGGTCCGTGGCTATTTCGCTGTTTTCTCTGCCTCTTATAATGCCGCTTCCCCTTACAGTTCCATTTTGCATTGAAACTGTAGGGGGCTTTTAGCTAACTGGGAGAACCTTGCCTCCCTGCTGGAGAGCGAGCGGCCTTCCTGTGTTTGTCTCCAGGAGACTATCCTGGCTGCGCGGGGACTCTCTCGTCTCTCTGGCTATGTTGGTTTCCCTTGCACCCCGGATGAGCACACACGCCGGCGGGGTGCGGCGATTTACGTGCATCATTCGTTACCATAGCGAGGTGTGCCTCTTCGCACTTCCTTGCAGGCTGTGGCTGTGCGGCTCTTTTTAGATCGCCAGTACACTGCCTGCTCGATTTATATTCCTCCTCATGACCCTCCTTTTCGCGACGCGGTTCGCGAGTTGGTGCTGCAACTACCTCGACCGTTTCTCCTCCTCGGGGACTTTAACAGTCGCGACCCGGCTTGGGGAGATGTTCGGTCGACTAATGTTGCTGGTATGTTACTCTCCTTAATGGAGGAACTTTCCTTTGCGTGCCTCAATTCCGGTGAACCTACTTACTTCCACGAACCCACGGGTTCATTTACCTGTAGTGATCTCTCCTTGGTGTCCCTCGATGCCTTACTCGATTTTTCGTGGAAGGTGTTGGGGGACTCTTATGGCAGTGATCATTACCCAGTCTGTCTTGAGCGGGTCGGACCGCAGCCGGGCGTCTCGTCTCGACCGAGGTGGTGCCTTGCGCGGGCTGACTGGCCATCTTTCAGAGCTCGTTCCGTCATTGTCCGTTCGGTATTGAGCTTTGGCTCAGTGGATGAGAGCTTGGAGTTCTTCGAGCGGGTGGTGATGGGCGTCGCGGAGGACTGTATTCCTCGATCTTCCGGTAACCCGCGGACTCGTAGCGTCCCGTGGTGGACTCCAGCATGTCACCAGGCGGTGTGCGAGAGGAAGAGGGCAACGCGCCGCTTCCACCGCACCCGGCGCGCGGACCACTTGATTGAGATGCGGCGGGCGAAGGCTTTCGCCCGCCGTACTCTCAACTTGGCCCGTCGGGCCTCTTGGCGTGCTTTTGTGTCCGGCATCTCCTCATCTACCCCTTCTGCTGCTGTGTGGCGGAAGGTACGTAGTATCGAGGGGAAGCCAGTCCCTGCTAGTCGCCCTGTCCTTCGGGACGGGGACGGCTTCCTTTCGGATCCTGCTGCTGTGGCTGATCGGCTGGCCGGTGCTTTTGCTGCGGTTTCCCGTTCGCCTTCAGCTGCGGATCGTCCTTTATCGGGGGTCACGTTCCCGCCCCCTGGGAACGAGCCCTATAACCGTCTCTTTACGATGCGGGAACTTTGGGCTGCCTTGGCAACCCGTCGTTCTTCCGCCCCTGGCCCTGATGACATTCCGTATGACTTTATTTGGAATCTGCACCCGATAGCCCTGCACTTCTTGCTGGATCTTTTCAACCGGGTGTGGGTTGAGGGGTCGTTCCCTTCCCGTTGGAGGGAGGCGATTGTGGTCCCTATACCTAAGCCGGGGAAGGATCAGGCGGAGGTGGCGAGCTATCGGCCTATTGCCTTGACGAGCTGCTTATGCAAGCTCCTTGAAAAGATGGTGGCCGTCCGACTTTCCTTTACACTGGAGTCGCTTGGGTTATACCCCCCGACCCAGTATGGCTTTCGTCGATTTCGGGGTACTCTGGACCCCCTTCTCCTCCTTGGCCATGATGTACGGGAGGCATTTTCCCGCCGGAATCTTGTTGTGGCCGTCTTTTTCGACGTCCAAAAGGCCTATGACACGACCCGTCGGGGAGTTGTCATGGACCGTTTGGAGTCTCTTGGTTTTGTGGGCTTTTTGCCCACGTTTCTTCGCAACTTCCTCTGCCGTCGCACTTTCCGCGTCCGTAATGGGGCGGCCCTATCTGACCTGTATGTTCAGGAGGAGGGTGCCCCAGGGGTGTTTTAAGCGTCTCCTGCTTCAACCTGGTTATGTCTGCGCTACCGGGAGCTCTTCCGCCCTCGGTGCGCTGTTCCATCTACGCAGATGATCTGGCTGTCTATGCCGCGGGGACGAGTCCCCCCCTCGTGGAGAGGCAAGTCCAACTCGCGGTCAATCGGGTTGAATGCTGGGCGTCGTCGGTGGGCCTTACATTGTCTTCCCCGAAGACTTCGTGTGTGGCCTTCCTTCCGTCGAGGAGACGGGGATCCGGCGCCATCCCGGCCTTTAACCTTACACTCGGGGGTCAGCCTCTGGCCATCGTTCCATCAGTACTCTTCTTGGGTATGGTTGTCGACAGCCGTTTGAGCTGGGTTCCCTACCTTCACCGGCTGCGCGAGTCCGCGAGACGTACCCTGGATTTGCTGGGGCATCTGTCGCATACTACATGGGACGCGGATAGGCGGACGCTCCTCCGTTTGTACGTGTCCCTGGTACAGTCCAAATTAGACTATGGGAGTGTGGTGTATGGCTCCGCCTCCCGCACGGCCCTTCGGATACTGGATCCGGTCCTCTCTAGAGGACTGCGCATGTCATCTGGCGCCTTCCGCTCCTCTCCGGTTGATAGTCTGCAGGTTGAGTGCGACATCCCTCCCTTGGAGGATCGGAGGTCGTTCCTCATTGCTAAGCACTATCTCCGGATCCTCCGTCTTCCCACCTCTCCTCTGTTCCAGGTGGTTGAGAGGGCGTTCTGCCGGGATGGGGGTTGGTATTTCACCGACACGGTGACCTCCCTCCTTGATGGTATGGGCACTCCTCCTCCATCCGTTATACCGGTCTCTTTCAGGGGTGTTGCACCTTGGGAGAGCACCCCTGTTGCGTGCTGTAGGGCGTTGCGTCCCGTTCGCAGGGCCGATTCTGACTCTGCCTTACTTCGGTCTCTGTTCCTTCAGCATGCAGCGTGTCACTCTGCATGTGTTGCGGTCTTCACAGATGGCTCGAGGTCGTCGGGGGGCGTTGGGGCCGCGGCTGTTCCCCAGTCGTTTGCCCTTGCTCCCCGATGTACCCCTCTCCCTGATGAGGCTTCCGTTTTCACGGCGGAGCTCTATGCCATTCTGAGCGCTCTGGAGGTGGTGCGGGAGCATCCGGATGGGTCGTTTGTCATCTATTCGGATTCCCGCAGTGCCCTGGATGGCCTGGAGTGTTTTGACCCTGTCCACCCACTGGTCCGACGAATCCAGCTCCTGTGCCATATCCTTGTCACTTCTGGTGGCAAGGAGGTGGTATTTTGCTGGGCTCCTGCACATGTTAACGTGGCTGGAAATGAGGCTGCCGATCGAGCTGCCCGTTCCGCGTGCCGACTACAGGTTTCACCCGTGTCCCTCCCCTTTTCCGATTATATCCCTGGCTTCCGTAGATTTTTGCGCTCCCGGTGGCAGAGTCGCTGGGATGGCGCTGCAAATAATAAACTCTGCAAGATTAAACCCAAATTGGGATGTTGGGCCTCTTCCTTCCATCGGTCGCGCCATAAGGAGGTGGCTTTGGCCCGCCTCCGTATTGGCCACACCCACCTGACCCATGGCTATTTGATGGCCGGGGATCGGGTGCCCCGATGTCCCGATTGTAACATCGTACTCACAATTGCCCACCTGCTGGTGGAGTGTCCGCTTTACTCTGCGCTGCGCGCAGAGTATTTTCCCTTTTTGGAGAGCGTCGGGCCTTGTGATAGGCTTGGCGCTATTCTATCGGCAGGTCCCTACTTTTCGGTAACCGGGTTGTTCTCCTTCCTCCTTCGCTCCCGACTTCTTTACCGGTTGTGACTCTGATAATTACCCCCCCCCCTCCTCCTCCTCCTCCCTGTCTATTGTTCACTTCCGTTCGCTGTCTCATAGTCTTCGTCCCGTGTTCGCTCTGCTATCCACCTTTCTTTTGGTGGCCATGAGCGGTCATACTTTGAAACAAAAAAAAATATATATATATGTATGTATATATATATATATACATATATATATATATATATATATATATATATATATATATATGTGTGTGTGTATATATATATATATATATATATATATATATATATATATACAGGGTGGGCGGAAAGTAGCTCCCTATTTTGGATTGGTAAAAAAATACATATATTATCCATTTATTTCAGAAGAAATAATATGAAAAGGTAGGCATACATGGTAGGTTTTCTCTAAAATTCAATGTGGGCTCCAACTCTTTCCACCAGCTTCTGGAGCCGCCCAGGAATGGCGTCCACTGACTTTAGCAGGAACTCCGGCGGGATGGAGGACATGACTTCCCGAATTCGGTCCTCCAGTTCTTCCAATGTCCTCGGTTTGGTGCGGTAGACTTCTTCCTTTACCGATCCCCAAAGAAAGAAGTCGCACGGTTACCGCTGAAAAACGGCAGAATCGGTTCAGTGTAACGGTGTGGTGTGGTATGACCTCAGATCAGGTTGTGGGCCCGTTCCTTCTGCGCAACACCATGAATGCTGAGCGGTACCTTGCTATGTTGCGAAACGAGGTCTGGCCGGTTGTCAGCACATGGGAGAACATCGACGATCTGATATTTATGCAAGATGGCGCCCCTCCGCACTTCGCTCTTGTTGTCCGTGAGTGGCTGGATGCCCACTTCCCTGGGCGTTGGATGGGTCGTCGTGGTCCACATCAATGGCCAGCCAGGAGCCCCGACTTGACACCGTGCGACTTCTTTCTTTGGGGTGGGTAAAGGAAGAAGTCTACCGCACCAAACCGAGGACATTGGAAGAACTGGAGGACCGAATTCGGGAAGTCATGTCCTCCATCCCGCCGGAGTTCCTGCTAAAGTCAGTGGACGCCATTCCTGGGCGGCTCCAGAAGCTGGTGGAAAGAGTTGGAGCCCACATTGAATTTTAGAGAAAACCTACCATGTATGCCTACCTTTTCATATTATTTCTTCTGAAATAAATGGATAATATACATATTTTTTTACCAATCCAAAATAGGGAGCTACTTTCCGCCCACCCTGTATATATATGATGAATAAAACCACGAAGAAAAGGAAACAAAAAGGTGCTCAAGCGCTTTCGTCTAATGACATCCTCAGGAACACTGAAGTACATAAAAGGTTACGGCCTATATATAGGTTACAGAAAGAAAAAAAAAATAAATAACATACATACACACAAACATATATATATATATATACATATATACATATCTACACACCACACATATATATATATATATATATATATATATATATATATATATATATATATATATACATTCAACTGCAAAGAACACGCAGTATAAATAACGTAAAGAACGACGCTTGTATAGGAGATATTCCGCGCAAGACGAGAGAGAGAAACGGAACAAATGAAAAAATGAAGTAACCACCTGGGAATCGAACCCGGGATCTTCCGATTGCCGGTCAGACGCGATACCATTACACCATGGACTTCACTCTTCCAAATGCCGTAATTCTTCTACATACTCGCAGAAACCAATGCCCGAAGGGGGCACCTCCCGCATGCCGTAACATTATATACATTCAACTGCAAAGAACACGCAGTATAAATAACGTAAAGAACGACGCTTGTATAGGAGATATTCCGCGCAAGACGAGAGAGAGAAAACGGAACAAATTAAAAAATGAAGTAACCACCTGGGAATCGAACCCGGGATCTTCCGATTGCCGGTCAGACGCGATACCATTACACCATGAACTTCGCTCTTCCAAATGCCGTAATTCTTCTACATACTCGCAGAAACCAATGCCCCAAGGGGCATACAGATTTGTAAGGAAAAATATCGATTTTTAGCACAAGATCAAATGAATTATAAAAATACAAATTTATACTGGAAATCTGCCCGGGTTTTAACACTTTGCCTTTTAGAGTCAAGTTTCGATATATATAAAAATAAAATGAAGATTAAAAGTTAATAAAGTAGCGTACAAGTTTACCAAAGATTTAGCGTCCTACCTTTTTTATCTAAATTTGTTTTGAAGGAATTCAAAACAACAGGATCGAGTTGAAAAAGACCTTTGCTTATGTTGAAGTTATTTGAAAGTTGGATAATGGCAGACTCAAGAGTATTTCTATTGACAATGTTGGTAGAATGAAATAAAACTGAAGCATTATTCCAATCAATACAGTGGGATAACTCTGACAAATGGACAAAAAGAGCACTGGACAACTGTCCTGTTCTAACGGAATATTGATGCTGTTTTATACGTGTGTGCAAATCCTTTCCCGTCTGACCTATGTAAAAGGAATCACATTGTTTACACCCAATTTTATAGATAATGCCTGAATTATTGGTAGGGCTATTTTTTACTATGATATTTTTCACAATATTGTTATATGAAAATACTACATTAATATCCAAAAGTTTAAGTACATTAGCAATGCCTAAAAAGCCCGGGAAAAATGGAAGTACAAAAATATTTTTTGACAAAGTACGAGTGTTATTATTGACACGATAGAAAGTTTGTTTTGCCTTGTTGAGACAAGATTCCATAAACGCAGATGGGTAACACAGATTACTTCCAATACCGTTGATTTTTTCCAATTCGGCATCGATGTATTCCGGACTGGCGATCCTAAGGGCGCGGAGAAACATTGATGAAAAAATGGCCTTCTTAGTGGGGGTGTCATGTCCCGAGTAAAAGTGTACGTAGGACAAATTGTTTGTTGTTTTCCGATAAATACTAAACTTAAAACCTGGGCTTTCCCTATGTACCCGCACATCCAAAAATGGGATTGAATTGTCTTGTTCCACTTCTAAAGTAAACTTAATGGAGGGGACTTGATCATTTAACTGAAGGAGCAAGTTATCCAGGTCACGATTCATGGGCCAGATACACAAAATATCGTCGACGTACCGCAACCAAGGGATGCCAACCCCCAGGATTCTCGGAATGTAAGTAATTTCGAAAAACTCCATATAAATATTGGAGAGGGTCGATAAGGGGTTGCCCATGGCCATCCCAAACACTTGTTGATAATACTCGTTATTGAAAGTGAATTTACAGTCTTTGATGCAAAGCTTAATAAGTTCCAAAACAATGTGTGAAGGTAGTGGCAGGTCATACTTATGTAATTCTTGGTAGAGAAAGTCAAGCATATCATCAATCGGCACTTTTGTAAACAATGAACAAACGTCAAAACTGATCAATCTATCGTTAGTTTCAGTACGTGCATTATTCAATTTTTCAGTAAGATCCATGGAATTTTTTACATGTGAATCAGAGATAGTTCCGAGAATGGGGGACAAGACTTTGACAAGCTATTTGGAGAGTTTATAAGTAATAGAGCCCACCGAGCTAATAATAGGGCGCATAGGGTTGCCAGGTTTGTGGGTTTTAATAAGACCGTAAAGGTAGGGCAGAGAAGGTGAAGTGGAAATGAAAAGCGGAATTAAGTCCTTATGATCTTTGAGAATGCGTTTCAAGCCACTATTAAATGATTTGATGATGTCATCCTGCAGGTTCTTCCTACGTTTGCTGTATGTGGCGGGGTCCTGGAGAAGCTCGTTCATCTTTCCCTCCAATATTTATATGGAGTTTTTCGAAATTACTTACATTCCGAGAATCCTGGGGGTTGGCATCCCTTGGTTGCGGTACGTCGACGATATTTTGTGTATCTGGCCCATGAATCGTGACCTGGATAACTTCCTCCTTCAGTTAAATGATCAAGTCCCCTCCATTAAGTTTACTTTAGAAGTGGAACAAGACAATTCAATCCCATTTTTGGATGTGCGGGTACATAGGGAAAGCCCAGGTTTTAAGTTTAGTATCTATCGGAAAACAACAAACAATTTGTCCTACGTACACTTTTACTCGGGACATGACACCCCGACTAAGAAGGCCATTTTTTCATCAATGTTTCTCCGCGCCCTTAGGATCGCCAGTCCGGAATACATCGATGCCGAATTGGAAAAATCAACGGTATTGGAAGTGATCTGTGTTACCCATCTGCGTTTATGGAATCTTGTCTCAACAAGGCAAAACAAACTTTCTATCGTGTCAATAATAACACTCGTACTTTGTCAAAAAATATTTTAGTACTTCCATTTTTCCCGGGCTTTTTAGGCATTGCTAATGTACTTAAACTTTTGGATATTAATGTAGTATTTTCATATAACAATATTGTGAAAATATCATAGTAAAAAATAGCCCTACCAATAATTCAGGCATTATCTATAAAATTGGGTGTAAACAATGTGATTCCTTTTACATAGGTCAGACGGGAAAGGATTTGCACACACGTATAAAACAGCATCAATATTCCGTTAGAACAGGACAGTTGTCCAGTGCTCTTTTTGTCCATTTGTCAGAGTTATCCCACTGTATTGATTGGAATAATGCTTCAGTTTTATTTCATTCTACCAACATTGTCAATAGAAATACTCTTGAGTCTGCCATTATCCAACTTTCAAATAACTTCAACATAAGCAAAGGTCTTTTTCAACTCGATCCTGTTGTTTTGAATTCCTTCAAAACAAATTTAGATAAAAAGGGTAGGACGCTAAATCTTTGGTAAACTTGTACGCTACTTTATTAACTTTTAATCTTCATTTTATTTTTATATATATCGAAACGACTCTAAAAGGCAAAGTGTTAAAACCCGGGCAGATTTCCAGTATAAATTGTATTTTTATTATTCATTTGATCTTGTGCTAAAAATCGATATTTTTCCTTACAAATCTGTATGCCTCTTTGTTAATCCTCTAATCTTTAATTTTTATTTTTACTTCTCCGTTTATTGCATATATATATATATATATATATATATATATATATATATATAATATATATATATATATATATATATATGTTTGTGGTATGTATGTTATTTATTTATTATTTTTTTCTTTCTGTAACTATATATAGGCCGTAACCTTTTATGTACTTCAGTGTTCCTGAGGATGTCATTCGACGAAAGCGCTTGAGCACCTTTTTGTGTTTCCTTTCCTTCGTGGTTTTATTCATCATAAATATTTTTCATGTGTTACTTTCGTGAAATAATTTTCATATATATATATATATACCTTACCTTATGTTTCGTGTGTTGGTCTCTCTTCACACGGAGGTCAAGCTGGTGGCCCCGCCTCTAGGTCTGGCCTGGTGGAGGAGCGAGTTACTTTCTTGCGCTCTCCACCGTACATAGCCAGGCACGCCCGGCTCATCTGGTACTGCCCTGAGCCAGGCATCCAGTCTTTTCTTGAAGACTTCAACTTTGACCCCCGTTACGTTTCTGAGGTCCTTAGGAAGCTGGTTGAAAAGTCTTGGCCCCCTGACAACCAAGCTATTTTCCTTCAGGGTTGAGGAGGTCCCTTGTCGTGCTTTTAATTTGGGCACACTACACATTCTGCCTTTCCTATTTTCCAGTGTTGTTTGAATGGTAATTGGGTTTAGTTTTAGGTTTGGTACCAGTTTTTCGATCATTTTCCATATGTAGATTATGATGTACCTCTCTCTTCTTCTTTCCAGTGAGTACAGATTTAGTTTACGTTGTCTTTCCCAGTAGTTGAGTTCTTTGCAGCCATCAATCTTGGCTGTGAAATGCCTTTGCGTTTCTTCTAGTTTATTAGTTTCTTCCTTTTTATATGGGGACGTCAAAACTGAGCAGTATTCAAGTTTTGGAATAATCAGTGTTTTTAGCAGGGGAATCATTACTGTCCTGTCCCTTCT
>JAJOZX010004032.1:407500-412500 GCA_023014485.1 Bathynomus jamesi | reverse complement strand
AATCGCCCTACCACCCAGCTTCGTGTCATCCGCAAACTTTGAAACTGTACTGACTAGGCCGACATCTAAATCGTTAATATATATAAGAAAAAGCAAGGGGCCCAATACAGAACCCTGAGGAACGCCACTCGCTACATTAGCCCAACACGACTCCGCTCCATCAACGACCATCCTCTGTTTCCTGCCTCGCAACCACTCTTCTAGCCAATTTATTACTACACCCCTGATTCCATGAGCCTTATTTTTTCAATGAGTCTTTTGTGCGGCACGGTGTCAAACGCTTTTTGAAAATCTAAATACACTACATCAACCCCGATGTCTATCGTAAACGTCAACCACGCTTTGGAAAAATTCTAAAAGATTAGTTAAGCAAGATTTGTTTCGCCTAAAACCGTGCTGCGTATTTCTAACAGATTATGCACTTCTAAGTGTTCGACTATACGATCCCTAATTATTGATTCCAGTAGCTTACCTACACAGACGTTAAACTGATTGGCCTATAATTTCCCGCCGCACCTTTATCGCCTTTCTTAAAGATAGGTGTTACGTTTGCTAACTTGAAATTATCTGGTACGCACCCCTCAGAAATAGACGCATTAAAAATCTTTGTTAGCGGCACAACAATGCTATCTTTTAATTCTTTTAGTTGTATGGGATATATGGAATCCGGCCCCGGTGATTTACGCGTTTTCATTTTATCAATATACGCATTACTTCCCCTTCACTAACGACAATATTATCCAAAATATTACCATTATCAAAAGGTATTATGTCTATGACCGTAGGGATATTCGTTACATCTTCTATAGTAAAAACTGACGTAAAAAATTCGTTTAGCAAGGTAGCCATTTCCTTGTTTTCAGAGACTAGATCTCCATTTACATTTTTCAAGGACAAGACACTTTTTACTGGATTTCTATTATTGACGTATTGAAAGAATCGCTTGGGGTTTTCTTTACCGTCACGAGCTATGGAGATTTCAAATTCGCGCTTGGACTTTTTTATTACATTTTTCGCTTCACGCCCAGAGTATGTAGTTGTTTCGTAACAACAAATTGTCTTTATCGCACTTATGTTGCCTATAAGCCCTATCTCTACTCTTTATAATGTCTCTACTCTAGAAGTAAACCACAAGGGCTTGTTGTTTACTTTCGCACGCTTAATTTTGTACGGTACACATTCCTCATTTATAGTCCTAAATACCGTTACGAACGATTCCCACATTAGTTTTGCGTTGGAGTTCCCCATTACGTTTTCCCAATTGACGTGTGAAATTTATTTCGAAATTTACTAAAGTCTGCGTGCTGGAAGTTAGGAATTTTAGTCGAGTTAGTTGGTTTCGAGTGACTTACTGAGAGGACAAACTCTACCATATTGTGATCGCTATTGCTCAACGGTTCTATTACTTGAAGATCAGTAATTAGCCTATCATCCGTAGTTATTACTAAATCTAAAATACTGTCCAACCTCGTAGGTTCCCCAACCTTTTGAATAAGAAAGCTATCCTCGAGAAAATTAACTAAACGATTACCTTCCGCGTCTCCCTGCATTGTATCGTAATTTACGTTAGCGCAATTAAAGTCACCCATAACTAAAGCCTGCTCACTACCGATTATTCTCTTTAGTTCACGATATAACGCTTCGTCCGTATCAGCTGTTTGATTTGGGGGCCTATATATAACCGCAACAAGAAGTTTGAAATCGTTCAATTTAAGTTCTGCTATAGTCGAATCTATCGGTTCTGGAATTGAGTGCTTTACTTCTATAACGTTCGCAATATTATCTTTGATATACAACATAACACCGCCTCCTCGCCTACCTATTCTGTTTTTAACAAAAAGTCTATAACCTTTAATTTGATACTCCCCTACAAAGTCACGTGTTTCAGTGCTAAGCCACGATTCATTTATCGCAATTAATCATAGTCTTTACAAGCAATTAAAGAAAAAAATTCGTTTATTTTATTTCGTAGGCTACGAGCATTTAAGGATAGAACCTTCAAATTGTTTGTAATTGCGACACCTTCGCGAGCGCGGGGAAATTTGTGGAATTTACGCTGGGACCGTTCGTTACGGCAGCCTGAAAAGAAGAGACAGTATTATGAAATAGTCTTCCTAAACGCGCAGCTCCAACTTCATTAAGATGAAGTCCATCTTCGAGGAACAAGTCCCTCCTGCCGTAGAAACTGTTCCAAAAATTTGCAAAATGCACTCCTTCCTGTTGGCAAAGAGACTTTAGGTTATTGTTAATATAGGTCGCCTTGCTGTAGAAATCGCTTCGTTGGATAATTCGAGGAAGTATACCTGTTAAAACAATCTTATTAGTTTTCTCCTTTAATCGCTCTAGTAAGTCCCTGTACCTAGCCAGCAGTTCTTCCGATCTAGAATTTAAAACGTTATTAGTACCGACATGAATAACATACGTTGTGTCCTCGGAGGTACCGTCTGTAAAATGGTCAACACTATTAGTTATATCCTCCACCCTTGCACCAGGGTAACAGTAACGGCGCCTACGACGAGGGTTTCTCCCACAGAATTCCTCGAGCTGCCCTCGAACAATGGAATCGCCAACGAATCATATTTCCGGTTCATCAGCATCTTCGAAACCTAAAACAGAAAACTTATTGCTTGTTATTACTGGTAGACAGGTCTTTGCTTTTCTCAATGGGGCTCCAGTTCGCACTCGAACGAAGGGTTGGGAACTAGGGGAAGAGAGAGGGCTATTTATATTATTAGTAGAAACTGAGGCAGGAGGGGTCGTAACTGGAGTCTCAAGGGATTCTAATTTTGCCGTCAGGAGCATCACGCTTTCTTCAAGTCTCACCCTGGCCTCCCTCTCACGTTCTAACTCGTTCCTCAGCACTTCCATGCTTGAGCACCACCTGCAAACTAACTGATCATTATTATTAGCCATTGTAAACGCGTATGCAGCAAATTTCCCTTCACAGCGACTGCAAGTACTTGACGGGGGTGCCATGCTTTTAATTAGTTGAACAACAAAAAACAAAAAACGAGCGTTTGGAAATTAATAAATTACAACGTAGGTCTGTCGCGTGCTTATTGTGCCGTCACCTGCGAAAACCCGCAAAATTGTTCTTGAAACGCAGAAACAGGTTCTTGTAACAATTTTATGCTAAATGAATATATAATTAAGCTACCGACGAAAGAAATGCTAAAGAAAAAGTATTAAATGAAACTTATCTGGTCGCTGTTTACTGACTTAATCCTTTTTTTCCCACGGTAGGTGACCCTTTTGGAGGTCAGGTAGTGTGTGAAGGAAAAATGAACCTTAAGAAACCACGATTCTGATAGATTTGAAAAACAACAAAGGCAAACCAAGGGAATTTCAACCTTATGACTGCACGTTTTCTGATTGATTTGAAAACCAAACAAGGCAAGCCACGTTCAGTAGCCTTGGTTTGATCAAATAATATAGTACTGAATAACGTCAATAAATGAAATATATACGTTAATGAATGATTAGTAGGACGAAGTAATTTAGTTAAGAATGCACGGAACACTTTTTTTTTAAAACACTTCAACGAAAACCACTTATTCAATTGATAACACTCGACACTCGATAAAACACGTCTGTTCAAGGAAAGACTGATCATATATATATATATATATATATATATATATATATATATATATATATATATATATGTGTGTGTGTGTATATATATATACCGAGTGAACCAAAAGTAGGTGGACAGTAAATGATAACGTTTATTTTGAGTAGGTGGACAGTAAATGATAACGTTTATTTTGAGAATACATAACAATTATATTTAATTTTTTTGTATACTATAATACAAAATAAATAAAAAAATTGACTTATACCAATACAATACAAAAGCACTGAAAATTTTATCAACGCAGGTGCTCAAATTGCTGTCCATCACAATTTACACAGCTTTGAAGTCTACCTTTCACACTTCGACAAACATTTTTGCACAAGTTTCTTTGTGCATTAATTTCTTGAAATGCATCTCTGATGTAATTTTTCAAATCACCAACACTTCGTGGTTTTCGACTATAAACTTTGTCCTTGAGTACTCCCCAAAAGAAAAAATCCATTGGGGTAAAGTCAGGTGAACGTGCAGGCCATTCAATTGGACCTCTTCGGCCAATCCATTTCTCGGGAAATGTTTCATCAAGATACTCACGGACTGCTCTTGAATAATGTGGAGGGGCCCCATCTTGTTGGAAATAGAGGTCATGTGAATTAGGCTGTTGTTGTAAGTGTGGAGCAACTTCATTCATTAGAATTTCGAGATACTTATCACCTGTGACTGTTCCATCAACAAAAATTGATCCTAAAACACCAGAACTTGAAATACCACCCCAAACAGTGACACCAGGCTGGTTTAGTTGCTGCTCTAATGTTAAATGCATGTTCTCACTATACCAGTAAACACAATTATGTCGGTTAACATGACCTGATAATTTGAAAGAAGCCTCATCGGTCGACACAATGTTATTTAAAATTATTGGATTTCCTTCAATTTCGTTCAGCATGATCTCACTAAATTGCAGCCGCCTGTTTGGGTCATCCTCCAATAAGCCATGAATTAGCCGTGGACGATAAGCTTTCAACCCAATAGATTTCAGAATTCGTATAATAGAGGTTTGTGAAATGTCCAGTTCTGCTGAGGCTCTTCTGGTGGACTTTTTGGGACTGTGAACAAATGCTTCGGCAACAAGTTGCTTATTGTCCTCTGTGCAAACTGTTTTGGGTCGACCAGTTCTTGGGGCATTAAGAATTGAGCCAGTGGCATCAAATTTGTCACGAATGCGGTAAATGGTTTGTCTCTTTGGGGCTTGAGTACCAAATGTTTCAACCCATTTTGTTCTAACAGTTTCAGTATTTTGAGATTTCCAATACTCTTTTAACACCCATTTTCTGGCATCAGTATTTAGATTATTTGCCATTATGGGTTCTCTGAACTATCTGAAAAGAAAAGGATTTAACAAGTGGCCACTCTTTGGCCAGGATAG
>JAJOZX010004032.1:32500-405000 GCA_023014485.1 Bathynomus jamesi | reverse complement strand
TATTTCGAAAAAGCTATCTCTATCTACGTTATCGAACCCATTCATAATTTTGAAAACCTGGATTAGATCACCCCTTAACCTCCTAGTCTCGAGTGTTGTCAATTTTAACTCCTTAAGCCTATCCTCGTACGACTTTGACCTAAGCGACGGAATCATCTTAGTTGCTCGTCTTTGAACTCTTTCGATTTTGTCTATATCTTTGCGCATATGCGGATTCCAAAATTGGACCGCGTACTCCAAATGGGGTCTAACTAATGATTTATAAAGAGGAACTATAATATCGCGCGATTTGTACTCAAAATTTCGAGCTATAAAACCTAACACTTTGTTCGCCTTATTGACCGCTGCTGTACTTTGTTTCGCTACTTTTAAATCACCAGTGACTATAACTCCTAAATCTTTTTCCTGCTCTACGCTTGTTAAATCTTTCCCTGACATACTATACGCAAAATTACCGTTACGCGAACCTATATGCAAAATTTTGCACTTATCACGTTAAATCTCATTTGCCATGTGACTGACCAATCAACGATTTTATTCAGATCTTCCTGATTTTACCTCTATCTTCGTCATTAATCGCCCTACCACCCAGCTTCGTGTCATCCGCAAACTTTGAAACTGTACTGACTAGGCCGACATCTAAATCGTTAATATATATAAGAAAAAGCAAGGGGCCCAATACAGAACCCTGAGGAACGCCACTCGCTACATTAGCCCAACACGACTCCGCTCCATCAACGACCACCCTCTGTTTCCTACCTCGCAACCACTCTTCTAGCCAATTTATTACTACACCCCTGATTCCATGAGCCTTAGTTTTTTCAATGAGTCTTTTGTGCGGCACGGTGTCAAACGCTTTTTGAAAATCTAAATACACTACATCAACCGCCCGATGTCTATCGTAAACGTCAACCACGCTTTGGAAAAATTCTAAAAGATTAGTTAAGCAAGATTTGTTTCGCCTAAAACCGTGCTGCGTATTTCTAACTAGTTTATGCAATTCTAAGTGTTCGACTATACGATCCCTAATTATTGATTCCAGTAGCTTACCTACAACAGACGTTAAACTGATTGGCCTATAATTTCCCGCCGCACCTTTATCGCCTTTCTTAAAGATAGGTGTTACGTTTGCTAACTTGAAATTATCTGGTACGCACCCCTCAGAAATAGACGCATTAAAAATCTTTGTTAGCGGCACAACAATGCTATCTTTTAATTCTTTTAGTTGTATGGGATATATGGAATCCGGCCCCGGTGATTTACGCGTTTTCATTTTATCAATATAGCGCATTACTCCCCTTCACTAACCACGATATTATCCAAAATATTACCATTATCAAAAGGTATTATGTCTATGACCGTAGGGATATTCGTTACATCTTCTATAGTAAAAACTGACGTAAAAAATTCGTTTAGCAAGGTAGCCATTTCCTTGTTTTCAGAAACTAGATCTCCGTTTACATTTTTCAAAGGCCCCAAGACACTTTTTACTGGATTTCTATTATTGACGTATTGAAAGAATCGCTTGGGGTTTTCTTTACCGTCACGAGCTATGGAGATTTCAAATTCGCGCTTGGACTTTTTTATTACACTTTTCGCTTCACGCCTTAGAGATATGTAGTTGTTTCGTAACCACAAATTGTCTTTATCGCACTTATGTAGCCTATAAGCCCTATCTCTACTCTTTATAATGTCTCCTACTCTAGAAGTAAACCACAAGGGCTTGTTGTTCACTTTCGCACGCTTAATTTTGTACGGTACACATTCCTCATTTATATTCCTAAATACTGTTTCGAACGATTCCCACATTAGTTTTGCGTTGGAGTTCCCCATTACGTTTTCCCAATTGACGTGTGACAATTTATTTCGAAATTTACTAAAGTCTGCGTGCTGGAAGTTAGGAATTTTAGTTGAGTTAGCTGGTTTCGAGTGACTTACAGAGGACAAACTCTACCATATTGTGATCGCTATTGCTTAACGGTTCTATTACTTGAAGATCAGTAATTAGCCTATCATCCGTAGTTATTACTCAATCTAAAATACTGTCCAACCTCGTAGATTCCCCAACCTTTTGAATAAGAAAGCTATCCTCGAGAAAATTAACTAAACGATTACCATCCGCGTCTCCCTGCATTGTATCGTAATTCACGTTGGCGCAATTAAAGTCACCCATAACTAAAGCCTGCTCACTACCGATTATTCTCTTTAGTTCACGATATAACGCTTCGTCCGTATCAGCTGTTTGATTAGGGGGCCAGTATATAACCGCAACAAGAAGTTTGAAATCGTTAAATTTAAGTTCTGCTATAGTCGAATCTATCGGTTCCGGAATTGTGTGCTTTACTTCTATAACGTTCGCAATATTATCTTTGATATACAGCATAACACCGCCTCCTCGCCTACCTATTCTGTTTTTAACAAAAAGTCTATAACCTTTAATTTGATACTCCCCTACAAAGTCACGAGTTTCAGTGCTAAGCCACGATTCATTTATCGCAATTATATCATAGTCTTTACAAGCAATTAAAGAAAAAAAATCGTTTCTTTTATTTCGTAGGCTACGAGCATTTAAGGATAACCTTCAAATTGTTTGTAATTGTGACACCTTCGCGAGCGCAGGGGAAATTTGTGGAATTTACGCTGGGATCGTTCGAGTTACGGCAGCCTGAAAAGAAGAGACAGCGCGCAGCTCCAACGTCATTAAGATGAAGTCCATCTCCGAAGAACAAGTCCCTCCTGCCGTAGAAACTGTTCCAAAAGTTCGCAAAATGCACTCCTTCCTGTTGCTATAGAAATCGTTACGTTGGATAATTCGAGGAAGTATACCTGTTAAAACAATCTTATTAGTTTTTTCCTTTAATCGCTCTAGTAAGTCCCTGTACCTAGACAGCAGTTCTTCCGATCTAGAATTTAAAACGTTATTAGTACCGACATGAATAACATACGTTGTGTCCTCGGAGGTACCGTCTGTAAATTGGTCAACACTATTAGTTATATCCTCCACCCTTGCACCAGGGTAGCAGTAACGGCGCCTACGACGAGGGTTTCACCCACAGAATTCGTCGAGCTGCCCTCGAACAATGGAATCGCGAACGAGTCGTATTTCCGGTTCATCAGCATCATCGAAACCTAAAACAGAAAACTTAGTTTGTTATTACTGGTAGTGGTAGACGTGTCTTAGGTTTCCTTAATGGGGCTCCATTACGCACTCGAACGAAGGGTTGGGAACTAGGGGAAGAGAGAGGGCTATGAATACTATTTATATTATTAGTAGAAACTGAGGCAGGAGGGGTCTCAAGGGATTCTAATTTTGCCGTCAGGAGCATCACGCTTCCTTCAAGCCTCACCCTGGCCTCCCTCTCACGTTCTAACTCGTTCCTCAGCACTTCCATGCTTGAGCACCATCTGCAAACTAACTGTTCATTATTATTAGCCATTGTAAACGCGTAAGCGGCAAATTTCCCTTCACAGCGACTGCAAGTACTTGACTGGGGTGCCATGCTTTTAATTAGTTAAAAAACAAAAAACGAAAAAAACAAAAAACGAGCGTTTGGAAATTAACAAATTACAACGTAGGTCTACCGCGTTCTTGAAACACAGAACCAGGTTCTTGTAACACAAATTTATACTAAATGAATATAGAATTAAGCTACCGACAAAAGATCTGTAAAAGAAGAGTATTTATAATACTTATCTGTCCGCGATTCGACCCGACTTTTTTCATTTTTTCCTTTTTTTCACACGGTTGTGACCACACTCTACCTGACCTCTCGAAGGAAGGAAAAATGAACCCTATATGACCACGTTTTCTGATAGATTTGAAAAACAAACAAGGCAAGCCATGTGCAGTAGACTTGGTTTGATAAAATAATATAGTACTGAATAACGTCAATAAATGAAATATATTCGTTAATGAATGATTAGTAGCACGAAGTAATTTAGTTTAGAATGCACCGAACACTATTTTTTTTTAAAACACTTCAACGAAAACCACTTATTCAATTGATATCACTGGACACTCAATAAAACACGTCTGTTCACAAGGAAAGACTGATCATATATATATATATATATATATATGTGTGTGTGTGTGTGTATATATATATATATTATATATATATATGTGTGTGTGTGTGTGATATATATGTATATATGTGTGTGTGTGTGTATATATGTATGTGTGTGTGTGTGTGTGTGTGTGTGTGTATATACAGTATATATATATGTATATGTGTATGTGTGTATATATATATATATATATATATATATATATATGTGTGTTGTGTGTGTGTGTATATGTATATGTGTGTATTATATATATATATATATATATATAATATATATATATATATATATATGTGTGTGTGTGTGTGTGTATATATAATATATATATATATATATATATATATGTGTGTGTGTATATATAATATATTAATACAAACCCACAAGGAAAAAGAAAAAAGATTCCAATGCCTTTCATGTATTCAGAATACACCTCATCAGGGAATGAAGGGAGAAGGCGAGATGATGCAAATATATACATAGGTACAACGGGACAGAAAAATAAAAAGATTAGTACATGATTAACAGGAGTTGATTAAAGGCAAAAGGTATTTTAACAGGATATTGTCAATTTTATACATTCCTACACTGTTATTTATATTGTGTATTTATCTATTTTAAAAATATTTTAAAATATTCCTTTCAATTATATATCTGTTTTTAACAAATCCTTTAGAACTATCCCACTTGATACTATGATTGCATCTATACATATGGTTAAACAATGCCTTAGAATTATTTGCTGTTCTACATGCATATTTATGCTGTTTTACCCTAATGTCTAACACTTTTCCCATTTGGCCTATATACAGGGTGGCGCAAAAGTCGCACATCTTAGGAATTTTCAATGTTGATTATATTTTTTTTTCTTTTAGGTAGGGGATGGCTGTGAAATTAACAATAGATGAGAGGGTGAGCTTGGTTTTAATATATGGAATACCAGGTACATCAAATCGATGAATCGGTACAGAATTATGTACCAGTTCATCAGTTTGTAGTACTTACATTAGTAGGCTTACAAAAAACTTTAAATTTGAACTGATTCAAGCATCTCCAAATTTTTAGATCCAGAAAAGATAAGCTTCCATCAGGGCTGTAGCCCTAAATGTAGATTAACTGAAATAAATACTTGAGTCTTTACTAATATCAGTATTTTTACTAATTGTAATAATTACTAATAATTAATTCTACTAATAACATTTTCCTCTCTACTCCCAAATAAAAATATTTATGAAAAATGTTTTGAACGTTAATTAAAATTTAAAAATTGTGGCAGACTGGAAAGTTCTAGAAAGTTCATGGTGGTATGATAGGTTCATGTGCATGCACTATAAACATTATGGAAAAACTATACACGCTTACAACATGGTATCATGTGTGGTACCTTTACTTCATAATTAAATATAAATTATTAATTAATTGAATTAAATATCTACAAAATTGCCTCAGGATTGGCGACATAGCCTATTGGGGATGAAAATAATTGCCATACATACATAGAACTCAATATGGAGGCATTGGGCCCACCCAACCACAAGAAAAATTTATTATTTCATGTTCAAAATTTTCCACTGCTGACTCATGAAAATTACATAGAGAGAAGAGTCAACAAACTTTGCAAATTCAGCAAATAATAAAATATGAAGATTATATTATACTGGCGGCACTCTGAGCTGTTTATGTTACAGCGATGCTTTAAGCAAGGAAGATGTTCTTTATCTTCCTATAAGTTCTGCGTGAAATCCTCTTAATATAAAACCTAATAACTATAAAAAGGATAGAGGATAGGCCTATTCCTTCAGGTATTTAAGTGTAGTGACTGCTTATATTAATTACATCAAAGCAACTCGTTGTGTAACTCCATCGTACCATGGCCCTACATCGAAAAACATCGTCGAGTCCCACGAACAGAAGTAAGGCTAAATGAAATAATAAGGTAAGGCAATTCCTTTCTTTACCATTAGGCAGCGCAAATACCGAAGGCAATTAAACATAAAGAGGTCCTTTGAAGACGTACACATACATAACTCTCTAACGAAAAAACATAGGGCTTTTGTCATTAACTGTCCACTAATCTGCTGGAAATTTTCAATGGATGGAGGGTATCAGGCAATCAACCCATAGCCCTATATAGTGTTTTCTTAAACGTGCTGAATTTTATAGAAGGCATCTGTCCACTAGAGTAACTAGTATATATAATGTGCTGTGTTGCACGTTGGTTAGTGACCATCCAGTCTTCAAGTGATGAGGTACTGTAGTGAGTGTGAAATTTCTATGATTGATATTAGCGATTTCTGAATTGCTTTCTTATGATTTAGTGTTTGGATAAAGACATTCTAATAAATTTCTGAATTGCTTTTTTTGGGCATTCCAGGAGAGATCACCCAATGCATGTCACCACTCTGACTCAGATTTTGATGAAAAGTGACATATGGGGTTCTTCCCGGTGCTGATTTCACTGGTCAAAATAAAAAAGTTGTATGACCCATAGTTTTTAAGATATGGGCCCACTTTACCACCTAACTTTAATGGGCAATAACTCCCAAACATCTTACCGTAGACCTATACAACTATACATTTTTAGAATCAGCATGAAGAGATCTATTAAATGATACCACATTCAAATGTGTTGAACAATAATGAAAATTTCCCCCCTTTTTTTTTATTTTTATTTTTGACCCCCACCCCTCCTAGGCAGTGAAATAAAAAAAAATTAATTTATTAAACTTCCATTAATTGTTAAAAGATACAAACAATAAAAAATGTGGGTATCAAGTTGCAAGATATTTTAAAAATTATAAAAAAAATATGTACATTGTGAAATTTTGACATTTTTACGCCTACAGACTAAAATAGAGAACTACAAATGATATATTCACATGGATGAAAATAAACAGCAAAAATACAAATTGAACACACACATTACATCAAGTTGACTCATAATTACATGAGTTTTTTCAACTCATTTTCTGGGAAAACATATTGAATACGCATTGTTCCTTGCTTTAAAGTTGGTGTGCTTAATAAACCTAAAATTTTATCTCTTGATATGTGGCATGTATCTCTAATTTGTGGAAAGTAATAGTAAACACTATATCCTGATGGGTGCAAAAAGCTAACCTCAAAGTCATCAAATTCCTCATTATAGGAATGTACAAATCCCAACTATTTCTGATCAAATTGTAAGTACAAAAGTATGTACTCTCCTATTTTTGGATTAACTTCAACATTATCTTCGCCCAAAAAAGCTTTGCTTATAATCCTCACCTCACCAATTTCATCAGAAAGTAATTCAAATGTTTTTGTTATTTGCAATGATAGGTACAAATCTGTGGCATTTTTGTGTTCCTGTTAGCCACATACTTTTTTCATAACTGTCACTTACAAATTTTTCCATAGCTTCAATTTCTTCAGAATTTATTAAAAAAAAATTTATGCTGTCACTTATATTGTTTGAACAAAATTGAAACATGTCTTCTGGTGCTAATATTTGATTTGCGAATGTTCTCTGCATACTCGCTCTGGCTACAGATCTTTTCACTGTACCCCCAATCCCATCACAAGCGCTCTTACCATGGCTTGTGGCAAAGAAATGCCACTCACATTCCAGCCCAAAATCTTCATGTTTACAAATGTTAACAAAGTTGAAACGATTTTTATATTGTCCTGCACATCCGTCAGTAAAATAATGTAATTTTTTGATATGAAGGTGAGATTTTCTAATAATAGGTATGAGTGTATTTAAAAAAGTGTAAACCATTGTAGTGTTATGTTTTGTATTTGGAGATAAAAACAATAACTTGAATGTTTTGTTTCATTACTTTCTGGTTCCTTATAATATAACACAAAGGGATGCACTGTGCATTGGGTATTTTCCCAATGAAAACCTTGGGCTGCATTCTATACTACAAATGAGTAGTTTTCTGAAAAGTTACCAAGAACTACAGCCGATTGGCTATTTAAATTATTCTTCAAGTTTTTTAGAAATGCACTCTGATTCTTTGCTATAAAGTGATGACTTGACAAATTTGTGCTTAATGAATTTATAAAATAATCTATAGATTCTGTTTTGTCAACCATATTGCATTGATCTGTAGTAACCCATTGTTTATATTTTATTTCCTCACATTTAGGATCGTTAACACTTTGAAAAGTGAGCAAAAAATTCTTAATACCTTGTTCTTTTGGACAGAGATTACATATTTGCATCATGCAATTCCTGTTGTTGACATCACACACTGCTTTCTCCATAAGAGTTGTGTATTGCAACCCTTTGACACCCAAAGCTGAGAATTGTATTTTGGCATTCTGGTGGTATGTACATACACACACAGAATGGGTACCAGCAGCTCCAGCTAAAACACAATGTGGGGTGAAGGCTGGCAAAACTAGAGAAGCCAATTTGGGGACTATCTGGATTATTTTTATAGAGACTAAAAGCTTCTTTCAGATTCATTAACACCAGTCTTTTCTGCACAGATTCTTTATACCCACTTTCATTTCTGATACTCAGGCAGTCTTTTGTACCTGGGCACAAACGACTAATTTCATCTGATTCGAAAAAATTTCTGAACAGAATCTTTAGTACCTTTAGTTATTACTTTTCCTTTTGACATGGGTTCAATTTCAGGAATAATTCCGTCTTTGTTTTATATTTCTGCTTTTCTTAACTAAATATTCAGTTGTCTGAAATAGATTTATAGTTTTTGATATGGTAAATGGAGATAATGTCAATATTTTGAGTTTCCTCTCATAACTGTCAGTAGAATGGAAAGCTTCAACCAGTTCATTCATGAGATGAATCATTGACCTGAAACAAATTCATGAATGTATAATAGCTATAAACAAAACATTACATGTGCATATTAAATTTTTTGGATTATAATATTGATTTCAAGTGTAACAAAATGAGCTTTCTTTAAGATAGAGTCAAATTAAACCAAAAATTATTTTGTGACCAAATGAATTCCAAATGATTTAATGGGCCCATTGATCTCCAATCTTTAGGGAGTTGTGCTTCTAGTTTCTACTATCAAAGGTGAATACCTACATTTTGCTTTTATGCTTCAGTTTTAGTTTAGGTATATTCCTACTTAATAATAGCGTATCATTTCAAAATTCATACCTTTGAGTTTCATGATCCAACTTTGTAGCTTTTGATGGGCTTGGGATTTCAATTTCTAAACTTGTTTCT
The DNA here is from genome assembly GCA_023014485.1 of Bathynomus jamesi. Taxonomy (NCBI): domain Eukaryota; kingdom Metazoa; phylum Arthropoda; class Malacostraca; order Isopoda; family Cirolanidae; genus Bathynomus; species Bathynomus jamesi. The sequence goes on along the minus strand of JAJOZX010004032.1, from coordinate 395,744 downwards.
AGCTTTCGTTTTAAAGAACGACGTGCTTTTTTTATTGTTTGAATAGCTTTTGCTTCTTTTCTTGAGAAACCCAAACCATCTGAAATTTTTTAATTAATAAATATTTGACTCCATTTGATATACTGTATATGGACACTAATAATTAATATGTCAACATATTAATTTCATAAGTTTAATAAATTTAATATGTCGACATTAATTTCAATAAGTTTTTCAGCAACTGCTGAAAAACTGTCTTGAAAGTAAATGCATTATAAATAAATAATATAAATAAAAAAATTATAAATATAAAAAGTACCAATCATTAAATACTTATGCTTCTTCACTGGAGTCACAGCAAGACTTTCTAGAACTTGAGAAACCTCTTCTTTGGCATTACTTGATATACTTGGATCATATTCATCTCTTTCTGAAATAACATTCTCAGAAGACTGATTGTGATCAGACTTCACTTTGTGATGTTGATAGCAACTCTGGTCTCTGGGTCAATAATTTTCTACAGTTGCTACATAGTACAGTATTCCTTTGTAGTTTCCATTTACATCGATCATAAAGTGATTGGCTGATGGTTCTTATATCCTTGTGTATCTTTTTCTTATGTTTTTGTAAAGGCTCATCACAGTATCTAACCATTTTTCATTACTGAAAATACACAATTGTAAATCTCAAAAATAAGATATGATTTGACTCAAAATAAGCACATCTGTAATAAAAATAAGCATAATTAACAAACATTTGAGAGAGAGACTGCGTGAATATGAGTTATACATAGGATGTAAATATATCATTTGTAATTCTCTATTTTAGTCTGTGTAAAAATGTCAAAATTTCAATGTACAGTACAATGTACGAATGTCAATGTACATATTTTTTTCAATAATTTTTAAAATATCTTGCAACTTGATACCCACGTTTTTTATTGTTTGTATCTTTTAACAATTAATGGAAGTTTAATAAATGAAAAAAAAATTTTTGGATTTCACTGTCTAGGGGGGGGGGGGTCAAAAATAAAAATAAAAAAAGGGGGGAAAATTTCATTATTGTTCTACACATTTGAATGTGGTATCATTTAATAGATCTCTTCATGCTGATTCTAAAAATGTAGTTTTATAGGTCTACAACAAGATTTGGGAGTTATTGCCCATTAAAGTTAGGTGGTAAAGTGGGGCCCCAAGATTTTGGGGGCCCATATCTCAAAAACTATGGGTCATAGAACTTTTTTATTTGAACCAGTGAAATCAGCACCTGGAAGAACCCCATATGTCAATTTTCATTAAAATCTGGGTCGAAGTGGTGACATTTTTTAATTTGGGGGGGATTTGTCCTGGAATGCCCTTTTTATGATTTAATGTTTAGATAAAGACATTCTAATTTATTGCAAGAATAATTTATAAATTATGGCTAATTAGTTAATGGATAAATCTGTAATTAAAGTAGCCAAAACAACTAAAAATATTTCAGTTTCTACTCCTAGTTCTTCTTGTACAACTTCTGGTTGTCTCTATGCCTAGTTCTTCCTATGCAACTAGCATTAAAAACAAAAATTCTAAAGTAAGTCAGAAAGTTGATAACACTCCTCCTGATATCTTGAAACTAGGAGAAAGTATTATACAACACAGGCGGCCAGTTTATCTTAAAAAAATTGAAAATAGAAACTTTCAAGTAGATTGGTTTCAAAAGTGTAAGTGGCTAGAATATTCAAAAAGCATGGACGTGGCTTTCTGTTATGCCTGTCGAGAATTTCGTCCTTTTGGAATGAAAGAAAGTGCATTTATACCAACTGGGTTCAGGAGCTGTAAAGTTGCTTTAAATAAGAAAAAAGGTTTTCCAAAACACGCATCATCAGAGGTTCACATATCCACTATGAGTATGTGGCATGAAAGAGAACAACATTGAGAAATGGGATTAATGGTATCAACTATGGTGAATAGTGATATTTTGGGATGCCATAGGTACTATGTTAAGTCAATTGCAGAAGTTATTCAGTTTCTTGCCATTAATGAGTTAGCTTTCTGTGGTACATATAATATTGAAGAACACAATGAAAGTAGCTTATTTCGTAGTCTTTTTGAATTCACACAACAGAAAGATGGAAAACTTGTTGATTGTGCAAAGAGTGTACCAGTATGTGCAACATATTTATCTCCTGAAACACAAAATAACATAATACAAATTATGCAGAAATGGTAACACAGTGTTGTAAATGATATTCATAAGGCTGATGTTTCTTGGGTTTTCATTTCTAGTTGATGGGACATGCGATAAAAATAATAGGGGAAATATCGCTATTGGAGTTAGATATGTGATGAATCAATTTTGGTGATAAAATATTGTTTTGAATTTGATGCTGAGACATTCATCAGATTGACAAAAAGTTAATGATTATGTTTTTGATAGTTCTAAAATTCTTAGCCAGTGCTACGATGGAGCTTCTGTTATGAGTGGTAAGAAAGATGGAGTGCAAGCACTATCTACTTCAAAAGACTCTAAATTGGAAAGTCCCATATGTACATTGCTGCAATCATAGATAACACCTGGTTATTGTGAAAGCTATAAATGACAGCTCTGAGATTAAACAGTTTTTCAAACAATGTTCCATGCTGTATGTTTTTCTTAAAAAGGGAATTGAATTGAATGAATATCAGTGTTTCATCGGCGCTTAGACTGCTGAGGTCATATCACGCCAATACTAGAATTTAGGGAGTGCATGAGGAAATGGGGGAGAGAAACAGTGAAGAGGGAGCAGTGGAAGAAAGACCATGAGAAAAGAGAGAGCAAGCAATAGAAATAGTAGAAAGAGGAAGAAATTATACCCAAGTTATCTTAAATAGAGAATAAGAGGACAGTCTGGTGGAGAAAGGAGAAGTGAGTGTCCTTCGGTATAGGTGTGGAGTCGCCCAACAAAAGAGTAAGAGTGGAGTCTGAAAGCCAGAAAGGGAGGAGCTGGGAATGGGCAGTGGCAAAGGCAGGGCAAACCAAGAGGCAATGTGAGACAGGGAAAGGAATGCTGTAAGGGCAAAGGGGGGCAAGATCCTGCATCATGAGATGACCATGCGTAAGATGAGTGTGGCCAATGCGAAGTCACACCAGGGTGGTTTCAAAGCATCAATCACATTGGCAGGAGGAAGGCCACTGGTGAATTGTGGTTTTCAACACACTCGCATCCTCCTACTGGCACTGCCACTGCCAAAGGAGTGCATCTTGGAAAACCCTCGTGAAGTGTGATGCCAGGAGAGGTGTGTTAGGGTCAAATGCCAGGGAGGACACCCCCTTGCCATAGCGTCTGCGCACTCATTCTCTGGAACACTGACATGGGAAGGTACCCAACAAAAGGTGACTGACTTACGACGTGATGCCAGAAGAACAAGCCAGTCCTGGATCTCTCTCACCAATGGATGTGGGGAGATGAGTGAAGGTAGGGCCTCAAAAGCGCTGTGGGAGTCTGAATAGATAACAAAAGATGTAGGTGAGAGCTGAGGAAGGAATTGAAGAGCCAAGAGAATAGCAGAGAGTTCTGCTGTAAAAATGGAAGCTGCTGGGGGAAGGGATAGCAATTGAACCACTGATGGGAAGGCTGCCACACAGCCCACTCCAAACAGCGAGCGAGAGCCATCAGTGAAGATAGGGATAGAGTCAGAATGGGTTGAGAAATGGGCTAAAAACAATTGACAGAGGGCAAAGGGGTGGAAATTTGACTTTGGTGCAGTAGAGAGGAAAGAGCAGATACAGAAGGGTGGGAGAGGTCCACAGGGGGAAAGGTAGAGGGAGGAGAAGGGAGTACTTGTCCTTCCACCCCCAAAAGAAGACAAGATGGGGGGGGAGCCATCCATAGGCTGTACGGTCATACCAAATGAAGACAGTGGCCAAAGCAGGCTGAAGAGGGATTGGTAGACTGGGTTGGAAGGAAACTAACCAAATGCAAAAAGAGGTATTTTAAGCCCTCTAAGGTGTGGTGGACATCCAGCCTGAAATAACCACTTTCTACATAAATATAAATACTGACAATAGGAGAGGACTGGAATGCGCAAGTGCTGATACATACACCCAGGGAATGGATAGGGTCCAGCACACTCAGGGTGGAGGCAAGGGCGAAGGCATAGGCCTGACAGCCATAGTCTAGTTTACTTTGGGCCAAGGAGTGGTAGAGTCGCCAAAGGGTGTGGTGGTCAGCACCCCAATCAGTATAGGAAAGGAACTTCAAAAGGGTGCATGTCTGAAGGCATAAAGCCTTCAGTGACTTCAGGTGGGGAATCCAGGAGGTAAGAATCAAGGAGGAGACCTAAGAATCTAGTTTTGGGGACTACAGGGAGCAGTGATCCATAAAGAGAGAAAAAGACTGGTGCAGCGGCAGTGATGGCAAATATGCATCACCACCATTCTCAAAGGGGAGAAGCAAAACCCGTGGTCTGTGGCCTATTTGAAGACAGAGTCCAGGGCCTGCTGGAGGAGGCATTCAAGATGGGTGGATTGGGAACTGGAGCAATAAATGGCAAGGTCATTGACAGAGAGTGGCTGCAATTCCCGAGGGCAGAGTCTTCACTACATTGTCAATCGCCAAAGCGAAGCAGATGATGTTCAGGACGCTGCCATGGGGAACCCCTTCCTCTTGCGAGTGTACAGAAGAGAAGGAAGTACCCACCTGAACACAAAAGGAATGAGAAGACAAAGTTGGAAATGAAGGAAGGGAGAAGACCTTGGATACCCAAAAGGTAGAGGTTATGGCAAATCCACCACTGCCAGGTTGTCTTGCATGCTTTCTCCAAATCAAAAAATATTGCATAGAAATGACGTTGTTCTGTGAAGGACACATGGACTGCAGTTTCTAACTGAACCAAGATGTCAGTGGTGCTATGGCCCCTGCGAAAACCAGTCTATGTGGAAGAGAGCAAATTGTGGTATTTGAGGTGCCATAACACCATTTTCTCAAGTAGTTTTGAAAGGCAGCTAGTGATGGCTATTGGATGGTAGTTAAGGGGAGATGTCGGGTCCTTGCCAAGCTTAGGGAAGAGAAGCACCACTGCCTCCTTCCAACAGGAAGGAAAGGTGCCCTCTACCCAAATCCAGTTATAGAGAGAGAGTAGATAAAAAAGAGCTGAAGGGTAGAGTTGGTGGAGCATATCAAAATGAATGCCATCAGGGCTGGGAGCAGATTTGCCACAAGAGGTCAATGCTGAGTGCAGTTCTGACGTGGAAAAAAGACTGTTGCAAGGAAAGTTATTGGGGGTCTGGAAAGGATGAGGGGAGTGGGCAAGCAGAGTCTTACATCGGAGGAAAGTGGGATCATGGTGGTCGTGTCGGGAGATGAAGGCAATGGTCAAGGGCAAGATGTCGGCCACTGTGATAGGGGACGATACTAGGTTTTTGTCTACCATGAGAACAGGAGGTAAATGGGAAGAGGGTTTACTGGAAATCTTTCGGATCTTGTTCCAGATTCGGGAGGAAGGAGTGTGGGAAGTGAGAGAGGAGACAAAAGTTTGCCAGCAAAGGCGGCGAGCTTCACAGACTGTACGATGGGCCTGAGCTCATGCACGTTTGAAAGCTATTGTTAGACGATGAAAGGCTGACTTTTTAGCTTGAACAGCTAAGGGGCATGTTGGGTTCCACCATGGGACTGAAGGGGTGGAGGTGTGAGGAAATGTTGACTTGGGGATGGTGGACAGGGTGGCACAAGTGATGTGATCAGTAAGGTAGGTAGAGGCTGAATTTATTGTCAAAGTTTCTTGGAACTGCAAAGATTTGGCTTTCAGATCGGAAAAGGGGCCAGTCAGCTTTGGCAAGGGGCCATTGAGTAGGAAGAGCAGAGGAGTTAGAAATCCTGGATGTATAGAGGAGGAGGGGGAAGTGGTTACTGCTGTAGAGGTCTGGAGTAACAGACCAGGAGAAATCTAAGAAGGTGGAAAGAGAAGCAAGTGAAAGATCTATGGAGGAAAACATACAGGTCTGGAGGTGAAAAGCTGTAGGTTGACCAGTGTTTAGAAGACAGACAGAAGGGGTTGAGAGAAGGGAGACCACAATGCCACCCCGCTGGTTGGTGACAGTGTCACCCCCCACAGAGGATGACTCGTGATGAAGTCTCCCAGTAGAGGGAATCGGGGAGGAAGCTGTAAAAGGAGAGTAGAGAAGTCATTTGCAGAAACTTCCTTGGATGGGGGAGATATAATGAACATATCTTAAAAAGGGAAGTATTTCCAGAATGTATGAAGGTCATGCTCTTTCTTGTTTTTTGCCATACTGCTGGAGTGGACATTTGGATGTGACAAAGGTTATTTTCAATAATTCTAGAAAAAAAATTGTTGATACACTAGAAATGGTGAAAGAGAATAAACAACTCGATGGCAACAACATTGTGGAAAGCTCTGGTTTAATAACTGTTGTTAAAAGTAAGCAATTACATTTTTGTACAATATGAACAAGATCCTAGGAATTATTCAACCTGCTGACAAATTACTTCAATGTCGTGAATCTAGCTTAAGAGATTCTTTAATGATTTTGGATTCTATTGTAGATACTATTAAAGCGTTAAGATGTAATGAAGTTTATGCAAAAGTTATAAACCACATAAATGTTGAATTTGACATTGAGGAAGAAATTTACTCCACTAAAAGAGACAGAAGGAAAATTCATGAAAAGTTTAGAGATTGCATCATTATAGATAGCATAGGGGAGAGATCAGAAGTAGATCAAGAACTAAATGAACATTTTAAAGTAATATTCTATGAAACTATTGATATCGTTGTATGTGAAATGAAATGAAGATTTACTGATAATGATAAACTACTGATTTCTATTTCTAGTGCCGAAGCTGAAATGGATTTAGATAAATGAAATATCTATAGTGTCTTAACATTAAAATTCCATCACAAGAAGAAATATCTGTTAAAAATTTCCTTAAAAACCAAGCAGAAAAGAAAGCAGACATGGTGGTTTGTGTAGTATTTACGCTTTTATTCATTCTTATAATTTCCTTATTTACTTTACCTTCTACTCTTTATTCAATTTCTCTTCTATCATTAATCATTGTCTTTACACTCATTTCGTTATAAATTTTATAAATGCGTGGTGGGTGACCAAGTGAATCGAAAACCGTTACGAATTGAACCGGCATGGGAGAAGGGGGGTTTTAATTATACTCTAATTAACATTTTACTAACTTTTATTTATGCCGAAACCACTTAGATAAACGGGGTAATGCGAGGGGGAATTTTATCATAATACTTAAGTTGGAGAGAGAGACAAGAATAATCTTAAATTTGCAATTACATCTTAACACACAAAACACCAAGTTACTAAGCTCAAGGCCACCCGATGACTAAAAGCTACTTCCTCAGCCTCTGCGCTTGGGCCCACTCCTGGTTGCCAACCAGTATTTTATAATTTCAATACAAACAAACAATTCATCGCAATTACATTTGTTAAACATCATTATTTCTATTAATTTCTTATAACCAAAACATTTTAATTAAATATAATTTTAATATAAACAAACATTCTAATTTTTAATTAGACATTACTACACTCGCATCAACCCCTTGAAAATAAGTTTTTCACTAGGAAAACTTATTAATATAAATTTATTTATTTATTCAACAAAGTTATTTATTTTGCAATTTTTTTCTTCAAAGACATCATTAGAATGACAAATTCCACACATCAGATATTTTGTATCCTTTCATAAAAATCGAAAACAACTTTATAATTTTCACAACATTTGCATAAAATAACATTTCACACTAATAATCAAATTTACAACCTGTAACAAATCTATAACGTGCCAAAAAAATAACGGACAATTTTCTTAACATTGGTTACACAAATTTCAAGTTCATAATCTATTCCAGCGATTCCTCATCAAAGATCGCTTTATATTCGAAACAATTATGTATATACTGTAGTTATACAGTTACTATCAGGGCAACTTAGAAAAAATAAGAAAACGTTTATATAAAATACTGACCAGAGCGCACATACTATTTTCACGAAAGACAAAACAAATATGGGCAATAATCGCACCCTTTCACTTATAATTTCATTACATAATAATCAGTACATTCATAGCTGGACGTTGTTTAGATCACAATCCGCACGCTGACAACGGACTTCTTCAGTTTTCAGTCGCACTTCCCACTTCCTATCCTCCGACAAGTGCATCGCATACTTCGAGTCCGTCGTTGTAGCGGCTGCGTGCACTAGCATCCCACGATCCTCCGCCTACCCCCGCGCCCGACGGGTGCCTTGCTGGACCTCAGAGTGCGCGGAGGCCGTACGCGCCAAGAAGAAGGCTACTCGGCGCTTCTACCGTACACGACTCCCCATTCATCGCACGGAGATGCAGCGGGCCAGAGCCATCGCCCGCCGTACAATGAAGACAGCGTGCTGAGCTTCTTGGCATGCTTTTGTGTCCGGCGTCACCGCCACCACACCTTCGGCTACCATCTAGAAGAAGGTACGGGGTGTCGAGAGGCGACATGTCTGCTCCGGGCTAACGATGGACTCCTATGCGAGCCCAAATCGGTGGCAAACCACCTAGCTCCTACCTTCGCCGCCGTTTCTTCCTCAGCAGTTAGTTCCCTCGTACCCGCCCCAAATAATAGTTCCTCTTCTCCGTCCCTAGACAGCACCATGTGTGAACTACAGGCGGCACTGGCCCCTCGACGATCCCCTTGTCCCGGCCCGGACAGTATTCCGTACAGCATGATCCACCCTACCTTACAAATTTTCCTACTAGACCTGTACAACCGCACATGGATAGAGGGCGCCTTCCCCTCCCGGTGGAGGGAGGCCCACGTCATCCCTATCCCCAAGCCCGGTAAAGATTCCCTCGATCCCACAAACTACAGACCAATCGCCCTGACGTGACGTGTTGCAAAATCTTCGAAAAAATGGTCGCTACGCGACTATCGTTCTTCCTTGAAAATAGTAATTCCTTCCCGGCTACCCAGTCCGGCTTCAGTCAATTCGCTCCACCACTGATCCCCTCCTGCTCCTTAGCCGAGACATACAGGATGCCTTCGACAATGAACAGTTCGTCCTATCATTTTTTTTACATCCAGAAGGCCTATGACACCACCCGTCGGGCAATGATTCTTAGTCAGCTCCGACATCTAGGTCTCGTCGGAGCCATGCCGACCTTCATCAGGGGCTTCCTTTCCTTCCGAACCTTTAAAGTCCGGGTGGGCTCAGTCCTCTGACACCTTCGTGCAGGAGGACGGGGTCCCACAGGGAAGCATCCTCAGTGTTCTATGCTTTTCCATCGTCATGAACACAGTCTCAAAATGCCTTCCACCCACCATCTGTTCTTCCATCTACGCAGATGACCTTGCGATCTACTTCGCAGGGCGGGAGCCGTTCGTAGTTCAACGGCAAATTCAGCTCGCCATCTACAGGGTGGAAAGGTGGGCGACGTCGGTGGGTTTCCGCCTCTCCACCCCGAAGTCCAAATGTATGCTCTTGAGCAGAAGAAGACCTGCAACCCTTCCTCTTCCCTCTGTCACATTATACGACAATCCTCTTGAGGTGGTACCCTCCACGCGATTTCTCGGCGTGACTCTAGAGTCTAGACCGACGACTCAACTGGGTTCCCCGTGTCAAGCACCTGAAGCAATCCCTCCAACGTCCCCTCGCTCTCCTAGATCACCTCTCCCACACCACATGGGGCGCAGACCGACGTTCTCTCCTTCGCCTTTACACTTCCATGGTGCAGTCGAAGCTGGACTATGGCAGTGTAGTATACGGTTCAGCCTCCAACGCCTGCCTCCAGCTTCCGAGTGGATTGCAATTACCTCCCTCTCGCCCTCCGAAGGGGTTTGCTCCTCATGAGGACATACCTCCGTGCACAGAGGCCTCTTCTATGCGCGGTGGTTTCTGAACTCCCAACCCAGGGACGGAGCTGGCACTTCACTGAAAAGGTCCGCTCTTTGCTTGACCTTTCCAACATGCCCGTCCCCTCAGTTATCCCCATTTCATACAGCATCGACCCCCCCCCCCTGGCTCCTCACCCCTATCAAGTTTTGCAGGGACCTGTGTGCCCTACCTAAGACTACCACGAGCGCTACGGTACACAGGTCACTCTTCCGAAAACACGCAACCCAATACCCGGGTGCAGTCCCCATTTATACAGATGGTTCCCGCTCGGAGGCTGGTGCGGCCTCCTCAGCGGTGATACTGTCCCAGCAGATTTCTCGAGGCGTCAGCCTACCCCGCGAGGCCTCCGTTTTCTCATCAGAACTCTTCGCGATTATGGAGGCCCTCGACATTGTGCGCACCCACTCTGCCAGCTCCTGCGTCATTTATTCAGATTCCTAAAGCGCACTTCTCTCCCTAGAGAGATTTAACCCTCCTCACACACTCGGCCGTACTATCCAGCAAACCTTCCACTTTTTAACAGCCTTCCGACACAAGACAATCGCCTTCTGCCGGGTCCCGGCACATGTCGGCATCCAGGGTAACGAGGAGGCGGACCGCACGGCAAAGACGGCCTGCTTACTGCCGGCCTCCTCCCGGCCCCTCCCTTTCTCCGACTTCTTCCCGACTCTCCGCTCCCACTTCCGCTCCATATGGCAAACGGAATGGGACCAGGCCACACAAAACAAACTCCACAAGATCAAACCACAATTAGGATACTGGGCCTCCTCATTCCACCGGTCCCGCCATAAAGAAGTGATTCTAGCCCGTTTCAGCCTAGGACACTCCCGCATTACTCATGGATACGTTATGGCTAAATCGCCAGCCCCGCTCTGCCCTACCTGCCATACCCCTATCACTGTCGTACATCTCGTGGGCGAATGCCCAAACCTATCCGCTCTTCGTCGCAGGTCTTTCCCTCTCTTGTCTGAAAATCCCTTACCCGACCATCTACGTTCCATACTCGCCGAAGGCCCCTACGTTTTAGCGGAAGCGATTTTCCTTTTCCTTACTCACTCCCATCTGCTCCATCGTGTCTAAGACCATACTCCTCCTACCCACTATCCAGCAGCTGACCCTTACTCATCCCCCTAGTCTACCATCCTCAACTCAGTAACACCACCCACCCACTGCTTCGCCGAGATATGTACCGCTTTCTTTAGCTACGAATCGGCGGTAAATTAAAGGGAAAAAAAGTGCGCGTCCCTCTGTGGCCAATGTGGGACTGCATCTTCCTTCGATGTTAGGGCTCTCTCTGCCTTCGTGAATCATTGGACCCGTCTGGGGACCGGCTGATCTCCTGCTTTAATTTATTTTTCTCCTTTCCCCCAATCCTTCTGGCTTTGTTTTGGACCTTGACTTGACTCTTTCCTTGGACCTTGGGTGAGGGAGGTGGTTGTCCTTCACCTTTATCGCTCTTAAACCAAGCCCAAGCCCTGTCCCTGCCATCTTTCACCGCGCGTTGGATGAGAGTGGCCGCCTTTTAGGCACGGGGACTGGGTATGGGTGTATCTCCCCTTGCGTGACGTCTATTGGCGGTGGGACCAAGTGTGCCCACGATTCGCCTTTCCCTTGGTGGAGTCGGTGGTGGGACAGAGTGTGCCCACGATTCGCCTTTCCTTTGGTACCTCCGTACCGTACTCTTCCACACCCTATCACTCTAGGCCTGATCAGGCCTCGTCCACCCGTCCCCCTATCCCGTTCTCTTCCTTCTCGTCGTCTCAACCCCCTGTGTTCACTGTTCCTCCAGCCCGTCCCCCTAGAACTTCCAATTCCACTGTTCCCATTTGCTCCACCTCATTAACAACTAACCCACTTATTCCCCCTCCTGAAACCATTGCTGACATTTCAGCATATATAGCGAAAACCGCCCCCTCTTCTGGACTCTCCTCCCCTCCACACTCTTCCGTTAAACGGCCCCTCGCCAGCCCCCGGCGTTTGGGTCCCTCTGCCAAGTCTTCTCGTCCCCTTGCTCCCTCTTCCACCAGTTCTCTTCCTACCCTCGTATTCCTTCCGTCTTCAAAAAGCCCTTTCGTTTTGCCGTCTCCTATACATTCCCCGTCTCCTATACATATGGTTCCGGAGATATGGCCATTCGAATTTTGTGAAAAAAGGTCAATTTCAAAGGTCATACCATATTTCAACATGAAATATCTCAGCTCCTATTGCACTTACAGAGACCATTTAAACACTGGTTTAAAGCTTTTAAGCAGATCTACAACTTTGTTTCTATTCATATTTTACCTCAGTGGTAAACAAAAAAGTTGATCTTATTTTTGACCTTTGACCTTGTGTAGGTCATTTGATGTCACAACCTATTTTTTTCTCCTTTCACCCAATTTTGGGTACACATGTCTACCTTAACCTAGAACAAGATTTTTAGTGTTAAGTTAGTATAGACGCTGCTACAGCCATTTCAGTGGACCATACCTACCTCCATTTTGACCAAGTACCTTTTTCCACCAAACTTTGGAGCGCTGTTTCTTTGGAACTCTTTGAGCTAGAGTGTTGAGAAAAGTACCATTAGATTTGTCTCACTGAGATCTATAATGTCTGCTATTTTTAAGACAATTTGCCTTTTAATATGTATATTAAAATAATCTATTCCTTTATTTTTACCAATTGAGTTATAAGAACCGATTCTTGTCTAGCTGGGTGAAACCATGAAAAAAGAGGCATCAACATAACTTTATATTTAAAAAAGGCAGTTATTAGGTATTTACAACATATTTTATGGAAGCCATTATTATTACATTTATAATAATAATAAAGTATTTGTATACGCCTTTCAAGGTAATTATTTATCCTACCAAAGATTTGACCTTAGACAAAAACACACATTCTTTTGGCCGAAGCTCTGCAAGCTTTGAAAAGCCTAATTTAATTGTTGGATGGTTTGTTTTACAAAGCTCAAATGATTCTTTTAGGTTGCATAAGACTAGCGATTTTTGTTTTCTTTCCTGCTTACCATCAGCTCCTTTTACAGAAACATAGTCTTTCAACCCTGGCATTTGTCTACTCAACATCTGGCGAATGATAGAAGTCAATTACTTTGGCAGCAGTTTCACTATTCAGGCGTTTCCCCAAACGCTGATTAGGAGTTGAAAGCACTCCCTTCTCTCTCACCAAACTCTTTGCTTGCCTAGCCATGTAATCTGAGCACTTAAATTCTTCTCTGATCTTTAATTGTGTCCATCTTTTTGGTGGGATGTAAGAATTGTTAGTTTTCCACTTCGACTTGTCACTTGATTAAATTTCTCTTTTAGTTGTTGAAGAATCTCCAGTTCTGTGTCATCTGAGTCACTGCATGAAATTGGTTGTTTAGTTGCAAGTTCAAGCTTTCTCTTTACAACTACTCCTACTTTCCTCAACTTTCTCTTTGCGTAACCAGCGCTGTCAGAGAGTTTACATGGTTTTATTGAGGTCTCATCCAAGTGTGGCCAATGAAGCACTGAATTTACTAAGCTCATACTGCATTTCAACTACATCTCCAACGGTTTCTAGCTCAGATGGGGCACTTGATGAGGTGGATGGTGATTTTTCAAGTAGTTCACATTCAGGCATTGGGGATGGACGATTTGCTAGTATATTTCGACAGGTTGCGCATGCTTTATGATTATTTGTTAGTTTCAATTCAGGATTTTGATCAATCAAATTTTTAGTCAATGCACGAATGCCTTTTTCACTTTTCCTTTGTGTTTTTTAAATGGGTCACAACAGAACCTGCCCATATTCAAACTGCTGAAATCCATGTTTATCTAAAAAGAAAAAAAAACATGTGTAGCTTAAGAGCCAGGGTTGGGTTCAATTACACAAAATGGAAACAATTACAATTTTTTTTATTTTTCTTCAAATTAATTACAGTTAGTATTGTACTTCACAATTTCAAGATCAATTGCAATTACAATTAATTTTGTCTGACTCAATTACAATTACACAGATATAACTATCTATTCTATATATCTAAATATATATCTATAGCTAAGTATAACTAAATAAACTATGAAAGGTTTATTTTCATTGGATTATGTATGACTACCAGATCTAGGGGTATAATTTTTAACAATTGACATTAATTGATCAATTACATCAGTTATAGCTCAAAAATCAATTACAATTACCTTTATTTTTATTTTATTTTGAATCAATTACAATTACAATTAATGGAAATTAGGATAAATTAATTAAAAATACAATTATAATTATTCATTGTATCCAACCCTGTTAAAAGCTATTTTTGCTTAGATGGCACAAATAAAATTTGGGACCTACTGATCTTGTTTCAGAGGTCTACAACAAGAAAAAATGTGCAGTTTGATTTAGATTGGAATAAATACAGATGCCAAAAAAATCCTTGCTCCAAGGTTTAAATAAGCTTATTTTCACATGGGTACATACCAGTGGCGACTCGTGGTATAAATGTATGGGGGTGCGATTTCATAAAATTTATAATTTTTAGAATTCTAGTACATAAACAATCACATGGTGCTTCCGTACGGTACTTATATGTCAAAAGAAGCCATAAATTTGTATTAAAAAAATATTTTAATAAAATATAAAAATAATTGTTGAATAAATTTGACTATAATAAATTTGACTATAATAATGTACCACTGTACACGACACGGACTCACAATAGGCTAGTGCGAATCCAACTGCCGCTCACAAGAGTACTGTACTTGTATTAACATATGCGGCTGTGCCAGATGTACAATTCTAGTTAATTACAAATAAGTAATAATTTTAATAAAATACATATAAATGGCTTATATCATTATTACTGAAGTAACTATTAGTAAAAATAAAGTTATTATAAAAAAAATTCGCGATTGTACTTATATTTTCATTACAACAGTAAAATATAATTTATATTTACTTGAGCGAAAATCTATCGCTCCATTTGGCTGCAATATTATTTTGTATTCAAACAGCAGTACGCTGTTTGAAACTATGCTATAAGTTTAGAATATTATGTACTGTATGAAGGCTTACTCAAAATGCCTCATGAATCATGATATGCCACATGAATTTTTAAAATATATTTCAAGAATATTTATTTTAATATCTTAAAATTAATATATTTTTTATCTGTTAAATTAATATTTATCGTTTCAAGCAAGGGGGAGCGACCGCTCCATCGCTCCTATACGCCAGTCGCCACTGGTACATACTGTTGTACACAATGAATAAATACACAAAGTTAAGTAATTCTATTAAAACTCATCTAACTCTTAAAACTGAACTTATTCTATAGGGTAGTACCTATAGCCTAGTATAAGGTACTTATATACGTACATAGCTTTACCTTTAAACAGGATAGCAGGTTCGAAGTTCTTCACACTTTTGAATGTCCATATAAATTAATTAATTATGTAATTTAAATTACCTATATTATATAATTCTCTGAAATATACAAAAAAAATATATATATATAATAGGGCCGGATACTTATTCGACCAAATAACTGGGTTTGGTTAGATTAGATAATTACTGATTTTTTTTTAAAATTAGCAGACATTATATATCTCAGTAAGAAAAATCTAATGGTACTGTTCTCAACACACTAGCTCAAACAGTTCCAAAGATACGGTACTCCAAAGTTTGGTGGAAAAAGGTACTTCGTCAAAATGGAGGTGGGTATGTTCCACTGAAATGGCTGTAGCGTCTGTACTAACTTAATCAACACTAAAATCTTGTTTTAGGTTAAGAGAGACATGTGTACCCAAAATTGGGTGAAAGGAGAAAAAAATCGGTTGTGAAATCAAATGACCTACATAAGGTCAAAGGTCAAAAATAAGATCAACTTTTTGTTTTACCACTGAGGTAAAATATGAATAGAAACAAAGTTGTAGATCTGCTTAAAAGCTTTAAAACAGTGTTTAAATGGTCTCTGTAAGTGCAATAGGAGCTGAGATATTTCATGTTGAAATATGGTATGACCTTGGAAATTGACCTTTTTTTTTTTTTTTTACAAAATTCGAAGGGCCATATCTCCGGAACCATATGACCTAGAGTGTTGAAACAAGCGTCATTCTGTTTTTCTCACAGAGATCTATAAGTGTGCCAATTTAAAAAAAAAATCGGTGATGGTCACGTTTTTTTCGCCGTTGAACTGACATGGAATGACCCTTATGCGGCCTCTGAAATTCAAATTCAAGCCGACATCCACCCTCCACCTCCTCCACCGCTCCGCTCCCTCGGTAACCTCCCGATGCCCTTAGCATCTTTATCTCCACCCCGGCCCACTTTGAACACCCCTTTCCCTCCGCCCCGCTCACTCCTTGACCTCCCGATGCCCCCGGGATATTCTCCTCCACTCCCATCTTAGGAATTAGATTCACCCCGCCCTGCTTCCTACCCTCATTCTTGCATTTTACGAACTCCCCCCCTCCCGAAAACTAAACCCCCTCCATCCCCTTTCATCCGTTCCTCAATCACCCCTTCTTCAACCCGCCCCCCAGCTTCGTTAGCTTGTCCTAATTGTGTCTAAATCTCGCCCGATAACGTCTCTCGCTCTCCCTATATTCCGCTCTTGATGGCAGCTATCCTTCAGTGGAATTGCCAAGGCCTTCTCCCTAATTGGGAGGACTTCCTCCTCCTCCAGGATTTTGACCCAGTGTGCGTCTGCCTTCAGGAGACCCAACTTGGTTTCGCCCCTTGCGTCCTCTCCAAAGGTTTTCATCATATCTCGCCCCACCCTCCGTCTGATGCAGCCCCCCCCGTGGGGGCACAGCACTTTTCATCTGTTCCGATGTGCCATCTACTCCTTCCTTTCAACACCCCTCTCCAGGCAGTGGCGGCTCAGGTTTTCCTAGACCATTTATACAGTTTGCTCTTTATATCTCACCCCCCCCCCCCCCTCCGTCACAGGAACTCTCTGTTGACGATCTTTCCGCTCTCCTTCTGCAGCTTCCTCCCCCTTTCCTCCTCCTGGGAGACTTCAACGCGCGCCATCCTCTGTGGGGTGATACTGTCACCAATCAGTGTCAGTGGGGTGGCGTTGTGGTCTCCCTTCTTTCAACTACTACTGTCTTCTCAACACCGGCCAGCCCACAGCTTTTCACCTCCAGACCCGTACATTTTCCTCCATAGATCTTTCGCCTACTTCTCCTTCCGCTTTCCTTGACTTCTCCTGGTCTGTCACTCCAAACCTTTACGGTAGCGATTATTTCCCCCTCCTCCTCCATACGTCCCGGACTCCCAGCTCCTCCGCTCTTCCTACCCGATGGTCCCTCACTAAAGCTGACTGGCCTCTTTTCTACGCCGAAAGTCAAATCTCTGCCGCCTCTGAGTACTTCCCGACTGTCGATGCTGCCTCCACCTACCTCACAGATCATATCACCTGTGCTGCTCTGTCCCCCATTCTCAGATCTACATTTCCCCGCACCTCTGCCCCTTCGGTTCCATGGTGGACCCCGTCATGCACTCTGGCTGTTCAGGCTAAGAAGTTGACTTTCGCCGTCTTCAACGCAATCCATCCCTAGCAAATTCAATAGCCTTTAAACGTGCTCGAGCTCAGGCCCGTTGCACAGTCCGTGAAGTCCGCCGCTTTTCTTGGCAAGCTTACGTCTCCTCCCTCACCCCTTCCTCCCGAATCTGGAACAAGATTCAGAAAATTTCCGGAAAATTCCCTTCTCATCCTCCTGTCCTCACGATCGACGGACGCCCAGTGTTCTCTCCTACTGCAGTGGCCGAGACCTTGGCCTCGACCATAGCCTCCATCTCCCGACACGACCACCATGATCCTGCCTTCCTCCGCCGTAAGGCTTTGCTTGTTCGCTCCCCTCACCTTTTTCAGACTCCCAATAATTTCCCCTATAACCGCCTTTTTTCTATGTCGGAGCTGAGATCGGCGTTAGATTCTTGCAGCAACTCTGCTCCCGGCCCTGATGGCATTCATTTCGAAATGCTTCGCCACCTACACCCTTCGGTTTATTTCTTTCTCCTCACATTCTATAATTGGATCTGGGTAGGGGGCACCTTCCCCTCTTGTTGGAAGGAAGCAGTGGTGCTCCCCTTTCCTAAACCCGGTAAGAACTCAACACCTCCCCCCATTTACCTCCCAATAGCCCTCACTAACTGCCTCTTAAAACTTTTGGAGAAGATAGTTTCCCAGCGACTGATGTGGCACCTAGAACGCCACAATTTACTTTCCCCTACACAGACCAGTTTTCGCAGGGGCCGTTGTACCACTGACATCTTAGTTCAGTTGGAAACTGCGGTCCGTGTGTCATTTGTAGAACGATGTCATCTTTACCCAGTCTTTTTTTACTTAGAGAAAGCGTATGACACCACCAGAGATGGGCACGATCTTGATCTTCAAGATCAGATCGTGATCTTGAAGATCAAGATCGTGATCTGATCTTGATCTTGAAGATCACTTTTATTATGGTGATCTTGATCTTGATCTAAGATCACTTTGTTTCTTGTGATCTTGATCTTGAAGATCACTTTAGACTTCAAGATCACTTTTAATTTCAGATTCTTAAATATGCCGCTATGCGAATGTCATTTGTTTTTTGTCCAAGCGACATCTGGTGGCAACTTTGTTCAACACCGACTTATGTTTTCTGTTAGTTGGGTGACTTGCGTCATGCGTGGGCTCATGGAAGGTGTAGTTGCTGTGGAATTTAGGCTCGTAAAAAGTGTAATTTACTGTGCAATTATGTTAAAAGTGTTCTATTAATATATTATTATATATAGGCATAAAATATAGCCTATAGGTCCGTATTCATAATAAATTAATTCTAAACATATTTTATTTACAGATTGAATTTTTTAATAATGAGTGCAATTTTACAACTTCAACAGGCTCCTAAGGGAACCAAATATTCTAGGTTGTCACCAGAACAGTATTCAATATATTTAGATAACAATGTTGGTAATAAGGATCAATCTGTGCTATTGAACGGAAAATATTTTCAAACTGTCGAAAAAACTGGAAACAGTATCAAAGTTATTTGTATGCAGTGTACAAAGAAAACTACAATTCTGTCTGCTGGCCTCGACTCAACAAGCAATCTTCTGAGGCACCTCAGGGTTAGTACTACTTAGTAACTAAGTAGTAAGTAGCAACATTAACATAATGGTTCAAGTCATATTTTAAGTGACTGGTGCCATACAAGACTAATGCTACATTTACATAGACGTCCATTTGAATATATTGTGCACTTCAGATATTAATAGATTATGGACTAGTAACTACATTAAAACTGCCGATATCCAACTATAATAAAACGCCAGGTGTATCTGTCTTTCTCTCTGTCTGATCCATGTCTGTAATTTCTCCTATTTAGTTACTGAAGGACGAAATTCGGCTTTCAATTTAACATAGGATAAAAATGCACTGATCATGGTGAAAATAATTTTAGTTAAAGATAACAAAATTTTAGAATCTTGTTAAGTATTAATTTCAACTAGAAGTTTGATACTCTGATAAATATTATACAGGGTGTTCAAGAAGTCTCTCCGCATGATAATAATTTATTTTCTTGTGCAGAAACTACATTCGGATCTTTTGGGTGAATATGAATCGGAGAAGAAATCTCGCAAGCGTCCAGCTAAAGAAGACGATGCCAGCGGCAGCAATGCTGGCCCTGCCAAAATTGCCAAGCAGTCAACACTAAGCATGTTCCACATTTCCAAGCAAAAACCAGGACCACCAATATGCAAGGATATCCTTGAAAAGAAGATTCTCTCGCTTGTGGCTAATGGGCTCCTACCATTGAGCCTAGTTGAACTACATGAATTTAAGGATCTTCTTTCATGTTAGTATAACTCAAATATTTTGCTATTTTTTCCATAGCTAATATCTGATTAAAATAATTAATCATATTATTTGTATGAACATTAGACTATCGCTAGCCTAGCTAAATATTTTGATATTTTTTCCATAGCTAATCTATTGTATTTGTTTTAATTTTTAAATATTTTTTTCAGACGTCAACCCGGCTGTTCAGGTGCCATCTAGACGCACCCTGGCTAGATCTCTTGCAACAACAACCAGTACAATGAAGGAAGACATACAAGCAAAACTGGCAGCAGTTGACCATGTGTGTGTTACATGCGACATATGGTCAACTAATCACCGCAGTTTCATGGGAGTCACTGCGCATTGGGTATGCTATTGATTTAGTGTATTATTTTTATATAATTGATAAATTGACCATTGGTGATAGACTGATAGTCTGATAGACTTATAGTATAATCTTTTCAATTATTCGACATGTGTTCCTCATTCATTAATTTGGTGAGTCTTCATTTTGCTGTGATTCACAGTAATTTCACACTAATTCACTGATTCTGTCATCTGTCATTGTGTCTGATTCACAGCAAAATGTGGAAGAGTCCATATTCACAGGCTGTGAATATGGACTCTTCCACATTTTGCTCTTATGGGATGGGTCACTGATGTGGTGGTATGGTAGGCGACTCATCGCTGAATTGCCTCCTTTATATCACATAGTTCTTCTCTTCAATGTTTGGTGGCGCAGTTTAGCTGGTGCGTGTCTAACCAATATTATTAAATTAAGCTTAAAAAAATGTTCATACAAACATTGATTTTATATTCTTACATTACAGATCAATGATGACTTGTCGCGAGGATCAGCTGCACTGGCATGCCGAAGATTTCGTGGAACACATAGCTTTGATAAAATTGCTGGAATATTGGACAGGATCAACTCGGAGCATGGTTTATCTTATAGAAAAGTTGTATCTACAGTCACCGACAATGCATCGAACATGGTGAAATGCTTTAAAGAGTTCGGTGTTCGTGTTCAGAATCGTACTGACGACATTGATGAAGATGATGCAGATGAAGATGATGATGAAAAAGATTCAGATGAAGAGGTTATCATCAGCAACTTTCCTGAACATTCAGGAGAGCATGGAGAGGAGTCAGTGAAACTATCATCCCATATTCGATGTGCCTCCCACACATTGAACTTGGTAGCAACAACTGATGCAGATAAAGGACTGAATTCACCTGGACCAAAGAAGATAAAGCATTCTGCAATGGAAAATGTTCGGCGCTGTGGAATGCTGCTGGTAAACCCAAGTCAGCAGAAAAAATACAGGAAATAACTGGCGTCCAATTTAGGTACCCATGCGTCACCCGATGGAACTCAATGTACGACTCATTAAGCCAAATATATAAACATAAGAAACGACGTGAATGTAGCTCTTGAAGAACTGAATCTACCCATCCTCAAAGACAATGAATTGGAATTTATTTCAGAATATTTGTCTGTTCTAAAACCAATTGCAGCAGCCCTCAACAAATTACAGGCAGAGAAAGAATGCTACTACGGTTGTCTTCTTCCAACAGTCCTAGTGACTCAAGATGCCCTCGCAAGATTGGAGCCTATCCAACCAAACGACCTGCGCTTGAGACACTGCATGCCATTACTGGCAGCAGTCGTCTCTGGCTTCAATGCCAGATTTGGTCATTTTTTGTCGTTGAGCCCCGAGGTAACTGATGCCGTTTTGGCCTCAGTATCTCATCCGTATTTCAAACTTAGATGGATATCATTGTTGCAAGGGCCTAATTTTGGCGATCATGAAGCAATCAAGTCTCAAGTAAAAGACAAGCTGCAAATGGCTGTAAGAAATTGTAATTCTGACAGCAGTGGTAATAGTTCGGTGAACTCAGACTCATCATCTGAAGACGATTTCTTCAGAACTATGGACGGCTCATTCTCTGCTCCTAACAACAAGGAAGACTTGGAAGTCTGTAGTGCCTTGCACCACAAGATTATTCTTTATTAGTGAAAGCTGCCACAAATTGGCATGAGTGAAATATTTAAATCTAAAATAAATAAAATAAATAAATAAATACAAGTTAAATATGTCCAGTGATCAAATTTAATTCTTAAGAATTCAGTGTGGTGTGACTAGACATGAATGGGCTTTTAAGGATTATTTTGGCTGGTTGGTAAAATTATTAAGTAAAAACAAACTTGTGTGCAACGACAACACAAAGGACGCCACTTTACACATTATATTCGAAATCACCCCGCCAGCAAGCAAAGTTCCTTTGTGGTATGTTTTGTGTTTATATATTTATTCTTTACTATTTCATATCTGTATGCAATACCGCATACTGCAGATACTAACGCCTTATACCGTTTGCAATTAGTACTAAGATTCATACTACAAATAGTAATGTAAGATTCATATAATAAATTACTTAGGCTAAGTTAGGTCTAGGCTAAAGCCAAATTGTAACTAGCCTAACTGAGGCCTACCATAGTCTTTGTTTTAGATTAACCTCAGCTCAATATGTTGAAGAGGCAAAGGCCTGCCTATTAAATTTCTAGTATATTTTACTTTATAAGCCTATTATGTTTCACGTTATTTTCTTAGCAGATGGCCTACTAATCATTTGTAGCCTACATATTTCCTTTAGTCTTCCCATAACCAGAATTAACTGTAATTTATCATCCACAGGTTACTGGGGCCTATATAACCTATATGTATTTTAATTATTAATTATTGCCATTTTATTATTCTTTTTCTCTGAAATATCACTTACAGTATTCTTGTCTATCTCTTTGCAGACAAGGTTGTCATTGTGGCTATTATCTTTTAGTTATTATTGTTATTATTATACTATTATTACTACTATTATTACTATTATTTGTATTGCATATTTATTATTATAATCAGTATTATTTGCAGACTGTTATATATTAGCCAAACAGGCCATTATTTAATCTCACCATTATAAGTCCATCAAAGTTGTTACGGGTAAAAATCCCCTTTGCATATACTTATTAATTGTTGTCAATAAAATATAAAAATTCATATTGATTTAATAATCAGTCCTTCCCTTCTTTTATTAAAATTAACTTTGCGCCGCAGTGCCGGATGCCAATCTAGTACTTGGGCGCTGGTGACCCTGGCATATAGTTAATTATCTACGTAAACTTGTAAAGGTCTAAATAAATAAAACCGGACTCTTACAATTGGTAACCTCCTGGAGTGACCAAACACCGTAATTTATGCAAAAAAAAATTTCTAAAAGTTTTTTCTCAATTTTTGTCAATATATTCAGTCTGCATCTATAATTTTATTAAATTCACTAGTACAAAGCACTCACCTGTACTGGAAGTGTATTCTATTGCAAAATATATTCCTTTTATTTTGCCTTTTTATAAATTCAGCATTTTCTAAAGTTTTTTTATGCAAATTTACTTATATTTTGCAAACAGCCTATACGCAGACTATTTTTCTGCTAATATTGGGCTACATCATAAAAAATTTTTTACTTATATTTTGTAAACAGCCTATACGCAGACTATTTTTCTGCTAATATTGGGCTACATCATAAAAAAATTTTTTTACTTATATTTTGTAAACAGCCTATACGCAGACTATTTTTCTGCTAATATTGGGCTACATCATAAAAAATTTTTTACTTATCTTGTAAATAGCCTATACGCAGACTATTTTTCTGCTAATATTGGGCTACATCATAAAAAAAAAAAAAAAAAAAAAAAAAAATTTCGTAACTTTTTGTTATTGGCATTCATAACTCAATTGAGTCTCATACTCAACCAAGCTTACCTGAAGCCATTATTTACATTCAACAACATTTGTTGAAATCTTGTCAGTTTTGACACATTTTAAATTTTTTTTAGTACCTTGTAACAAATAATAGCCACAATGACCAATAACAACCTAGGGTCATCCAATGGTGGTACTCCAAATTCACCACCTATAACGGACTTTCTCACAATGTATCAGCCTACCACTCCACAATTCACCGCTGAAGAGCCTGGAATCTTTGTGAGTCAACTGCGGGATTATTTTGAGATAAAAGGAGTTACGGACCCACGAACCAAGTTCCTTGTCACAAAGAACCTCCTGCCTACACAAGTATACAAAGTAGTGCGGGATGTAACTCTATTGCCTCCGTCTGACCAAGCTTTTGAGAGCCTCCTCAGCGAGTTAGTCAGGAGACTCGGCCAATCAGAAGAAGAGCGACTCAATGCTCTACTCAAGGACCAAGTTCTTGGGGATCAAACGCCAACAGCCTTCCTGAGACATCTGCAAGACCTGGCTGGACAGACCAATGAAGACGATAAAAACTCACCCTTAATGCGACGCCGCTTCCTCAATGGTCTCCCTACTGCCCTACGGCCAATGCTCCGTTGTATGCCAGATGATACAGACCTCCTCACAATGGCCAAAACAGCTGATAAGATGATGATTGAAATCCACCTTGGCCAAGTAGATAACCACACCCATCACCCCCAAATCTGTGCCACGCAGGACGACAATCTGAGTCCGGCTGCACAAGGTCTTAAAGTATCCAATGAAATTCTACGAACACTTAAAGAAGAATTTAAAGCTCTCCGAATAGAGCTAGCTAACAACAGGGAACGAGAGAGAAGTTCTTCAAGACAAGGACGACCCTCTGGTCCAATTAGAGCCTCCCAATATGAACCTGGACAACGCCTCGTTCTCCTACAACCACAGCCACCGCAAACAGGTCAGTTGGTTGCTCCTAATCCAAATCTATTAGCCTTACCTCATCCTCAATCCTCAATCCCCACTACTCAGCCCCATTCTCAACCTATTTCCTTACCACAGTCTACTGTTCATACCCCTCCTTGCTGGTATCATGAAAAGTTTAAAGATCGTGCAACGCGCTGTCTCACACCTTGCCCATGGACTCCTAACCCTCCTTTAAACTAACCAGGCTGGTGTCACAGGCGTCTGACGCTACAGCCTCTCAAGCCTCTCCTCCTATCCTTACTTCAACTAACCCTACCACTACCTCATTTAACACTGTCAAACCAACACCTACGTACGCAAGTAAAGTTAAAGAATCGCAACCTACTTATTCAACCACAGCTAATTTAATACCCCCAACTAATTCTCCAAATACAACACAAACTCCTTCCCACAGCAATACTAACCTTCTTCCACAAAAATTTAATGATTCACAAACTACTGCACCACCTGGTCCAACATTCACCTTGCATGATCCACTTTCAGGCTATGCATTCCTTATTGACACTGGAGCTCAATACAGTGTTATTCCTGCAACAGCCGCAGACCGTGCAAACGGACCTTCTCCTTTCATTTTACGTGCAGCTAATTCTTCATCTATTCACACTTATGGACATCGTTCTATTTCAGTTTCTCTTGGACTTAGACGTGTTTTCCGCTGGATATTTCTTGTCGCGGATGTATATACTCCAATGTTAGGCTCTGATTTTCTTTCTGCTAATGATTTATTAGTTGATGTTCGTAGAGCACAATTAATTGATAATGTCACACATCTTTCAGTAATTGGTTCTCCTACCGTGCACCCCTCTTCATTATTGGCAAGTTCTCTGCCACAGTGCTCACCTGCTATAGAGCAGCTCCTAAATGAATTTTCTTCCTTACTCAACCCTGTTCTAAGGATACCCCTATTAAACACTCTGTTGTCCACCGTATTGATACGGTAGGCTCACCTGTTTTCACCCGCCCACGTCGCTTAGCTCCAGATCGTCTTGCAATTGTGAGACGAGAGTTTGAACACATGCTTGAACTCGGTATTATACGGCCTTCAAGTAGCCCGTATGCCTCTGCTTTACACATGGTCCCAAAACCTACACCTGGAGACTGGCGTCCATGTGGAGATTATCGTGCTTTGAATGACAACACGATTCCAGATCGCTATCCCCTTCCTCACTTACACGATTTTACTTCTGCTCTCCATGGCACCACAGTATTTTCACGCCTTGACTTGGTGCGAGCCTTTCATCAAATTCCTGTACACCCTGATGATGTACATAAAACTGCTATAACAACCCCTTTTGGGTTATTTGAAATGACAAAAATGCCATACGGACTGCGTAATGCGGCCCAAACTTTTCAACGCTTCATTGATGAAGTGTTGAGAGGTCTCTCCTTCACTTTCACATATGTCGATGACATTCTCATCGCAAGTTCTTCTCCCTCAGAACATATTCAACATTTACGCTTAGTTTTTTCTCGGTTGGCAGAATATGGTGTATTGCTAAACCCTGAAAAATGTGTCTTTGCTGTAGATGAACTCACCTTCTTAGGACACAAAGTTACTTCGAAGGGCATTTCTCCTCTCGAAAATAAAGTATCTGTCATAAGGTCTTTCCCACAACCGCAAACTCAAAAGCAACTTCGCCGCTTTTTAGGGATGGTAAACTTCTACCATCGCTTCATTCCTCAGTGTGCAAACATTCTTGCACCCATAACCTCTCTTCTTCGCCAATCAAAAAGGGGCAGATCCACTGCAGTTCTGTGGAACCCCGAAGCTACCAACGCTTTTTCACAAGCAAAAGAGGCTATAGCACGAGCTACATGCCTTGTTCACCCTCAACCAGACGCTCCTCTGAACTTAGCCACTGATGCCTCTGACGTTGCCGTGTCAGGAGTGCTCCAGCAGCTTGTTTCAGGCGTTTGGGAACCTCTCGCATTCTTTTCACGCAAGCTCTCACCTTCACAAATGAGGTACAGCACTTTCGGTCGAGAGTTGCTGGCGATATACCTCTCCATCCGTCATTTCAGGTCATTCCTGGAAGGACGTGACTTTAGCATTTTTACGGATCATCGTCCGTTAATATTTGCTCTCCATTCTCAATCAGACTCTCATGCTCCTAATGAGCGAAGATACCTTGATTTTATTCTTCAATTTACTTCAGACATTCGACACATTTCAGGTTCTTTGAATGTTGTGCCGGATGCGCTGTCTCGCATCTCAGCAATTTCTGACCCTGGACACTCTCACATCAACCTTTCAGAGATGGCTAAGGCTCAGTCCACGGATACAGACCTCCAAACTCTTATTAATTCACCCACTTCATTGCAAGTCCGCTCTTTACCAGTTGAACCCAAGTCAGACTTACTAATTTTATGTGACGTCTCGACTGAGCATATTCGACCGTTGGTCCCACAAGGGCTGCGAAGAGCTGTTTTTGCTAAACTCCATTCCCTTTCTCACCCGGGAATTAAGGCCACCCAAAAATTAATTGCAGCTAGGTTTGTATGGCCAAGTATGCACAAAGATATCCGCAATTGGACTCGATCTTGCCTTCAATGTCAGCGTGCCAAAGTTCACCGACACACAAAGTCAGAAATTGGTACCTTTCCTTTGCCAAAGGCTCGTTTTGAGGCCATACACCTAGACATAGTCGGCCCCCTCTATTCTTCTCGAGGTTATACCTATCTTCTCACTGTCATTGATAGGTTCACAAGATGGCCAGAAGCTGTTCCTTTGACTTCTTGTACTGCTTCTGCAGTAGCTCACGCCTTTGTTTCATGTTGGGTTTCCCGTTTTGGAATACCTGCAACCATTTGCACAGACAGAGGTGCCCAGTTTGAATCGGCCTTATGGAAGGAACTCATGCTCCTTCTTGGGACTGAGCGCATCAGAACAACAAGCTATCACCCGCAATCCAATGGGGTGATAGAACGCTTCCATCGTCAACTTAAAAGTTCCTTGCGAGCCACTGATCCATCTACTACATGGGTGGACAGGCTACCCTAATCCTACTCGGAATTCGTACTGCTCTGAAGACTGATCTTGCATGCTCTGCAGCAGAATTAGTTTACGGTACCACACTCCGGTTACCCGGAGAATTTTTCACACCTACACCCATTAACCCCGCATGTGATCCTGCTTCGTATGTTAAGACATTACGCTCTGTTATGAAGCAAATTCGTCCCACAGCACCTAGAACTTCCACTTCACAAACTACCTTCGTTTCCCCTGATTTACAAACTTGCACACACGTTTTCTTGAGACATGATGCTCACCGCTACCCTCTTCACTGTCCCTATGATGGTCCCTTCCTTGTGCTAGACCGTAAACCCAAAACTTTCATCATTGACAAGGTGGGCAAGCGTGAAACCGTTTCTGTGGACCGCTTGAAACCAGCATACCTTGATTTTTCTCCAACAAAAGATCCTATCCTCCCTCAATCTTCTGTACCTCCACCTCAAATACAGGTACAGCAACTATCCCTCCTCAATCTTCTGTACCTCCACCTCAAATACAGGTACAGCAATCTATCCCTCCTCAAACTTCTGTACCTCCACCTCAAATACAGGTACAGCAACCTATCCCTCCTCAATCTTCTGTACCTTCATCTCATATACAGGTACAGCAATCTACCCTTCCTAAATCCTATGTACCACCACCTCATCCGAGGGTACAACAATCTATCATCCCTCTTCCAATTCTCCTTCATTATCGCAACCAACTGTCTTTGAACCAGCCAGTGGCTCCATCGCACAGGCACCAAGAATCCCCTTCCCCCAATGTCCCTACTGCACCTGTAGCACCATCCATGCCTTCAGAACCAGTGCTGCAGGATATTGCCATCCAAAAGCAAACAACGACTCGTTCTGGAAGAGTCATTCGTAAGCCAGTGCGTTTTGACATTTAAGTGTTTTTTTTTTACCCCTGACAACCATGTTTTTGGGGGGCAGTACTTGTAGTGCCTTGCACCACAAGATTATTCTTTATTAGTGAAAACTGCCACAAATTGGCATGAGTGAAATATTTAAATCTAAAATAAATAAATAAATAAATAAATACAAGTTAAATATGTCCAGTGATCAAATTTAATTCTTAAGAATTCAGTGTGGTGTGACTAGACATGAATGGGCTTTTAAGGATTATTTTGGCTGGTTGGTAAAATTATTAAGTAAAAACAAACTTGTGTGCAACGACAACACAAAGGACGCCACTTTACACATTATATTCGAAATCACCCCGCCAGCAAGCAAAGTTCCTTTGTGGTATGTTTTGTTTTATAGTATTTATTCTTTACTATTTCATATCTGTATGCAATACCGCATACTGC
The DNA here is from genome assembly GCA_023014485.1 of Bathynomus jamesi. Lineage (NCBI taxonomy): Eukaryota > Metazoa > Arthropoda > Malacostraca > Isopoda > Cirolanidae > Bathynomus > Bathynomus jamesi. The sequence goes on along the minus strand of JAJOZX010004032.1, from coordinate 366,999 downwards.
AGATACTAACGCCTTATACCGTTTGCAATTAGTACTAAGATTCATACTACAAATAGTAATGTAAGATTCATATAATAAATTACTTAGGCTAAGTTAGGTCTAGGCTAAAGCCAAATTGTAACTAGCCTAACAGGCCTACCATAGTCTTTGTTTTAGATTAACCTCAGCTCAATATGTTGAAGAGGCAAAGGCCTGCCTATTAAATTTCATAGTATATTTTACTTTATAAGCCTATTATGTTTCACGTTATTTTCTTAGCAGATGGCCTACTAATCATTTGTAGCCTACATATTTCCTTTAGTCTTCCCATAACCAGAATTAACTGTAATTTATCATCCACAGGTTACTGGGCCTATATAACCTATATGTATTTTAATTATTAATTATTGCCATCTTTATTATTCTTTTTCTCTGAAATATCACTTACAGTATTCTTGTCTATCTCTTTGCAGACAAGGTTGTCATTGTGGCTATTATCTTTTAGTTATTATTGTTATTATTACTACTATTATTACTACTATTATTACTATTATTTGTATTGCATATTTATTATTATAATCAGTATTATTTGCAGACTGTTATATATTAGCCAAACAGGCCATTATTTAATCTCGCCATTATAAGTCCATCAAAGTTGTTACGGGTAAAAATCCCCTTTGCATATACTTATTAATTGTTGTCAATAAAATATAAAAATTCAAATTGATTTAATAATCAGTCCTTCCGTTCTTTTATTAAAATTAACTTTGCGCCGCAGTGCCGGATGCCAATCTAGTACTTGGGCGCTGGTGACCCTGGCATATAGTTAATTATCTACGTAAACTTGTAAAGGTCTAAATAAATAAAACCGGACCCTTACAAGTCCTCAATTCTTTGCAGGACACCAGTAAGGCACTCGACTCTTTAGATAGGTATCCTGCTATAAAGAAGATCTTCAAGAGGTATAACACCACGCTACCTTCCTCTGCACCAGTGGAACGGTTGTTTTCGTTTGCTGGCATGGTTCATAGCCCCAAACGAAGTCGTCTCTCGGATGGTAACTTTGAACAATTGGTTTTGCTGAAAGCAAATGTTTACAGCGGTTGAACATTAAATTAACACTCTTAACTTGCGGTTTTTACCCTTATATTGTCAGTAATTGCGTACTGCAGTAAAACTGTAAAATTAAATTCTATGTAAAAAGGTTTACTTATATATGCTGACCATTCATTGATATGGGTTATGGACCTGGTGAAATGAGAATTGAGAAAAATAGAACTAAAAACTATATGTAGGTCATTTAATAGTTTTTTCTTTGCTGATAAGTTATGATAATACTAATTTAAGTTTACCACCTGAAAAACTGAAAGGGGAATCGTCAATCCCCGTGGTTTAGATCAGGTGACATGGGTAGGATGCGATGCTTGTATTGCCTCAGCCCTCAGGGGAGTATTAGGAGTGATACTTTTCAGGAGTGATTAACAAAATAATTTGTTTTTGTTTACTCTACAAGAGTACAACTTTTTTCAATTCATATAAAAGTGATCTTAAAAAGTGATCTTGAAAAGTGATCTTCAAGATCACGATCTTGATCTGGATCTTCAAGATCACATTTTTCTGGTGATCTGATCTTGATCTTCAAGATCACCAAAGTTGGTGATCTTGCCCATCTCTGGACACCACCTGGCGGTGGTGGATCTGCCGAAAACTGTACCTTTTGGGCTTTCGAGGTTTTCTCCCTTCCTTTATCTCCAACTTTCTGACTTCCCGTTTCTTTCGAGTTCAGGTGGGTACCTCCCTCTCTTCTGTGCATTCGCAGGAGGAGGGAGTCCCCCAGGGCAGCGTCTTGAGCGTCACTTGCTTCGCCTTGGCGATCGACGACGTAGTGACGGCTCTGCCCCTGGGGATTACGGCCACCCTTTATGTAGAAGACCTAGCCATATATTGCTCCGGCTCCCGATCTGCCTTCCTTGAACGTATCCTCCAGCGGGCCCTGGATTCGGTTTCAAATGGGCCACAGACCACAGGTTCCGATTTTCCCCTTCAAAATCGGTAGCAATGCGCTTTTGCCGCTGCCGCCGCTGCACTGCCGTCAGTGGCGGATTTAAGGTGCGCGGGGCCCTAGGCCGGTTGGAGTGCGGGGCCCCAAACTACGCAAAGCTAGCTTAATTAACTGAAATGAAGATTTACACCCCCATCCCCCAGTGGTGACCTTACGGGGCCCTCAAATCAATGGGCGAGCGAAGCGTTAAAATAAATTTACTTTTTAAACAATATTCAATTTATTGATAATTAATTAGCCAAATGACCATTTCATAGTTGAACATTACACATTTGTTTTTTTGAAGCTTAACAATAAAAAATAACTATAATAATACACCATTAACAAAAAATAACTATAATAATACACCATTAACTAAAGACTTGACTGACATGCAAATGATGCAATGAGTGGGTTTTGTTTATTGCAGGCAATTTGTACGGTACACTTAACTATTTCTCAGTCAAAAAAGATTTTTTTCTAGCCTTCTTACTTGCAAACTGTTTGATGACATCAGTAAAATCAAGCACCCTTAATTTCTCATGCTCAATGCTCAACAGGGTGAGTGAAGACAAACGGTCCTGCCCCATGGTGTTTCTTAGATAATTCTTGACTAGTTTCATCTTGGAGAATGATCGCTCCCCAGTGCAGTTTGTGACAAACATGCAGAGATAGAGTCGTAATACAATTTCAACATTAGCAAATGTTTCTACCATGTCATGTCTGTGAATTATCTCATACATTTCTAGTTCAGGACTTTTTGCAGCCTTTGCACCACCTGATGAAGGAGCACTTTCAGGTGAATCTCTTGGAATGGATTTCATAAGGTGTGCAAACTGCAAAAGCTCCGACTCCAATCCAGCCTCCAAGTCCTTAGGATATGAAGACACAAGCTTTTCAGCAGATGCTTTAAGCTCAGTGTTCGTTTTGTTTGAGATTTCTGATAAAACCCAAATTTCTCTCGAAGGTCGCTGTAAGCAGCAATACGTTGTTGTAGGGCAGCACAGAGCTTGTCAATGATGGGCAAGAATGCAGTCACTCTAAACTTGTCTCTCCCTGTCAGCATAACATCCTCCGCGGAGTCTAGTTCATCGTGGTGACGCTTGCGCTTCCTAATACGCTGCGTGTCGGCGTAGTATGCATCATTACTCGTCACATCACAGGGATCACACTTAGCCATAGCTTTTGCTTCAAAGTCATCGAACTGGGATCTCAGGTCTTTAGCAAATTGTAAAAGAGACTCTAGCAGTGTGACAGCTGTGTTGAGGGAGAGCCCAAACTTCCCAAACTTCAAGAAGAATCACTGTTTCAAGTTTTTTCAAACCTTTGAGAAGACCACTTGCTTCAGCTCTTGTTTCAGCTGGCTGATTCTGATCTGAGAATAACTCTTCCAGAACAATGATGTTTTCTTTGTGTGCTCTACTGAGAGCAGCTACAGCATCTGCTCGTGCTGACCAACGAGTGTCTGAAAGTATTTTATCAACTTTCAACTTCTTATCTTTATTAGTCTCTAGTACCTCACGGTGTCTCCTCCAACGATAAGTAGATGCAACAAGAAAGGAGTACATATTTTGTACCAGAGCAAACAATGACACTGCAGCAGGACAGCTTTCTGCAGCACACTTAGCCACCAAGTTTAAGGAATGAGCCATACATGGTATGTACTCAGCTTCACTACACTCATTCTTGATTATCTGTTGGGTCCCCAGATATTTACCAGACATGTTGCTGGCATTGTCATAGGACTGTCCTCGGCAGTCGATAACTGGAATGTTCTTCTCTTTAAGAAAATCAAGAACAGTTGTAGCAATATCTCTGCCAGTGTGGCTTAGCATGGGAATAAACTGCAAAAACCTTTCAATTGGACCTGTAGTAGGCAGTACATAGCGGATTGTAAAAGTAAGTTGATCCATGTGTGAAATATCAGGTGTGGAGTCAACAGAAATTGAGAAGTACTTTGCTGTTTTTACTTCATCTGTTATTGAGGACATAACCTTTTCTGCCATTATTCCAATGACTTCCTCAGAAATGACATGGGACAAGTAGGAAGTATGACCACTACCTTTGTTTGCGTGTTTCTTGATATGTGCTGCCAAAAAACTGTCGTATGTGCTCAGCAGCTCTAGAATCCCAAGATAGTTTCCATTGTGTACTGATCCAATTACTTCATCTTTACCTCGAATGGCTAGCCCGCGTTCGCAAAGTAGCTTTAAAACATCTACACACCTCCTCAATACTGCTTGCCAGTACTCGCATTCACTTTCATATTGTTGTACTAGATTAGAGTCAATACGGGCACCCGCAGTCTTTCGATATATCATTTCGACCATACTTTTCCTGTGCTGATCTGACCTACTGTGAGATTCTATGACATACCTAGCGTTCTTCCAACCATTGAAGCCAGTTGTGAATGAGCTTTCCACCTTTGACATAAGCTTGCAAGCAAAACAATACACTTTACCAGTTGTTTTAGAGTAACAGAGCCATTTAAGATTAATTTCTTGGCCAGATAATGAATGAGTTCGAGTGAATAATGTCTTTGTACAATGACGGGTTCTGTTTAGTTCTTTCACAGCTGACTCTTTGAAGTCACCATCACAGTGTCGACATTCTGCGCTTCCCTTTTTCAACCAATAGTCACACACATTTTCAGTAATTATTTTAGGCCATAATCCAAGATCCGTTTCAAATCCTTGTTCAGTACCGGTATTCATAACTTTCACTTCCTCTTGTGTCTCCTCACTGTCACTGTGTTCAGGTTCAATTGCGCTAACTACACTAGGTTCAGTACTAGTTGTGGCTTCTCCAGTTGTTTCAGGCGTAATTGGTGTCTCTACTGATTCAGATTCAGTTTGACCGGATTCAGTTTGAGTTTGTGATTTTGCAGATTCAGATACTGTTGGATATGTCAACCATTGAGTTATTTTTGGTAGTTTTTTTACTCTTTGGTTTACGTCTGCCTTTTCTTGTCGTTTAACAGAGCCAGCTTTATACTTCCTCCCTTGATCACGATCACGACTTGTTGATTTCTCCATTGTGCCTCAGTGCAGCCTCACTGCCTTATCCTGAAACATAAAAACATAAAAACAAACTATTTACACTTGACCCTCGGTTTAGTATTAATTAATACAGTTTAATTAATTAATTAAATACAGACACTAAACAGTTGTTCGGGTGAAAAAGTCGCTTTATGGGAAAAGTCGCCAGCCCCCACCAGTGGCGACTTTTTCCTTAAATATGTATAAAATGTATTTATTATGAAATTTAAGCTAAACTGACCTAACCTAGCCTAAGTACGTTTCATATAAAAAATTAATTACATTAATTTAACATTTTTCAACTTATTTATGTTATTATAAAGCTGACTAAAACTCCCCCATCCCCATTTATTGACTGGCGACTTTTTCGAGATACGACTTTTACCATTACTTACCACTAAACACACTCACATGTGCACTCCACAGCGGCCTGAATAGAACTAAACTCCCGCCAGCAAAGAGAGTGATACCATAATTATCACTAATCATTAATCAATTGTATTATTTATAGTGGAATCCAACATTATAATTATATGTGAGTGCGCGGGGCCCTCACAGGCGCGGGGCCGTAGGCCATGGCCTACTCGGCCCCCCCCCGCCCTAAATCCGCCACTGACTGCCGTTCCATCCCCCTCTCTCTTTTTATGGATCACCAGTCCCCATTGTGCCCGAAACTAGATTTCTGGGTCTCCTTGATTCCCGCCTCTCCTGGATCTCCTATTTGAAGTCTCTGAAAGCTTCGTGCCTTCAGACTTGTACCCTTCTCAAGTTCCTTTCTCATACTGACTCGGGTGCTGACCGCCATACTCTTTGGCGGCTCTACCACTCCCTGGTCCAAAGTAAGTTGGATTATGGCTGCCAGGACTATTCCTCCGCTCCTGCCTCCGCTCTGCGCATGCTGGACCCGATTCGCTCTTTAGGTTTGCGCATCAGCACTGGCGCATTCCGATCTTCTCCAATCGTTACCCTGTATGCAGAGAGTGGCCATCTCCCATTGGATGCCCATCGTACCTTGGAGGGTCTCAAATACCTCTTTCGTGTTCGGCAGTTCTCTCCCACCCCGGTTTTCCAATCCCTCTTCGGCCCTTCCACTGTGGCATGCTTTGACCGTTATCTCCACTTGATCCGACCGTTTGGTCTCCGAATGGCTCCCGTCCTATATCCCCCATGGACCATTTCTCCCCTCCGTATCTGCTCCCTCCTTTCAACTGTACCAAAGTCCCAGTTCCATCCATCCGCCCTTCGGCAACTATTCTTATCCCATTCCTCTTCCCATGCTGACTCTATCCCAGTGTTCACTGACGGCTCTCTCTCTCCACTTGGAGTGGGCTCGCGAGCACCAAAGTGCTCTTTAAGTTGTGGTAAAGTGCTCTCCACCATCACCTAAAACTTTGCTCGCGAGCAATTAAAGTTAGTTTTTACTTTTAGAAAGGTATTATTTTGGTTTGCTTTTAAGTTGAATATCATTGGTGCTCCTTGAGAAAAGTAAAGGCATTAAAGTGCTCACTAAGAAGAAAAGGTTAAGAAACCCTGCTGGCCTAGCGGCTTCGTCTTTACAGCGAAACTATCGGCTATTGTTTTGGCCATTCGGCTCCTTTTTCAGCTCCCCTCTACATCATTTATTATTTATTCTGACTCCCCTAGCGCTTTTGAGGCCCTGTCCTCTCTTGTCTCTCCGCACCCCCTGGTGCGATAGATTCAGGACTGGCTGGTCCTTCTTTCATCACGCCGTAAGGTAGTCGCCTTCTGTTGGGTACTTTCCCACGTTGGTATTCCGGGCAACGAACGCGCGGACGCCGCAGCGAGGGAGGTGTCCTCCCTGCCTTTCGACCCTCACACTCCTCTCCCGGCGTCGGACTTTACGAGAGTTTTACGGGAGGCACTCCTTCGGCGGTTGCAGCACCAGTAGGAGGATGTGTCTGGGAATTCCTTGATGGCGTTGAAGCCCACGATTCGACAGTGGCCTTCCTCCTGTTAGCGTGACCGACGGTCAGAAACCGCTCTGATGCGTCTACGCATCCATGCGCATTCCTCTCTCTGTTTTACATTTGCTTTTGGTTTGTCCTGCCTTTGCCGTTGCTCGCTCCCAGTTCCTCCCTTTTTGCCCTTCAGGCTCCACTCTTACTATGTTGTTGGTTGACTCTACGCCAGTACCAAAGGACACGCTTTTCTCTTTTCTCCGTCAAACTGGCCTTTTACTGTCTATTTAATATGACTTGGGTGTAATTTCTTCCTCCCTTTCTTGATCATGGTGTTTTTCCTTTTCTCTCTCACGACTTTTCCTTTACTGTTGCTCCTTCAAATTCCCCCTTACCCCATCCCCTTGTGCTCTCTATTTACTTTAGTTTCGGCGCTATGACCTTACTAGTTGAAGCGCCGGTGAAGCACTGCTATTCATTCATTCATTTATTCATTTAGACCAGTGAGTCTCAACTGAGACTCTCATAGGGCTGGCCAGTAAGTGAAGTAACATGAATTGTATTATATACCGTACATTATAAGTTATAACATGCCATAATATAGCTTGACATTATCCTTATATGCCAAAAAAATGCCACAAATCATAGAGATGGAGAGGAAAATTACGTTCTGCCTTTTACTAGGCTAATCTCTAATGCTTATGGAAAATTCTGGTAAAAACAAGAGCTAGCCTATTACTCGTATTTAGAAAAAAGCTAAAAAATTTATATTTCTCTATGAAATATTTGTACCTCGTATTAAATTGCTGACAACTTATAGATATGTAAATATTGGTAAAGAACTAAAGATGACAACTTAACTGATGTACTGGTACAAAGAAATAATAGCAGAATTTAAAATTATATACCAACATGCCGGTATTTCCTTAAAGTTTTTGCACTTTAAAATTTGCCACTACACCCCTGCCCCCACCCACAGGAAATTTTTGAAAAATCTACCTTTAAATGATGCGCTCTAGTGCATTTTGAGCCTGAAAGGTTTTATATTATTTGCATGTTGCAAATTTGCTTAGCCTTCAAATCGTTAGGGTTGGCACCTATGCAGTAATAGGCAACATTTTTAAACATTTAAAATATTAACAAACAAGCAAACACTTTATTTCAGGCTCAACGGGTACAAACATTATACAAGAGGTCCATAGAAGATTAAGAGATAGTTGTCTGGAGCACTGACTCAGTAGGCCAGTGAGTCACTGTGCATAATAAACATACAATTGCCTACGCCAATGCTTCCAGATTTGAGATTTATAAAATATAGCGGAGACCAGTCCACTAACTATGGTTTCTATTATCTTATTGACTGACTCACCAAGCCTAGTGATAAATCTAAGTACAAAATTGCGAATGACACTGGCACACTAGAAGGAACACCATTTATAAATCTTGTTCTTAATTTAATAAACTCCTAAAAATATTATTATATGCAACATATAATTTTCTCAAATTATCCATCCTGTAGTTTCACCACAAATGAATGCAAAAAACTTCACTTTTTTTCTACGTGAAGGTCAAAATATGAAAAGAAAAACCCACTCTAATAGACAGAGTTTATTTCCACAACAGTTTCGATGCCCACTGGCATCCTCCTCGGGTGGATACAGAAAAACGAATGAACCAAAACAAGAGGGAAAAACAGTCCAGGGACCGACCGTTAGGAAATTCGCACCTAGGTTAGATCCCGTTCTCCCGACACCTCAAGGGCATTTTCCTTAAAGACCCCCGCTTATAAGTACATTCGCACAAATTTAAAACTATCTTCCTGTTCTAAACATACATATTCTATTATTTTTTTACATAATTATTACATTTATTATTAAATTTATTAAATTTAATATTGCATTATTATTTATTACAGAAATTATAAATTTATTATTACATTGGTTATTACATTGTTGTTTATTATACAGAAATTATAAACCGAAAAACGAATGAAAAAGGCGAGAAGGAAACAATCCAGAGACCATTGAGAAATTCGCACCTAGGTTAGATACCGTTCTCCCGACACCGGAAGGGCATTTTATTACAGGGTCCCGCTTATAAGTACATTCGCACAAATTAAAAACTATCTTCTTGTTCTATACATACAGATTCTAATATTTTGACATAATTACTGCATTTATTATTGCATTTACATTTATTATTATTACCTTTACCTTAATTATTATATTTATAATATTACCTTTATTATTACACCTGCTGCATTTATATTTATTTCCACATTTATTACTTCCACTATTACATTTACGTTTATTATTCCATTTACATTTTACCAAAAAAAAAAAAAATCGAATGAACTAAAAGCGAGTAAGGAAACAATCCAGAGACCTTTAAGAAATTCACACTTAGGTTAGAACACGTTCCCCCGACTCCGTAAGGGATTTTTTGACCAAGAATCTCATTAAAGGGTCTAACTTATAAGTACCTTCGCACAACTTAAAATTATCTACTTTTTCTATACATACAGATTCTATTATTTTTCTTTTGACATAATTATTACATTTATAAAGTACCTTACTTGATTCCCAATCTATAGCATGATTATTTTGGCTGGCGTGATAAAAAATGGCATTATTAGTATTACAACTTCTGAAGGCATATTTGTGTTCTTTTATACGGGTTTCAATATTTCTTCCAGTTTCTCCCACGTATACTAAATCACAACTTTTACAGGGAATGCTGTAGACACAGGCTTGTTCCTCTTTTGCCACGTTATTCCTAACCAATTTGCTTTTCACGGTAGACGAATATTTGAACGCCAAAGCAAACTTAAAATCTTTCATCAACGGTTTTACTCTTTCTAAGCCGGCAATGTAAGGCAAACTCACATATTGTTTTTGGTTAACTGAAGGTTCCCGAGGGGCATAAAAAGATTTTCTGGCTTTAAAATACGCCTTTCTGATAAACCACTCAGGATATTTTAAATCCTTAAAAATGTTCCAAATCTTTGAATTTTCCGGGTCCAGCAAATGTGGGCTACAAATCCTGAGTGCTCTTAGAAACATGGAAGAAATAATTGAGCTTTTAACCCCTTCATCATGATATGAAAAATAATGAATGTATGAATTACAATGAGTAGGTTTTCTATAGACCGTGAAATTGGGCTTTCCCTTTCGTTAATAACCAAAACATCTAGAAAAGGTAATTGTTTGTCGTTCTCCCATTCATATTTAAATTTAATGGAGGGAACAAGATTATTTAATGACTGAAAGAAAGTGTCAAAGGTGTTCCAGTGGTCAGGCCAAAATGAAAAAATATCATCTACATAACGAAACCAAATTAGATTCCTGGGACATATTGTTTGCAACAATTCCGACTCATAATATTCCATGTAGGTTTTTATTTTCACACCACAAATGAGTTGTATACATTGGAATACAAAAAGTTTTGAACAAAATCAACTTAACATCTAATGTACACATGAAATTTTCTAACCAAAGTATTTCCCTGAGCATATAATTGTCTACATTGTCTTAGAATATCACAGTTATCTGAAAGACTATCAGTTAATATGTGGCCAAGATACTTAGTCTGGGTTACTTCTGACAGCACCATACCATTCAATTGAAATTTAGGAAATTTTATATATTTGTAGACCTTGGTTCTCATAACCTTCAAAAGTGTGCTGAGCCCATTTACAGATGGAGAAATAAGAACTAGATCATCTGCATAAATCAGATGATTAACAATCATTGTACCAATATAGCAGCCTATTTTACAGGTGTTCAGCACAACAGATAGATTATCCATATAAACATTGAATAAGTTGGGGGATAATATCCCTCCCTGCCTGACACCATTGATCACAGAGAATGGCTCTGAATTAACCGCACCCCATTTTACAATCATTGTCTGGTGATTATACCAGAATATTAATATATGGACCAAGTAACCAGGTACATTGCGATTTACAAGTTTCATGAATAATTTGTCATGATTAACATGTTCAAAGGTAGTAAATAATGATAGTGAAGTGACGAACATATAACTGAATAGAAATGATTATGAATTATTGTTACCTCTGTAGACAGCAAAGTTTGCTAACTTTCTCAGTTTAACAATTTTCTTATACCAAAGGGAGGGACCAATAGCTTAATTCAGAATCCAAACCACGAACTGTAAAAGACCCAGAAGCAGGGCCGTAACTAGGGTTTAGAAATTAGTGAGGTCCAGATTTTTTTCGAGCGCGGCGGGACGAGCAAAATTCAGACCAAAATGACATCTACATACAAACACAACCCAAGCTATACACTAAACACAAAACCCTTGTCTATAATTAAATACTGTACAAAGGGACCTGTTAGCAAAAATACTTTTATTAAAGCTGCAGCAATATTTCACTCTGTGTGTGTGTGTGTGTGTTGTGTGGTGTGTGTGTGTTCAGTCTCTTTTTTTTTTTTAGGAAATAATTACCGAGGTCCGGACCTCGGTGACCTCATAGGTAGTTACGGCCATGCCCAGAAGCAGCACTTTAATCATTGACACGATACTGTGGCGATTAATCCTAAAACTTTTAATGAAAATAAGGATTTATTGGAGGTACAGACTTTCACCCTGTTTTAATGTGTTCAGGTGCAAGTGGAAAGGAAAAGAAGGGGGACCCAATTTATAAGGTAAGCTGAGACTGAGGAAGGAGGATGAGAAAAAGAGTTAAGGAAGACAATACAAGATGCAGTCCAGCATGCTCTCCAACACGCATTTCTCTCCCTATTCTTCACTACATATGCAGGCATCTTACACACTATATAATATTTTCAAAATTGAAAAGGTAAAAATTTGCAACTTCAAGAGCCTAGGAGCATTAGCGTAGGGGCCAGATTTTGTCCGTAGGGCGTGACCAACTTTTGCCCGAAGAAAAATAAGCGTAACCAAAAATCGATTTTTAAGTCATATTTTTATTAAACACTATTTGTAGGTATACACAATTGTACAAAGGCTGAGAACCAAACAAGTTACAATAATAGTAAGTTGTAACAGGTCATATCAAATGGAGTACTTAAATACTGCCGTTTTGCGACAGGTTTTCCTTTCCATAATAAAATATTGCATGGTTCAACATCTGAAGATACATTTCGGGTAAAGAAATGATATCCTATATGAAAATCAAAAAGTTTCGGGTGAAATCGTAATGATTGAAAATATGTGTACTGGGCTTTTGTCCAAATTTTCGGATGTAATTGGCCCAAAAAATTCAGTCGGGCTGAATTTGGAGAGTCGACTCCGCTGACTCTCCGCATCCTACGCCTATGCCTAGAAGTTCGCTGTGGATGGGGCCCTAAATGTCCTCACTTCTGGATTCCCCACTGCTGAACGCAGACACGGGCAATTGGTCCGGATCTGCTACCGCCCATTTGAGATATTCTGGGTCTCTACCTGATTCATTTTCATTAATTTCTGCAACATTCGTAGCCTTTTCTCAAATTTCCAATCTGTTGAACGCCACCTCTTCTAAACCATCATCTTTTCTTCACTGAAACTTGGGTGTCTGGTTTGGGACGACTGAGAGCAACCCTTTTTCTGTACCCTCTTTCTCTATACTCAATTTACTCGAAAGGTTGATGTTCTGTATATGTACGCAATGACCTAACACGTATATTGTTTAATGCGTAGACTATGACATAGTAAATTAAATTGATATGTAGGTGCAGAGGCGTAACTAGGGTTGATCGCGCCCTTAAAACCAGTTTTCTTTAAAATTCTGGCTGAATTCTTATAATGGTACTCAAACTGGTTACTCTTAATAATATCGCTAACAAAATATACTTTTAAGAAGAAGTTTATTTTATGACAAATGAAAAACAGTTATATACATATAAAACTGTACAAAAATATGTAAAGATAAATTGAAATGAAATGAAAATGCAATTCATAAAAAATATTTTTACAGTTTATACTTTAATGTTTTTCTATCCATATACATAACCGCGTATATTTACTATTAAGGTTGATATTAAATTTCTATTAATAAAATTTAATTTTATTGAACCAAAGTATGGTTAATTATTTGCCGAATTACAACAGAAACAATTAATATATGTACAAGGAGAGGCATAACTTTTCATGAGAATACACTGATGTTTTCTTGAATTTTACTGAATTACCGATAGCAGAATTAGCAATTAGAATATTAGATACTGACAAAAATCATTCCAATTATATGGTACTTTAAAAGAAATGCCTTGTTTGCACCTATTATTTTTGGCTCTTTTAATGAATAATTTGGAACTTCACACTAAACATGTATTTTTCTTACTTTTGCTGATGCAAACTTATCAATGGCATCTTTCAGCTTTTGCCAACGGAGAGTTGAACGTGAAAAGAATGAATAAAGCGACTGAATTGCACCAAAAAAAGTCACCATCACTGCATCATGGTTAGCAGCACGCATTCCAACCAAATTGAGAGAATGATTATCGCAGTTTACAAAAATAGCTTTGCTATTTTTTTCAATAATCCTCTGTTGAACACCACTTTTATAACCAGCCATAACTGCAGCATTGTCATAGCATTGAGATCGACAGTCTTCTAACGGCATTTTGTCTTTTTCCAGTTGTTCCAAAATCACTTCCACAATGTTTTCGGCATCTTTTCGTTTTAATTGGATAAATCCAAGAAAAGACTCTTTTATAAAAATTGTTTTCTCCTGAAAATCAATATCAACATAACGAACTGTTTCTGCCATTTGCTCTCGATGTGCTTGATCTGGAGTAGAATCAAACATGAGGCCAAAATATTTGGCCTTATGAATGCTCTGTAACAATTTCTGGCGAACAGTAGAAGCCATCAGCTGAATAAATTCATTCTGCACTAACGGAGATAAATATGATGTTCTTCCAGGGTGCTTTTCCACAATACTGAGATGTTCTTTCATGACAGGATCAAACCTTGCCAACAATTTTAATAACCCAAGAAAATTTCCAATATTGCTTTCCTCTTCCTGTCTAAGGGATAGGGATTCCTTGTGACCACGCAATGCAAGGTTCTGAGTTGCTAAAAATTTTAGGCAATGGAGAATTCTGTGGAGAACATCTCGCCATTTTTGTTTTTCTGTTGCAATTTGAGCTTGAAGCTCTACGTCAATGATTCCTCTGTTTTCTAAAAGATTTCTTTCCATTTCCTTCCATTGGGTGAAGCAGTATCGATGATTTTTTGCATTTTCATGGGTGCTAAGCCTTTCTGGTGCTTTCCAATGATTGAACCCATTTTCTTGCTCCAATGAAGACTGATTGTCAATTTGAGAAAATAGCAAACAACAAAAGCAAAAAGCTGCTTTCTTCTCTGGAGAATAAACAAGCCATGAGCGCCAAACTTCTTCTCCACATCCATTTCCCAACTTTCTTTTAAACCATCTTTCATTCATTGATCGGGTTTGTGTGGGAACAAATGGCCCTTCACTATTTTGAAAATACTTCGAACCCAATGTGACCATTTCTGTCCTCAGGGCATCTGATAAAATTACTTTTTTTGATATTTTATCAAACTCCAAGAAGCCTACATCGTGATGCTGAATCGTATCTGGTATAGGCTGTGCTGTTTTTTCCTGCTTTTCGCTACTCAAAGTTTTAGTATCTTCTGGCTTCTTGAAAGACACTTCTGGTTCTTGAAAGACACTTAATTCTCCTTCTGATACACTGGCGGGTTGGTCAACACTCATATCTGATGCAGTTAATGCTGATGAAGGACCAGCTTGTTGCTGTTCAAGAAATGACATCATAAAGCCACGACTTTTTAGCTTCTGCTTCTTGCATTTTTCTTTTCTTCCTGCCTTCTGCTCCACTCAGTTTCTTTTTCGGACTTTTCAGTATCGGCAATGTTCGCTTCATGGTAAAATTTTCTAAAGAAAGAAACAAAAAAATAAAATAAATTAATAACACCAGCACACATTTGAAAACTTGTGGTTCGATTTTTACAAACTAGTTGGTGATTCTATATAATTTGAGTGCGCTGATCTAAAAAATATAGTTAGTTTTTCCCTATCACGTATGGTTTTCTTACTACAGGGTGTGTCATAAATCCCCCATTTATCCCCAAATGTGAACCATCTTATCGAGACCAACATTGGATTGCACATGCTAAACCATAAATTTTGTTGTTATAGACTACAGTGACGCTTACATAATAATGTAGGGTAAATATATATAACAACCAGTCCCGTTCCCAGCAAAATGCTCTCTCTCCTCCCATCAATGGGTGGTTAACATTTGGGGACAGATGAGGTATTACAACACCCCTTGTAGCACGAAATCTTTAGGTGATAGAGTAAAGCCTAATTAAAGCAGAATTAAATAGCTCCTAGCTCTTGGACAAGCATATTGCTTGTTTATGAAAGAATAAAAAAATAACTGAAAGAAACAAAATATATTTACCTTCTTTACTTGCAAACATTTCAGGACCAAGCGAAGTATGTGTCGGATGCCAATAAATTGTTCTCCTGCAATCTAAACCCCAAACGTTCTGCAGAGTCCTTAGGCAGATTCAAATCCATGACTAAGTCATTTAGTTCGGCTTGGGTTAATGGTTTAGGAGGATCTCGGTCAGCTGTTGGCTGTTCATAAACATCATCATTGTCTGGATTGGATTTGGAGCTGAATCAGAATCTGAATTGTATTGATCCAGACTCTCGGGTGGGCGGGGAATAGGAACTTCTGGACCATGGGGTACCGGCCTTATTGTAGATGGAAGACTTGGGTATTGAAGGCTCTCTTTATTCTTTGCATTATAACCTTTAACATTGCAAGAACAGAAGTAGCAGTGGTCGGTATGGTTTCTAGGCTCGCGCCATACCATAGGGATCCCAAATGGCAAACTTTTCTTTTTACCTTTGCTCCAATTCCTTAGTGCCGCAACACACGTAAGACAAACCTTGTATGGAGCCCAACTTTTGTCTTGATCTCCTAATTTAATTCCAAAATAAGCAAGATAAGCTCTCTTAATGAAGGTCTTTACATTTGTCCTTTGTTTTACAACGACATACCGACCACAAATATAACAAAATATGTCTGGACTATGGGTACATCCTCTAGAAGCCATTATTAAAATTTTAAAGACGTAATGTTAGAATTATCTATCTGAAAAATATGAAAAACGAAATTAATTAAAGATAAAAAAGGTAAAAAATTACAAAACGCCCCAAAATTGTTTTACTAATAACTTTAAAACTGTGGGTGATAGAAGAAAACTAGAAGCATTTTTTTAATTCAGCGCAGCGAACTGTTTCAGAATCACAACTCAAAATAAAGAAATCGATTTTCATGCAGACCGGTGTAATTCATAATAAAATTCTAATAAAAATAGAATGAATTAATAAAGTTATATGAAGTTAAAAATCTGAAATTCATGGAAATTCGATGGCTAGAGATATGGTACAGGTACATTTCCAAAAGAGCATGTGTTTACTCTTAAAATTTTTTTTTTAAATCATAAAAATGGCGCCCCCCCAAATTTGGCGCCCAGGGCACTTCAACTTCACAATCTTTTCCCATTAAAAGATTGTGAGGTTGAATTAAATTAATAAAAACCCTGTAATAGTGAACTTCGTTGTTCCTATTCACTGTGAAATGTAATATAGATACCTATTTATACTTATATACATGGTGTTTCAGGTCGACCCTAGAAATATGGAAAAGAAACACTTCATATTAGTTACGGAATTATATGACAAATTTCAAATACAAACTACAAATTGGCGGAATTTGTAGTTTGTATTTGGTAATTGAAGTTTGTCAGAGTAATTCCGTAACTAATATGAAGTGTTTCTTTTCCATATTTCTAGGGTCGACCTGAAACACCCTGTACATCTCGTCATGCAGTGTTTTCTTCCGAAGTTTCCACCGTGCTTCGTGAAAAGAAATCAGGCAAAGCACTCGAAGGTAACCTTCTGAAACTTTACAACCAATCGAGGTACGAGTGGTCAGTAGAAATTAAAATACACAACAAGACGTGTGAGCCTGGTGCGTCCCTTAGTGTCGACGTTAAAAGTGACCCCAAAGAGTTTTCTTCGGAGTTCCCGTAACCCAAGAGTGATGTTGTCAAGCATCCTCCGGATACAACGCCGACTCCAAACGAACGGACCACCTCCGGAATTCGAGTCCATCGTCGTCTCATACGTTCGAACGATAGGCAGCCGCGCGCCCTACAACCAGAAACAGGCCCAACGAAATAATAAGGTATGGTAATTTCCTTTTTTACCATTAGGCAGCGCTAAACACCGAAGGCATATAAATTAAACATTAACAAAAAAAAAAAAAAAAACCCTACTTAACAAGGTCTTTTGAAGACCTCCACAAACACAATTTTTTAACGGAAAAGACGTAAGGTTTTTGCCATCAACTGAGCATCAAGATGATCTGGAAATTTCCATCGGATGGCCAAGTTGATTGGCAATCAACCATAACCCTATATAGTTTTTTATAGTAACTGTGTAGAGCAACGGATTAAAACAATGTGTTGTGTGCTTGAAGGCAAACACAAATTTACAGTATTAATAAAAATTGCTACAAATATTCAGTTTAATTACGATATTAAACATCTCAACCTTGGCATTACTAAAATAATGGACACGAGTGGGATAACAAGAAATAATCCAGTTTAAAGAAATGTAGTTAAGTGAGCCATGTACTTTAATAATGAAAATTGTAATCATTTATAAACACATTACGTTCACTGACATATCAAATAATTTGCAATAAAAATAAAGAAAGACAAAACTTGGTAGGTACAGGTAGCAACAAACCAAATGTGAAGTTGAAATGTTATCTTCTCTGCAATATATATACCATATATTTTGTTTTTCATCAATGCCAGTTATCACAGAAAATTTAAAAAAAATCAATATGCTAAAACAAAAAACTATTTAAAAAGAAACTAAAGTCGTCTGCGATCACTGCCAAATTGGTCCACAACTTTTCCCATAAAGTCAGCTTTATCGAGTTTATTTTATCCCAGCTTAGCCATGTTTTAACTCTGCGCAAGGTACTGAACGACCTCTCAACTGTGCATGTAGTCGCATGTAATGTTAATTTGAAAATTGCCTGGCAAATGGCTGGGTAAAGTTCAGTACTTGAAAGCAAGTCGAGAATTCTATCTTGTCTTGCAAGAGGGGCAAATGCCCCCTCTTGCCCCTTTCTGCGGGCGCCCATGGGTAGTACTAATATGATTTCCCATGGATGATTACTGCATCCATGGCTGGAGCCCTGAGTGTGCTGAGCGCTTCAGAAGATGATTCTCTCGGGCATGGATGGCTACATTCCATATTTTATTCCTACTACTAATGCAAAAGAAAAAAACCTTGGTTTAGTTTCACTTGTTCTAATGCTATCTGCAACAGAGAGGAGTCTTTCAGAAGGTACCATCACCATCAAACTCCTGACTCTCACTCAGTTTATATGTCTGCCCGGGATCGTGCAAGATCTGTTCTTTGACTCGCCGAAAGTTCTTTCGACAAAAATGTGAAAATCTATCCAATTCTAATTCTCGCTTTTTTTTACATCTAGCTGAAAACCTCTGCGACAACTTTACTTCCTCCTCTTTTCTTCCTCTTTTCCATTCCGACGTCTCAGTTGCTGTCTCTTATCCTGACAAAGCTGAACGTTTTGCTCAAACTTTCGCCTCCAACTTAACTCTGGGCGATTCCATTGCTGTTCTTCATTCTCTTCCTCCCTCTGACTTAATTATGTCTGAAATTAGAATCTCTTCCAAAGATGTTCTTTCTGCCCTATCTGGGCTCAACTCAAGGAAGGCTTACGGTCCTGATGGTGTTCCTCCTGTTGTTCTCAAGAACTGTGCTTCTATGCTGACACCCAGTGACGTGCACAGACTTTCAGAAGGGCAGGGGCTCAGTTGAAAAAAGGGCACTCCCCTAACATTTTTAAAAATGAAATCCGCAATGCCATATAGGCTATATATATGTATACACACACAAAGAAAAATTTTAAAATTGTATGTGGTAAATATTCTTAAATTCCATTAAATTCAATGCATGCAATTTCTAAATAGTTACTTTACTTATAACTTTTATAAGTATCAATCAGCAGGATAAAGGGCAGAAGGATCTACCGTAATTGTCGTCCTTGCGGAAAAATTGCATCGTTTTATAATAAATAATCTAGGTATTTTTATTCACTTTTAATGAAAATTGTATTGTTTTTAAAAATCAATTTCATATTAAAAATGAAAAGGTTATGATATGTTGTTTAATAAATCATTTATTAATTTAATGAAATTCATGCCAGTACTAAAACCCAAAATCCATCGTTTGACACACTGGTGTACTGATGGGCCTAGCCTAGTAGGCCTAAGACTAAGTAGGGGACGTGGACGTTTTTACCAACTTTACGAGTAATGTCATACAATATTTTTTGGAGTAATGTCACACTGCTTTGGATTCCAACTTACCATAATTATCAGTGAGAAATCACTAGTTAGCTTAGGTTAATGTAAAATAAACAAACAGTAAACAATACACCCACATACCCGAGAGACGCAATCAACAGTGAACAGCTGCAGTCAGTGTTACCACTAGGGACGCCCCCCTGATTGACAAAATAATAGTAACGGTATGTTAAGTTTATTATTCTAATAAAAAAATCATAGATCAAAGTAATTCCAGTTTTGAAAATCTGTTGAAGTAGCAGTAACTAAATAAAAATATAACTAATTAATTCAAATTTATGTCGAATCAATATATTTATGAATTTTGACTAAAAGGGCACTTTTGATATGAAGAAGAAAAAGGGCAGGGGCTCAAGCACCCCAAGCCCCCCCCCCTGTGCACGTGCCTGCAGTGACACCCTGCTTAGGCAAACTCTTTCGTCTTTGTCTTTCATCTGGTACTTTTCCTTCCTGCTGGAAGTTTGCTTTCATTCAACCTGTCCCTGACCGCTCACAACCCTCCAACTGTTGTCCACTTTCTTTGATTTCTTGCGTTTCTAAAGTTTTTGAATCTATCTTTAATAGGAAGATTCTTAAACATATCTCTTCTTGCAACCTTCTTTCAGATCGTCAGTGTAATAACGTCAGGTGTTAGATCCCGTTAAGTATTAGGTTAGTAAATATACATAAAAGGTACTTACAGGTACTTTGATTTGGATCTTCTTTCGAGGCCCACCGTTTGTGCCAACGTCAACCAACCTCAAACAACTCAGTCCTAATTTACTAATTTAGAAGGTATAGACTATAGACATTACCCTAACTGACATAATAATTAGAGAACTTAACCTAATCACAAATTAGTCATTTTATAGAACTTAGAATCAACGACTGCTGCAGATAGACAAATACATGCTGCTTAGGTAAACCCAATGAACGAACAGACCGCGTCTTCGTGTTTATACTTTTGTGTTGCCATTTAGTTTCCTCTTAGTGACTTTTCCATTCAACGACTTTTAGACAATATACATATGTAGGTGCGCCTCGGTGGTGTAGTGGTTAGCGTCGCTGACTACGAATCCATCGGCCCCGGGTTCGAGACGCAGTAACGGCAGCCGGCGCGCAGCAAAACCCAGCTGTTCATCCTTCCACACAATAAAGAAAGTGGTTGGTAGATAAATGGGTACCCTGGGTGGCCTAGTGGTTAAGGCGCTGGGCTGCTGGTGGGGCGTGGTTCGGATTCCACGTTAACCCTTTCATACCTGATTTTCGTTTACTTTTCAAGCCACGAAAAACCACTTGTTATATCTCCAGAATGACTAAAATCTCATAAAATTTGATGGTCTCATTTGCGCCCATACGGCATGAAAGGGTTAAACTGTAGGTCTAAAGTGGAATCAGTGGCGTATCAAGGGAGGGGCGAGAGGGGCGACCGCCCCGAGCGGCACTTCCCGAGGGGCGGCAAATTACTGTCAGGCGGGCGCAGTATGCAAAATTTTGGGTTTTTATGTTTTAAAATGCAACCCTCCAAAAATTTATATCTCATCATTGTCGCGCGTTATTTGTGTACAAAATATCCATGGTTTTGATGAAAAATCATCATTAAATGCTATATATGCCACCTCAATGCCACTATTTCCACAAATAGTTGCGTTAAATTTTCACATCGGAAAGGTTGCCAGCCCTATTTTTCAGACTTTCCCTATATTATTTAGGTTAGGCTTTGCATTCTTTGAGCTTTGATGATGTTAATAATTAATGGTTGTTTTATTTTGCAGATACCCGACTGAATTAGCAAACATGAGCAAACGACAGAGACTGAGTGGTGCTGCATACAAGAATCTTCGCGACAAAAAAGAGGAGGAAGGCAAGCGTGCTGCTAAGCGATTTCATCAGTTAATGGGATTCTCAGACACACCTTCAGTGCCTTCTGGGAAGCAAGGAGATCAACTGCAATGTGATATATCTTTAGAGATAGATGTTCAAGCGGCAACTTCAAGTGAACCCCCAAATAATCAGGATCAACTCTCATCTACATCACAAAGTCACCCACCCACCCATCACCCACAGAGTCTGTTAAACGATTCTGGCAACTGGCCCGTTCCAATGACGGACAATTTGAGAATCGAACTCATTAAACGTGGACCATCACATTTGAAAAACATGAATGG
Organism: Bathynomus jamesi; assembly: GCA_023014485.1. Lineage (NCBI taxonomy): Eukaryota > Metazoa > Arthropoda > Malacostraca > Isopoda > Cirolanidae > Bathynomus > Bathynomus jamesi. Next base: position 345,428 of record JAJOZX010004032.1, on the reverse strand, counting down.
ACCCTTTCCAGCTGATTCAAACAATAGGTCAATGTCAAAAGTTTGGTATTTCAAAACTTTGGAAAATAGCGAAAAAATTGAAAGGTCATGGCTAATCTTCTCACCTTCAAAATGTAGCTTGCATTGCTTTTGCTGTCGTCTCTTCAACAACATCTCCAGTGCATTTGGAAAAGAAGAAGGATTTTTTGCCTGGAGGAAACTGAATCCAAGAGTACCTGAACGTGAAAACAGTCCATATCATACCCAATGCTTTGAACAATGGAAAGAGTTGTCTATGCGCCTTCAGTTGAATGCTACAATAGATAATGCACATCAGTTGCAAATAAAACATGCTACTGCTAAGTGGAAAGAAATACTGAGACGAATTTATGACTGCATCATGTTCTTGGCAAAACAAGATCTTGCATTCCGAGGGCACCGAGAGAACTTAAATGAAGAAGCTGGGCTAGCTGGCAATTCTGGAAACTTTTTGGAGTTAATAAAACTAATGGGCAAATATGACCCAGTAATTAGGGAACATCTTACAAAAATACGAATGACTGACAAGATATCCACTACTTATTTGTCACCTAACATTCAAAATGAGTTCATCACACTAATCGGCTGTAATGTTCGAAAATGTATAATTGACAAAGGTGGGCACCCGGGCCTCAAAAAGGACCGACGGTCCCGGTCCTTGCCTCAAACTGGACCGACGGTCCCGGTCACGGTCCTTTCTGAAGATAGGACCTAGGAACGACTCGGTCCTCGGTCCTTATATATAATATAAGTGAAAAATTTGATTAAAATGAAAAATTGCCGGGATTGCCGGGTTCAGTTCTTCCGCTAGGAGCTCCAGTTGCTTGACTTGAAGTTGAAGCACTAACATCAGTAGATTCTTCGTCTCCTCCAGGTGTTGAAACAAGTTTCAGTTCAGTCTCAGTCTCTTTCTGAGTCTTCTGGAGGAAACGATCCATCTTCTTTAGAACTTCAAATAATCACTAAACACACTAAAAAAGACCGTCCGGAATTGCTTAAAAATGGACCGTCGCTCCTCATTTCGGTCCTCACTGAGAAAAGGACCGCCTTTCCCGCTCACGGTCCTTAAAAAGGACCGAGTTCCTGGGGTTCGGTCCTTTTGGAACTCGGTCCTGCCCACCTTTGATAATTGATAATGTGTCTAGTGCAAAGTACTTTGCAATAATTTTCGATAGTACACCAGATATATCGCATATTGATCAGATGTCTCAGGTAATTCGCTATGTGTCGATTAAAGATGGTAATGTAGAGGTGAAGGAATCCTTCGTTGATTTTATTAAATTAGAGGGGAAGACTGCTGAGGCAGTTACTGATCTCATTGTCACTAAGCTCCGTGAGGATGGGCTGGATATCCAGAATTGTTATGGTCAAGGGTATGACAATGCTGCTACGATGGCAGGTATTCATCTTGGAGTTCAACGCAGAATTCTTGATGTTAGCAAACACGCTGTTTTCATTCCTTGCAATAACCACTCGCTGAACTTGGCTGGAGTTCATGCTGCGGGACTGAGTCCTAATACTGTAACTTTCTTTGGAACAATTGAACGAATTTTCGTCTACTTTTCTTCCTCTATTCATCGTTGGGATGTCTTAACAAAACATTCCAAAATCACTGTCAAGCGAGTCTCTGATACGCGGTGGAGTGCTAAGTATGATGCTGTTTCTAGTCTTAAGAAAAACTTGACTCACGTTGTTAGTGCCTTGGAAGAACTGAGTGAAGGGGTCTCCGAAAATCTGGACACAAAGGGCGATGCTGAAGCTCTATTGACCTCCATCATGTCATACATATTCATTGTGTACTTATTTTTCTGGGATCCAGTGCTGAAAGAAATCAATGATGCTCAGCTATATTTTCAAAGAAAGGGACTTGCTTTGGACCAGTGTGCATTAAAAATGAACTCTTTATCCGTGTTTTTAACTAATGAACGAGAGTCAGTAGTATCAAACGCTGCAGATGCCGCCGAAGAGTTCTGTAATGAAATGGATATCAGTATAGACCGCAGAGTCAGGAGACGGAGAAGAATGCCTGGAGAGCAAGCTCGTGATGCTGGATTGACCGTGCAAGAGGATGTACGCAGAGAATTTTTTGAAATCATGGATCGTTTATTAGCAGAAATTGAAAAACGCACATTTTGTCTTAAAAACATGAATGATCGCTTTGAATTTCTGTCTCCTTCGTACCTTTTGAATCAGTCCAAAGATGAGGAAATTAATACCAAGGTCAACAATTTTTCTTCCATCTACAATGACATTAATCCAGGAAGTCTACTGGAAGAAATAAAGCGTTTGCGCAGACATTTGCTCAGTTTCGAAAGCATAAGCGTCGACGATAATCCAAAGAACTGGGATATGTTAAAACTACTTCAGTGGATCGTTAAATGAGATCTAGTGGAATCTTTGCCTCATATAACAATTGCCCTCGGGATCTGTCTAACTACATGCATGTCCGTGGCAAGTTGCGAACGAAGTTTCTCGAAACTGAAACTTATAAAAACTTACCTCAGGTCAACTATAAGTCAATCTAGACTGAGCAATTTGGCGATTATTTCAATTGAACGCGAAGTTGCAGAGACAATGGACATAGAAAAAATCATTCATGAATTTTCTGTTATGAAAGTCCGAAAATTTAACTAGGCATTATACATTATATAGTTATTGTTAAAATTATGTAGTGTATTATGTACGGTGCATTATGTAGTATTATTGAAATTGCTTTATTTAAGTTTTTCTTCCAATAAAAGTTTTGTTTAGAAGTGTATTTTTGTAAAGGAATTGTTTTTAAAATTGAAAATTGTTGCAGGAGGGGGGGCGTTGGCATTTTCGCCCCTAGCAGCAAAAAGTATTGGTACGCCTCTGAGTGGAATGAAAAGCTTGACCTTCGTCAGAGTGAACAATTCGGGCAGAAGCTAACCAAAGGTTATGAACAAGATCACAATATATATATATATATATATATATATATATATATATATATATATATATATATATATATATATATGCACACACGTCATCTCAGTCAGTATGTCGATCTTCTTGCATATTTCTCTGACTCCTGGTCATCCTCCTTTCAGGATTTCGTGAAACTTACTATTGCGCTCGACATTTTGATAGAGCTTGGCACAAATCTTTAATTTCCAAACTGCCCTCTTTCGGTTTCTATCCTACTCTGTGTTTTTCTCTCTAATTTCCTTTCTGGTTGATCTATAGCTACGGTTATAAATGGCTACGGTTCTTCTCCTAAAGCTGTTAACAGTGGTGCTCCTCAGGGTTCTGTCCTGTCACTCACTTTTTTCCTTTTATTTATCAATGATTTAATAAGTCTGTTAGAAAATCTAGAAGAGGAAGAACCATTGTTGTCCCAAGGCGATACGATGACTAAGCTGATTGATGCAGCATTGCTTGTATATATATTAAGTTAAGGTGTATATATATCCATCTCATAATTGTAAGGTTAGTGAAAAATTAACTTAATTTAGAGCTAGCATTTTTGAGCTCTTGTGGCATCATTGTTTGCTCACACTGTTGGCATCATTTTGGGACGCTGCGCGTCTTTTCTACTCGTTTGTGGAAGGTCGTACGTAAAGGTGTGGTCTGATAGAGAGCTCTCTTGCAATTCAGTTTGGTTGTTTAGATACATGATTGTTGCATCGTGCAATAGTCCAGGTTGCGTTGTTGTTGCAAGGTTCAGAAAGAAGACCACAAATAGTACCCTTTTGTTTACTTTAAGTTCATGTAATTAAGGTCTAAGGTAGGCCCGCATCGAGTCAGCAACCCTGAGGTTACCCTGAGGTAGGACCTAATAGGATCTCAAATCCGTAAGTTTTAATTTAGCTTAACTTGGGCTTTGGGTAGAACTTGCCCTTTAGAATTTGGCCGTTCACGGCTCAGCTGGGATTTCGAACCCGACAAATAAATAAAATAACATGGTCCTTCAGAACTGGATTTCTACCCCAAGACTGAGTCAGTGACCATTTTTCGGCAAAGTTCTGATTGTGCAAATTGTATCCCAAGTTAGGCCTAGACGGGTTGAGTATTATTGAGTTAAGGTCCCAGGGTAAAAAGTTTGGTCGCCCAATTGCGAAACTTGGCCAGTCGTCTGTCGTTTTTGGCCTACATTTTTTCCGGTTTGGTTAATTTTGGGTATTATTGAAAGTTTGGTCGCCCAATTGCGAAACTTGGCCAGTCGTCTGTCGTTTTTGGCCTACTTTTTTTCCGGTTTGGTTAATTTTGGGTTATTATTGAATTAAGGTCCCAGGGTAAAGTTTGGTCGCCCAATTGCGAAACTTGGCCAGTCGTCTGTCATTTTTGGCCTACATTTTTTCCGGTTTGGTTAATTTTGGGTTATTATTGAATTAAGGTCCCAGGGTAAAGTTTGGTCGCCCAATTGCGAAACTTGGCCAGTCGTCTGTCGTTTTTGGCCTACATTTTTTCCGGTTTGGTTAATTTTGGGTCATTATTGAATTAAGGTCCTGGGGTGGAAAATTTGGTATTCCATACTGGTGTTTGGTTAGTACCCCACCCAGCAATTCAGTTTATTTGAAAGTAAAATTTGCGTTTGATCAGTTTGGTTAAGTATTTCTGCCAATTCAGCTCATTTGGTATTGAGCCCAAGGGTTGTTTACATTGAAGATGAGTGCATCTGAATTGAACAAATTTATAAAAAGGAGAAGTGCCTACAAAGGTCTAATTACAAAGGTCATTGCAACTATAGATTCTGCCATAGAGCGAGAGGATTTACGCTTAGTGACTGCGCAGCTTGCCATATTAGAAACTAAAAAGGTTGCTCTAAGTGAGGTAAATGTTAAAATTGAGGCTCTTATAGAAGAGGATGAAATAGAAAATAACATAATTTACTTTGAAGAGATTATTGATGATATGATTAACGTAGGCCTCCGAGCAAAAGAGTTTAGCAGCTCAGTACAGTTAGAGACCAGGTCTAATAATGAAACACAACACTCAACAAATGATGCTTGTGAAGTTAAGGTTAACAGATCTGTAGTTCAATTACCGAGGCTTGTACTCAAAACATTTTCTGGGAGTATTCAGGAATGGCAAGGATGGGCAGACAGTTTTCAATCAGCAGTTCATTCTAGTCAAGTGTTAAGTGCCGTGGAGAAGTTTAATTATTTGCGGTCCCTCTTGGAAGGGGAGGCAGCAAAGACTATAGCAGGATTAGCATTAACAGAGGCTAATTATAATGTGGCTTGGGATATATTAAAGAAACGGTTTGGTAAGGCAGAGATCTTAATTAAAAGCCACCTCCGTGCACTTTTAGCTATACCTCCTGTTAATAATCCTAATAGTGTCAAGGAGTTACGGCAGTTATATGATGAATTTGAAATTAGAACTAGGTCCCTGGACAACTTGGGTGTAGGAATGGAAAAGTATGGTATAATGTTGGTTCCTACACTGGAGTCTAAATTGCCTAGCTCAATTTTGCTTGAATTAAGTAGGGGACACTCTGCACAGTGGCGGATTTAGGGGGGGGGGCCGAGTAGGCCATGGCCTACGGCCCCGCGCCCTCACATATAATTATAATGTTGGATTCCACTATAAATAATACAATTGATTAATGATTAGTGATAATTATGGTATCACTCTCTTTGCTGGCGGGAGTTTAGTTCTATTCAGGCCGCTGTGGAGTGCACATGTGAGTGTGTTTAGTGGTAAGTAATGGTAAAAGTCGTATCTCGAAAAAGTCGCCAGTCAATAAATGGGGATGGGGGAGTTTTAGTCAGCTTTATAATAACATAAATAAGTTGAAAAATGTTAAATTAATGTAATTAATTTTTTTATATGAAACGTACTTAGGCTAGGTTAGGTCAGTTTAGCTTAGATTTCATAATAAATACATTTTATACATATTTAAGGAAAAAGTCGCCACTGGTGGGGGCTGGCGACTTTTCCCATAAAGCGACTTTTTCACCCGAACAACTGTTTAGTGTCTGTATTTAATTAATTAATTAAACTGTATTAATTAATACTAAACCGAGGGTCAAGTGTAAATAGTTTGTTTTTTATGTTTTTATGTTTCAGGATAAGGCAGTGAGGCTGCACTGAGGCACAATGGAGAAATCAACAAGTCGTGATCGTGATCAAGGGAGGAAGTATAAAGCTGGCTCTGTTAAACGACAAGAAAAGGCAGACGTAAACCAAAGAGTAAAAAAACTACCAAAAATAACTCAATGGTTGACATATCCAACAGTATCTGAATCTGCAAAATCACAAACTCAAACTGAATCCGGTCAAACTGAATCTGAATCAGTAGAGACACCAATTACGCCTGAAACAACTGGAGAAGCCACAACTAGTACTGAACCTAGTGTAGTTAGCGCAATTGAACCTGAACACAGTGACAGTGAGGAGACACAAGAGAAAGTGAAAGTTATGAATACCGGTACTGAACAAGGATTTGAAACGGATCTTGGATTATGGCCTAAAATAATTACTGAAAATGTGTGTGACTATTGGTTGAAAAAGGGAAGCGCAGAATGTCGACACTGTGATGGTGACTTCAAAGAGTCAGCTGTGAAAGAGCTAAACAGAACCCGTCATTGTACAAAGACATTATTCACTCGAACTCATTCATTATCTGGCCAAGAAATTAATCTTAAATGGCTCTGTTACTCTAAAACAACTGGTAAAGTGTATTGTTTTGCTTGCAAGCTTATGTCAAAGGTGGACAGCTCATTCACAACTGGCTTCAATGGTTGGAAGAACGCTAGGTATGTCATAGAATCTCACAGTAGGTCAGATCAGCACAGGAAAAGTATGGTCGAAATGATATATCGAAAGACTGCGGGTGCCCGTATTGACTCTAATCTAGTACAACAATATGAAAGTGAATGCGAGTACTGGCAAGCAGTATTGAGGAGGTGTGTAGATGTTTTAAAGCTACTTTGCGAACGCGGGCTAGCCATTCGAGGTAAAGATGAAGTAATTGGATCAGTACACAATGGAAACTATCTTGGGATTCTAGAGCTGCTGAGCACATACGACAGTTTCTTGGCAGCACATATCAAGAAACACGCAAACAAAGGTAGTGGTCATACTTCCTACTTGTCCCATGTCATTTCTGAGGAAGTCATTGGAATAATGGCAGAAAAGGTTATGTCCTCAATAACAGATGAAGTAAAAACAGCAAAGTACTTCTCAATTTCTGTTGACTCCACACCTGATATTTCACACATGGATCAACTTACTTTTACAATCCGCTATGTACTGCCTACTACAGGTCCAATTGAAAGGTTTTTGCAGTTTATTCCCATGCTAAGCCACACTGGCAGAGATATTGCTGCAACTGTTCTTGATTTTCTTAAAGAGAAGAACATTCCAGTTATCGACTGCCGAGGACAGTCCTATGACAATGCCAGCAACATGTCTGGTAAATATCTGGGGACCCAACAGATAATCAAGAATGAGTGTAGTGAAGCTGAGTACATACCATGTATGGCTCATTCCTTAAACTTGGTGGCTAAGTGTGCTGCAGAAAGCTGTCCTGCTGCAGTGTCATTGTTTGCTCTGGTACAAAATATGTACTCCTTTCTTGTTGCATCTACTTATCGTTGGAGGAGACACCGTGAGGTACTAGAGACTAATAAAGATAAGAAGTTGAAAGTTGATAAAATACTTTCAGACACTCGTTGGTCAGCACGAGCAGATGCTGTAGCTGCTCTCAGTAGAGCACACAAAGAAAACATCATTGTTCTGGAAGAGTTATTCTCAGATCAGAATCAGCCAGCTGAAACAAGAGCTGAAGCAAGTGGTCTTCTCAAAGGTTTGAAAAAACTTGAAACAGTGATTCTTCTTGAAGTTTGGGATACAGTATTGGAAAGGTTTCAGAGTAGCAGTATCCAGCTGCAAAAATCTGGGCTCTCCCTCAACACAGCTGTCACACTGCTAGAGTCTCTTTTACAATTTGCTAAAGACCTGAGATCCCAGTTCGATGACTTTGAAGCAAAAGCTATGGCTAAGTGTGATCCCTGTGATGTGACGAGTAATGATGCATACTACGCCGACACGCAGCGTATTAGGAAGCGCAAGCGTCACCACGATGAACTAGACTCCGCGGAGGATGTTATGCTGACAGGGAGAGACAAGTTTAGAGTGACTGCATTCTTGCCCATCATTGACAAGCTCTGTGCTGCCCTACAACAACGTATTGCTGCTTACAGCGACCTTCGAGAGAAATTTGGGTTTTTATCAGAAATCTCAAACAAAACGAACACTGAGCTTAAAGCATCTGCTGAAAAGCTTGTGTCTTCATATCCTAAGGACTTGGAGGCTGGATTGGAGTCGGAGCTTTTGCAGTTTGCACACCTTATGAAATCCATTCCAAGAGATTCACCTGAAAGTGCTCCTTCATCAGGTGGTGCAAAGGCTGCAAAAAGTCCTGAACTAGAAATGTATGAGATAATTCACAGACATGACATGGTAGAAACATTTGCTAATGTTGAAATTGTATTACGACTCTATCTCTGCATGTTTGTCACAAACTGCACTGGGGAGCGATCATTCTCCAAGATGAAACTAGTCAAGAATTATCTAAGAAACACCATGGGGCAGGACCGTTTGTCTTCACTCACCCTGTTGAGCATTGAGCATGAGAAATTAAGGGTGCTTGATTTTACTGATGTCATCAAACAGTTTGCAAGTAAGAAGATTAGAAAAAAATCTTTTTTGACTGAGAAATAGTTAAGTGTACCGTACAAATTGCCTGCAATAAACAAAACCCACTCATTGCATCATTTGCATGTCAGTCAAGTGGTATTCTCTTTAGTTAATGGTGTATTATTATAGTTATTTTTTGTTAATGGTGTATTATTATAGTTATTTTTTATTGTTAAGCTTCAAAAAAACAAATGTGTAATGTTCAACTATGAAATGGTCATTTGGCTAATTAATTATCAATAAATTGAATATTATGAGAATAAAAACCCACTCTAATAGACAGAGTTTATTTCCACGACAGTTTCGACGCCCACTGGCATCCTCCTCGGGTGTATCCACCCGAGGAGGATGCCAGTGGGCGTCGAAACTGTCGTGGAAATAAACTCTGTCTATTAGAGTGGGTTTTTATTCTCATATTTTGACCTTCACGTAAAAAAAGTGAAGTTTTTTGCATTAAATTGAATATTGTTTAAAAAAGTAAATTTATTTTAACGCTTCGCTCGCCCATTGATTTGAGGGCCCCGTAAGGTCACCACTGGGGGATGGGGGTGTAAATCTTCATTTCAGTTAATTAAGCTAGCTTTGCGTAGTTTGGGGCCCCGCACTCCAACCGGCCTAGGGCCCCGCGCACCTTAAATCCGCCACTGACTCTGCAGAACATGTGTACATCCCCCTTCAGCAGATGTTAAGTCTTTTAGGCACAGAATTAGCAAGACGAGAGGGAGTTGAGTTTGCACAGTGGGATGGTAAACAAGGGGACAAAGGCAGGCACAGCACCAAAGTTTCCACAAAAAGGAATAGCCCAGGTACAGTGTCAGCTCTACATGCCTCCTCTGAGAATAAATTAAAGGGAATCAAGGAATGCATATTTTGCGAAGGCAACCACAAGTCATATAAATGTGAGGTGGCTGAGGCCTTACCCTTTGAGGAGAGAAAGGACAGGGTAACTAAGTCCACAGCATGTTTTAAATGTTTTTTGAAAGGTCATAGAGCAAGGTTTTGTAAGTTTAAAATTTTGTGCAAAAAATGTCATGGTAGGCATCAGCCATTATTGTGTGAAAACACTCTTAGTAGGCCTACCCCAGAAGTAGAGACATCAGTGGCACATGCCACTGCTATGCAAGGGAGTAAAAGTAAAGGGGGATTATTGCAAGCAACTGCAGCCTTATTAATTGGGAATGAGGGAGAAGCTACTGTAAGAGTGTTGTTTGATAGTGGTAGCCAGAATTTCCAGAAAATTGAAGTTTAAAGAACTTAAGAGGGAAAATTTAAGAATTTCTGGGTTTGGGGGTTCCGTTCAAAACCGAACCAAATTTAAGAAGGTAGAAGTTCTGGTTAAAGGGTTGTTACCGCAAAGTCCCACTGTCAAGGTCCAAGCTGTAGAGATTGAGGAACTTTGTGCTCCAGTCACTACTTGTTTAGATATGGCATGTGTCCAAGAATTGCAAGTTAAAGGAATTAATTTGGGCAATAATAAGTTTGAGGGAACAGAAGATATTAGTCTTTTGATTGGAGCTGACTATTATTGGGACTTCATCACTGGTAATATTGTCCGTACATCTCAAGGCCCAGTAGCTATTGAAAGTAAGCTAGGCTGGATGCTACATGGTAGTTATTGCAATGAAATGGAAATTAAGGCTCTTTTTGTTAAGATTGAGGAGAACAGCCATGGTCTGGAAAGGCATTTGAAAGCGTTTTGGGAACTTGAATCTATTGGTATAAAGGACAACCAGGCAAGTACAGTGAACAATGATGTTTTCGAGCAATTTGAAAAAGGGATTGGGTTTAGAGATGGTTGCTATGAAGTTGGCCTACCATGGAAGGATTCTTGCAAACCCGGTTCAAACCTTCAGCTAGCTAATCGGAGGTTGGAGACTTCATTGTACAGGCTAAGAAAAAATGAGTTGTTAATTGAATACGATGAGGCCATCCTAAGTTATGTAAGGGAGGGCTATGCTGAAAGGGTGCAAGGTGAGCTGGTGAGCCAGGAGGCACATTATCTGCCACACCATGCAGTGGTACGGCGAGACAAAACTACCACCAAACTGAGGGTAGTTTTTGATGGCTCAGCCAAGGACAAAGGTGGTGTGTCCTTGAATGACTGTTTGGATGCTGGGCCAAATTTAAATGCAGATTTATTTTCCTTGTTACTGAGATTCAGGTTTGGTAGAGTAGCATTGACTGCAGATGTGAAGCAAGCCTTTTTGCGGATAAAGTTAAAACCAGAGGACAGAGATGCAGTAAGGTATCTGTGGGTGGATACGAAAGACTTGTTGGAAAATGAACCTAAGGTTCAAGCATATAGAATGAAGTCAGTGTTGTTTGGCCTCAGCTCTAGTCCATTTCTGTTGGCAGCTACTATGCAGTACCATTTTAAGAAATATTCTGAAGTCTATCCTAACACTATTGAACACATAAGGAAAAATTTTTATGTTGATGATTTGCTATGTTCCGTGGATAATACAGAAATGGCTAAACAGATATTCATGGAGGCTAGAGCTATAATGAGGGAGGCTGGCATGGAGCTCAGAAAGTGGCAGACCAATCATTCGCAATTACAAGAGTTTATGAGTCATTCCTCTGTAGTACCTGATGCAGCAGAAAGTATTGAGGATTCTGGTATTAAGGAGTTGTGGGCAATAGACGCAAAGGTGCTAGGCATCGTTTGGCAGCAAGATGATGATTTGTTTACCTTCAATGGGAAATCTTTAGTAGAGCTGGCCGAGAATGAGACAAGGTGGACAAAACGTACAGCTCTTAGTTTGGCTTCGAAGGTCTTTGATCCTCTTGGATTCCTGGCTCCATTTGTGATAAAGTCAAAAATTTGGTTTCAGAGCCTCTGGGAAATTGGACTTGGTTGGGACCAAGAGTTACCTGATCATATGGTGGTAAGGTGGAAATATTGGTTCAAAGAATTGGCACATCTTGGAGACATTGAAATCCCAAGATGGTACTTTGGAGAGTTGAACAATAGTCCAGACAATTTGGAGCTGCACATCTTTTGTGATGCAAGTGAGGAAACCTATGCAACTTGTATTTATATAAGAGGCGCATTGCAAGAGGAAGTAAGTTGCAGGTTGGTTGCTGCAAAGAGTAGAGTAGCACCTTTGAAAAGGTTTTCTGTTCCAAGGTTGGAATTGATGGGTGCCGTTATTGCTAGTCGGCTTGCAATTTCAGTGCGAAAGTCTTTGGCCCTCTATGAAATTCCAAGCTATTATTGGACAGACTCCACTATAGTTTGGCACTGGTTAAGAATGCCAGGCTGAAGAAGCATGGGTGGGTGAAGTGAGAAAATGCGCTGTGAACAGTTGTCAAGTTATGCAGCAGGACCCCATATTGAGGCTTGATGACATTAGCAGTCTGAAAAGATTGTTAAGAGTGACAGCATGGATATATAGATTTACCAACAACATTAAGGGAGAAACAAGAAGGGAAGGAATTCTGAACAGTAATGAGATTCAGCAAGCCAGGAAATACTGGGTGGTATATGCGCAGAAGGAAAAATTTGGTGAAGAGCGGGAATTGCTCACCAGCCATCCATTACAGGTTCTACCAACACATTCTGCGCTCAAGGGTTTGGGTGTTTTTGGATCAGGATTTATTGAGAGTAGGAGGTAGACTACAGTTTTCTGGGCTTCCAGAGGAGAAAAGACATCCAATTTTGCTACCTTCTGGGGGCACTTTGTGGACCTTTTGATCCTGGATACTCATCATAAGCTGTTACATGCTGGAGTTAGAGAAGTGATAATAGAGATTAGACAACAATTTTGGATTCCCAAAATTAGACAAGTAGTGAAAAAGGTCTTGCATAAATGTGTGGTTTGCAAGCGTTGGAGTGCAAAGCCTTATTATGAAAAGGTGGCTCCACTTCCAAGAGAACGGTGTGTCTATACTGCCCCATTTGATGTAGTGGGAGTAGACTTTGCAGGGCCAGTCTATGTGTATGAGCGAGGGGAGTCTAACAAAGGTTATATATGTCTTTTCACCTGTGCTACCACCAGAGCAATCCATTTGGAGTTGGTAAGCAACTTAAGTAGTGATGTATTTCTTTTGGCCTTTAAAAGGTTTGTGAACAGAAGGGGTTTCCCAAATAAAATCATATCGGATAATGCAAAAACCTTCAAAAGGCTGCAAAGGAACTCCAAGAAATTTGGTCCTTGCTAAAAGAGGAAGGATTCCAATCCTACTTTTCACACCAAGGGGTACAGTGGGAGTTTATTGTTGAGAGAGCACCATGGTGGGGAGGATTTTGGGAAAGGCTAGTGAGAAGTGTAAAGTGTCCATTAAAGAAACTTTTAGCTAATGCTCATTTGAGCAAAGAAGAATTCTCTACTGTTTTATGTGAAGTAGAAGCAATGGTGAACAGTAGGCCTATCACTTTTGTTTACAACAGTAGGCAGGATGCAGAGCCATTGACACCAAATCATTTTCTTTGTGGTAAACGATTAACATCAAACCCCAGTGTGCCAGAAGACTTGCAGCCTATCCAGAGCACTCAAGGAGAGTTAACCAGACGGTTCAGGTACCTTGAAGAGCTACAAGATCAGTTATGGAAGAGGTGGCAGATGGAATACTTGCCAGAACTCAATTATTACCCATCAGGCAAGGTAAAGGGCTCCAATGCAAATTGTATCAAGGTGGGAGAAGTGGTAATGATTGGGGATGAAAGACCAAGGCAATGCTGGAAGCTTGGCATAATTGAAGAGTTGTTTGTTGGCAAAGACAATTTAGTTAGGTCTGCACTGGTAAAGACTTCAGGAGGAAAGTTAGAGAGACCTATACAAAAACTCTATGCTTTAGAAATCAGCAAAAACACAGATAGTCAAGATGAAACATTTGAGTTACAGCCTCATGAGAAGGCTTGGCTAACCTTGCAGAAGGTAATGACAACAATGCCTCTTCGGTGGGGAGTGTTAGAAAATCTAGAAGAGGAAGAACCATTGTTGTCCCAAGGCGATACGATGACTAAGCTGATTGATGCAGCATTGCTTGTATATATATTAAGTTAAGGTGTATATATATCCATCTCATAATTGTAAGGTTAGTGAAAAATTAACTTAATTTAGAGCTAGCATTTTTGAGCTCTTGTGGCATCATTGTTTGCTCACACTGTTGGCATCATTTTGGGACGCTGCGCGTCTTTTCTACTCGTTTGTGGAAGGTCGTACGTAAAGGTGTGGTCTGATAGAGAGCTCTCTTGCAATTCAGTTTGGTTGTTTAGATACATGATTGTTGCATCGTGCAATAGTCCAGGTTGCGTTGTTGTTGCAAGGTTCAGAAAGAAGACCACAAATAGTACCCTTTTGTTTACTTTAAGTTCATGTAATTAAGGTCTAAGGTAGGCCCGCATCGAGTCAGCAACCCTGAGGTTACCCTGAGGTAGGACCTAATAGGATCTCAAATCCGTAAGTTTTAATTTAGCTTAACTTGGGCTTTAGGTAGAACTTGCCCTTTAGAATTTGGCCGTTCACGGCTCAGCTGGGATTTCGAACCCGACAAATAAATAAAATAACAAAGTCACACTTCCTGTTCAATCCACTCCTATGCCAATGATTCCACTCTTCACTTCTCCACCCTCTTCGCAAAGCGTTCCTACCCTGATCTCTGATCTTTCTGCCATCTCTGATTGGGGGCAGAGAAAACCTTGTGGCTTTCAATGCCTCAAAAACTCGGTTCCTTCATCTCTCTACTCGTCACAATCTTCCACACGACTATTCAATCCTTCCTCTTTTCTTAACATTTTTCGCGTTTCCTTTTCTCGTGATCTTTCCTGGAAAGATCACGTATACTCTCTTTCCAAAATAGCTTCTAAGAGGTTAAGTGTGCTGTGCCGGCTCCGCAGTTTCTTCACCCCCACTCAGTTCTTGTCTCTGTACAGGGGTCTTGTCCGCCCCTGTATGGAGTATGCTTCTGATGTGTGGGGTGGCTCAACCCACACAACCATACTTGACGAGGTGGAATCAAATGCTTTTCGTATCATCAATTCCCCGCCTCTTACTGACTGTCATCAATCCCCCTCTCTTTAGTATCACTATTATAACGGATACTGTTCTTCTAAACTCTCTACCTGCATACCTCCTCCTTTAAAGAGAGCACGCAGTACCAGACTTTCTACACATTCTCATTTCTTTTCTGTTCATCTCTCCGACGTAAGGGTTAGTTGATATTTTCAATCTTTCATCTACTCAACCGGTGAACTCTGGAGCAATCTTCTTCAGTCCATCTTTCCCTCTGTTTATGACCTCCAATCTTTCAAATGCAGAGTGTCCAGGCATCTCGACAACCCTGGACCTTGATTTTCTCTCTCTTCAGGTCAGACTTGCCAAGTCAAATTACCGAGTGTCACTAGATCCACCCTAAAAAAGTTAAAATTGCTAGATTCACAAAAATGTTCTAAAATATTGGGACATAAAGACGTCCACGCAAACGCAAGTGACCAATGTGTGGAGTTCGGGTCTCCCCCGACATTTTGAAGGCCGGGGACAATTGTACCCCGCACTAATTTGGAACTATTAGGAATTCTTAGTAGGCTAACGATATTCCAAAGTAATAAGAGGAATAATACTCGTACATGAGTATTATTATTGTTATATTATACAGGAGGGGTCCAAAAGTCCCTATCTATTTTGCTGAAATAATAGTATTTTAGGATAAAAATGTAGTAATATAATTAGATGTATATTTATTTATCAAGATTCGACGTGAGTACCATCAGTGTCCCTGCAAATCTCAAATCTGTCCACTGCATTGCGGAACGCATTCTTAAGCATCTCTGGGCTTATTTTAGCGACTGCCGCGACAATAGGGGTTCGCAGATCCTGCAGGTCTGTAACTCTTGTTTTGTAAACCTCAGACTTTATAAAACCCCACGTAAACAAGCCTAATGAGGTTAAATCCGGAGATCGTGCTGCCCAGGGCCTGTTTCCACCACGTCCAATTCAGCTATCTGGTAACAGCTCACCAAGGTACGCCCGAACGATGTTTGCATAGCGACATGGAGCCCCATCTTGTTGAAAGACAACAGTGTCGAGAATCCCATCTGAACGAAGCTGGGGTTCAAGAAACTGCTGAAGCATGTCAAGATAAATTGGCCCTGTTAACGTAACTTCTGCAAAGAAAAAAGGTGCGTAAATCTTCGACCTTGTCATAGTGACGGTGTAACAGTCATACCCATCCAGACATTAACTTTAGAAGAATCATACTCCCATTCATGACCTTATTTTGAGGTAGCAGCTCTAGCGTCCTAGGAGTCTTAGATTCAAAGGCATGTTTTTGCTGCTCTTGCCGACTGTAAACTCTCTGACAAATAGAATCATGAGGACGCACAAGATCAAAAACACAGCGAATACGACGGCCAAACATCAACTCAGACGGTGCAACACCCGTAGTAGAATGGGTTGGCAACCTGTATTTCATGAGAAAGCGATACAAAGCAACCTGAATCACGTAACCCCAAACACCGAGAGCATGAATTCACAAGCGAAAGGATGTCGCTATCCAGTCCGGGCCACCAAAAATAACTTCGGGCCAATTCCTTTATACGAATAGCACCTATATGATCGGAATGAAGTTCTTTTAGCAAAAGAGACTTTCCCAGGTCTGGGATAAGAACCTGAGAACCCCAAAGGACACATCCATCCTGAATAGATAACTCTTTGGTGGAAAGGTTGGTAAGAACTGTCAACCTTCATAGGCCAACCACTAGAGACCATTTGATAAACATGAGACAAAATAGGATCAGATTTAGTCCACTGAGCAATAATAATCATAGCTGTAATTGGTGTTGTCCCTAGAAATTCAACTAAGTGAACCCATTCAGCCGGAATCAGGACACATTCAATGGAAGCATCTAAAGGTAACTGGCTTAATGCATCAGCATTACCCAAATGTTTACCTGACCGGTGCACTAGATTGAAAGAATAGGCTTGTAGCATGAGAGCCCAACGTTGTATTCGTCCTGCAGCCAAGATAGGAATTTGTTTATTTGGAGCAAACAACCCTAACAAGGGTTTATGATCAGTCACTAGGGTAAAGTGCTGACCCCACAAGTAAAAATGAAATTTTTTTACTGCGAAGATTAGGGCTAATGTTTCACGTTCTACCTGTGAATAATTTCTCTCTGCTGTATTTAGAGTGTGGGAAACAAAAGAAATAGGTCTTTCTTTCCCATTAATATTATGAGCAAGTACTGCTCAAATGCCATATGAGCTGCTATCAGCAGTTACAACTATAGGCAGTGTAGGATCAAAATGCACTAAAACATGAAAATTGGGTAAGAGCTCCTTTGACTTTTGAAAACTAGACTCTTCCTCTTCACCCCAACTCCATTTAGTGTCTTTCCTGAGTAATTGATTTAGTGTGGTTCCAATGTAGTAGCAGCATTTGGTAGAAATTTCCTGTAGAAATTAAGCAAACCTAGATATGCTTGAAGCTGAGTGACATTAGTAGGTGCAGGAGCTTTACAAATAGCATCAACTTTATTCTTAGTAGGATGCAGACCTAATGAATCAATCTTAAGTCCCAAATACTGAATTTCATTTGTTATCCAAATACATTTTTCCTTATTTAGAGTTAAACCAGCAGTTGCTACTTTTGCAAAAATGTCCTTAGACTAGACGTATGTTCTGTTTCTGTTTTTCCAACTATAAGGATGTCATCCAGGTAACATACTACATCTGAAATTCCATCTAATATGCGACTAATAGTTCTTTGGAAAATACCAGGAGCTGATGAAATACCATAACATAATCTATTATAACGAAATAGACCCTCGTAAGTATTTATAGTTGTGATATCCTTAGATTTTCCATCAAACTCCAGTTGTGCATAGGTTTGTGACATATCCAGCTTAGAGAAGTATTTATTACCACCTAACTTACTAAAAATATCAGCAGGATTAGGAATAGGATATTTATCTATTAGCATAGCCTTATTAGCAGTTACTTTGTAGTCCCCACTAATACGAACACACTTATTAGGTTTTAACACAGGGACAAGAGGTGCTGCCCATAATGAGTGTGATATAGGTTCAATAACCTTTTCCTTAGTGAGCCTGTCTAGCTCCAATTCTACGTTTTCTCTTAGAACATAAGGCAGTGGCCTAACTGTACAAAATTTAGGGCTGACTTCATTATCCAATTCAATAGTCACTTTATGATCTTTGAGCATGCCAAGAGTAGGCCCAAATAATTTTGGAAATTCCTTTAAAAGAATTGTGATATTATTAGGCATTACAGAACAATTTATTGATTGATGCTCAACTATAATGTTATGAATAGGCAAGTTTAGAGCATGAATCCAATCTCTACCTAGAAGAGTAGGACCTCGTTCATCAATCACTAAAAGTGTTAACTGTTTGTGGTACTTTGTATCATTTATTATAACTTGAACTTTAGCCTCTCCTAATATTGGCATCTCAACATTTCCATATTTTCTCAGAGTAGCCTTAGAATGATAGAGTGGTATGGAGTTTTGGAATTTTTGTACAAAATAATCCTGAGAAATTATAGTTCTAGCTGCACCTGTATCCAGTTACATTGGAAGTTTAACTTTATTTATAGTATCATCTACAATATAAGGATCAGCATTTGTAATGCCATCCTGATTGAAAATATATTCAGAGCCTATCTGTGACTGTTTTAGACTGTTGGCTGATAAAGGAGGTTTATGTTTTATAGAAAAACAAACCTTTGCTATATGTGCAACCTTGTTACATTCATAACACACTGCTTCCTTAAAATGGCAGTCTACCTTCCAATGCTGTTTGCCACAGCCAGTACAGTACAAGTTTTTTAGGTTTAGCACTTTGCTTAGGCCAATTTTTTGAACTATCTGATTTTAGAAAGTTCCTTTGGCTAACATTTGTATTATCCTTAGCCTTAGTTCCTGTAGACCTACTATTTAGGTTAATATTAGATCTACAGTAGGTCTGATCAAATTTACATCACCAAATGCCTTAGCATCTTTGACAGCAGCTTCCCTAGTTGTGGCTAGTACTACTGCAGCATCAAAATTGTCAATAGTTCTCGCTAAGTGGCCTCCTCTCTCAAACCCAGTGGCGTATTAAGAGGGGGCCAGGGCCCAGGGCCCAGGTGTTTTAGGGGCCGATGTTTATAATGATATCAATGATAAATTTCACAAACTTCTTTGATTAAATATGACAGTACACAAACTGACAAATTCCCTATTTTATTTTACGTTTTATAGGCCCTAAAATAAAGTTTGTTTAGTACTGTTTGGTTTTGGCAAACGGCAAAATACACTGTGTTAAGGTTCTTTTAAATTTGTTTCTCAATTAGCCTGAGCAACGTACATATAATTCGTGTAAATGTACTATGTACGGTACATGTATTGTTAATAAAAAGCTATATAAAAGGGCCCCATATTCTTTATTGCCCCGGGGCCCCGAGGTGTCTTAATCCGCCTCTGCTCAAATCCATGACAAATCTATCCCGTCATTTTTGTTAGGTTAGGGCCAAACTCACAAGTACTAGCCAGTTTCCTTAGGCTAGCTACAAAGTCAGCAATCGATTCACCTACAGCCTGATTTCGAGAATAAAACTGAAATCTCTCAAAAATCACTATCACTTGAGGGTTATAGTGATCTTTTAGAACTGTAACTAAATCTGTATAGCTACACTCTGCTGTACTCTTAGGAGCTACAAGATCTTTAACTAGACTATAGTTTTAGGGCCATTAGAATTAAAAAAGATGGTACCCTTTTATCATCTGATATAGAATTCGCTGCAAAAAACATCACTCTATCTATTGTTATTTTATTTATTTGTCGGGTTCGAAATCCCAGCTGAGCCGTGAACGGCCAAATTCTAAAGGGCAAATTCTACCTAAAGCCCAAGTTAAGCTAAATTAAAACTTACGGATTTGAGATCCTATTAGGTCCTACCTCAGGGTAACCTCAGGGTTGCTGACTCGATGCGGGCCTACCTTAGACCTTAAATTACATGAACTTAAAAGGTAAACAAACGGGTACTATTTGTGGTCTTCTTTCTGAACCTTGCAACAACAACGCAACCTGGACTATTGCACGATGCAACAATCATGTATCTAAACAACCAAACTGAATTGCAAGAGAGCTCTCTATCAAACCACACCTTTACGTACGACCTTCCACAAACGAGTAGAAAGGACGCGCAGCATCCCAAAATGATGCCAACAATGTGACCAAACAACGATGCCACAAGAGCTCAAAAATGCTAGTTCTAAATTAATTTAATTTTTCACTAACCTTACAATTATGAGATGGATATATATACACCTTAACTTAATATATATACAAGCAATGCTGCATCAATCAGCTTAGTCATCGTATCGCCTTGGGACAACAATGGTTCTTCCTCTTCTAGATTTTCTAACACTCCCCACCGAAGAGGCATTGTTGTCATTACCTTCTGCAAGGTTAGCCAAGCCTTCTTCATGAGGCTGTAACTCAAATGTTTCATCTTGACTATCTGTGTTTTTGCTGATTTCTAAAGCATAGAGTTTTTGTATAGGTCTCTTTAACTTTCCTCCTGAAGTCTTTACCAGTGCAGACCTAACTAAATTGTCTTTGCCAACAAACAACTCTTCAATTATGCCAAGCTTCCAGCATTGCCTTGGTCTTTCATCCCCAATCATTACCACTTCTCCCTTAATGTTGTTGGTAAATCTATATATCCATGCTGTCACTCTTAACAATCTTTTCAGACTGCTAATGTCCTCAAGCCTCAATATGGGGTCCTGCTGCATAACTTGACAACTGTTCACAGCGCATTTTCTCACCTCACTCACCCATGCTTCTTCAGCCTGGCATTCTCCTACAATAGGCTGATTAGAAGGCCAGTTTTCACTTCCAAGTTTTAGCCACTCTGGCCCATTCCACCACAAACTTGATTGTGAAAGATCTTTCACCGAAATTCCTCGTGTTGGTAAATCAGCGGGGTTTTGGATGCCTGGACAATGCTTCCATTGCTTGGGATCTGTGTGCGCTTGAATTTCCTCCACCCTATTGGCAACAAATGGTTTCCATTTCCTTGCCTGACTTCTTAACCAGTGCCAAACTATAGTGGAGTCTGTCCAATAATAGCTTGGAATTTCATAGAGGGCCAAAGACTTTCGCACTGTAATTGCAAGCCGACTAGCAATAACGGCACCCATCAATTCCAACCTTGGAACAGAAAGCCTTTTCAAAGGTGCTACTCTACTCTTTGCAGCAACCAACCTGCAACTTACTTCCTCTTGCAATGCGCCTCTTATATAAATACAAGTTGCATAGGCTTCCTCACTTGCATCACAAAAGATGTGCAGCTCCAAATTGTCTGGACTATTGTTCAACTCTCCAAAGTACCATCTTGGGATTTCAATGTCTCCAAGATGTGCCAATTCTTTGAACCAATATTTCCACCTTACCACCATATGATCAGGTAACTCTTGGTCCCAACCAAGTCCAATTTCCCAGAGGCTCTGAAACCAAATTTTTGACTTTATCACAAATGGAGCCAGGAATCCAAGAGGATCAAAGACCTTCGAAGCCAAACTAAGAGCTGTCCGTTTTGTCCACCTTGTCTCATTCTCAGCCAGCTCTACTAAAGATTTCCCATTGAAGGTAAACAAATCATCATCTTGCTGCCAAACGATGCCTAGCACCTTTGCGTCTATTGCCCACAACTCCTTAATACCAGAATCCTCAATACTTTCTGCTGCGTCAGGTACTACAGAGGAATGACTCATAAACTCTTGTAATTGCGAATGATTGGTCTGCCATTTTCTGAGCTCCATGCCAGCCTCCCTCATTATAGCTCTAGCCTCCATGAATATCTGTTTAGCCATTTCTGTATTATCCACGAAACATAGCAAATCATCAACATAAAAATTTTTCCTTATGTGTTCAATAGTGTTAGGATAGACTTCAGAATATTTCTTAAAATGGTACTGCATAGTAGCTGCCAACAGAAATGGACTAGAGCTGAGGCCAAACAACACTGACTTCATTCTATATGCTTGAACCTTAGGTTCATTTTCCAACAAGTCTTTCGTATCCACCCACAGATACCTTACTGCATCTCTGTCCTCTGGTTTTAACTTTATCCGCAAAAAAGCTTGCTTCACATCTGCAGTCAATGCTACTCTACCAAACCTGAATCTCAGTAACAAGGAAAATAAATCTGCATTTAAATTTGGCCCAGCATCCAAACAGTCATTCAAGGACACACCACCTTTGTCCTTGGCTGAGCCATCAAAAACTACCCTCAGTTTGGTGGTAGTTTTGTCTCGCCGTACCACTGCATGGTGTGGCAGATAATGTGCCTCCTGGCTCACCAGCTCACCTTGCACCCTTTCAGCATAGCCCTCCCTTACATAACTTAGGATGGCCTCATCGTATTCAATTAACAACTCATTTTTTCTTAGCCTGTACAATGAAGTCTCCAACCTCCGATTAGCTAGCTGAAGGTTTGAACCGGGTTTGCAAGAATCCTTCCATGGTAGGCCAACTTCATAGCAACCATCTCTAAACCCAATCCCTTTTTCAAAGTGCTCTAAAACATCATTGTTCACTGTACTTGCCTGGTTGTCCTTTATACCAATAGATTCAAGTTCCCAAAATGCTTTCAAATGCCTTTCCAGACCATGGCTGTTCTCCTCAATCTTAACAAAGAGAGCCTTAACTTCCATTTCATTGCAATAACTACCATGTAGCATCCAGCCTAGCTTACTTTCAATAGCTACTGGGCCTTGAGATGTACGGACAATATTACCAGTGATGAAGTCCCAATAATAGTCAGCTCCAATCAAAAGACTAATATCTTCTGTTCCCTCAAACTTATTATTGCCCAAATTAATTCCTTTAACTTGCAATTCTTGGACACATGCCATATCTAAACAAGTAGTGACTGGAGCACAAAGTTCCTCAATCTCTACAGCTTGGACCTTGATAGTGGGACTTTGCGGTAACAACCCTTTAACCAGAACTTCTACCTTCTTAAATTTGGTTCGGTTTTGAACGGAACCCCCAAACCCAGAAATTCTTAAATTTTCCCTCTTAAGTTCTTTAAACTTCAATTTTCTGGAAATTCTGGTCTTAATAAAACTACACTGGCTACCACTATCAAACAACACTCTTACAGTAGCTTCTCCCTCATTCCCAATTAATAAGGCTGCAGTTGTTTGCAATAATCCCCCTTTACTTTTACTCCCTTGCATAGCAGTGGCATGTGCCACTGATGTCTCTACTTCTGGGGTAGGCCTACTAAGAGTGTTTTCACACAATAATGGCTGATGCCTACCATGACATTTTTTGCACAAAATTTTAAACTTACAAAACCTTGCTCTATGACCTTTCAAAAAACATTTAAAACATGCTGTGGACTTAGTTACCCTGTCCTTTCTCTCCTCA
Source organism: Bathynomus jamesi (assembly GCA_023014485.1). Taxonomy (NCBI): domain Eukaryota; kingdom Metazoa; phylum Arthropoda; class Malacostraca; order Isopoda; family Cirolanidae; genus Bathynomus; species Bathynomus jamesi. The sequence continues at coordinate 322,351 of JAJOZX010004032.1, read as the reverse complement.
AAGGGTAAGGCCTCAGCCACCTCACATTTATATGACTTGTGGTTGCCTTCGCAAAATATACATTCCTTGATTCCCTTTAATTTATTCTCAGAGGAGGCATGTAGAGCTGACACTGTACCTGGGCTATTCCTTTTTGTGGAAACTTTGGTGCTGTGCCTGCCTTTGTCCTCTTGTTTACCATCCCACTGTGCAAACTCAACTCCCTCTCGTCTTGCTAATTCTGTGCCTAAAAGACTTAACATCTGCTGAAGGGGGATGTACACATGTTCTGCAGAGTGTCCCCTACTTAATTCAAGCAAAATTGAGCTAGGCAATTTAGACTCCAGTGTAGGAACCAACATTATACCATACTTTTCCATTCCTACACCCAAGTTGTCCAGAGACCTAGTTCTAATTTCAAATTCATCATATAACTGCCGTAACTCCTTGACACTATTAGGATTATTAACAGGAGGTATAGTTAAAAGTGCACAGAGGTGGCTTTTAATTAAGATCTCTGGCTTACCAAACCGTTTCTTTAATATATCCCAAGCCACATTATAATTAGCCTCTGTTAATGCTAATCCTGCTATAGTCTTTGCTGCCTCCGCTTCCAAGAGGGACCGCAAATAATTAAACTTCTCCACGGCACTTAACACTTGACTAGAATGAACTGCTGATTGAAAACTGTCTGCCCATCCTTGCCATTCCTGAATACTCCCAGAAAATGTTTTGAGTACAAGCCTCGGTAATTGAACTACAGATCTGTTAACCTTAACTTCACAAGCATCATTTGTTGAGTGTTGTGTTTCATTATTAGACCTGGTCTCTAACTGTACTGAGCTGCTAAACTCTTTTGCTCGGAGGCCTACGTTAGTCATATCATCAATAATCTCTTCAAAGTAAATTATGTTATTTTCTATTTCATCCTCTTCTATAAGAGCCTCAATTTTAACATTTACCTCACTTAGAGCAACCTTTTTAGTTTCTAATATGGCAAGCTTCGCAGTCACTAAGCGTAAATCCTCTTGCTCTATGGCAGAATCTATAGTGGCAATGACCTTTGTAATTAGACCTTTGTAGGCACTTCTCCTTTTTATAAATTTGTTCAATTCAGATGCACTCATCTTCAATGTAAACAACCCTTGGGCTCAATACCAAATGAGCTGAATTGGCAGAAATACTTAACCAAACTGATCAAACGCAAATTTTACTTTCAAATAAACTGAATTGCTGAGTGGGGTACTAACCAAACACCAGTATGGAATACCAAATTTTCCACCCCAGGACCTTAATTCAATAATGACCCAAAATTAACCAAACCAGAAAAAATATAGGCCAAAAAACGACCGACGACTGGCCAAGTTTCGCAATTGGGCGACCAAACTTTACCCTGGGACCTTAATTCAATAATAACCCAAAATTAACCAAACCGGAAAAAAAGTAGGCCAAAAAACGACAGACGACTGGCCAAGTTTCGCAATTGGGCGACCAAACTTTTTACCCTGGGACCTTAACTCAATAATAACCCAAAATTAACCAAACCGGAAAAAAAGTAGGCCAAAAAACGACAGACGACTGGCCAAGTTTCGCAATTGGGCGACCAAACTTTTTACCCTGGGACCTTAACTCAATAATACTCAACCCGTCTAGGCCTAACTTGGGATACAATTTGCACAATCAGAACTTTGCCGAAAAATGGTCACTGACTCAGTCTTGGGGTAGAAATCCGGTTCTGAAGGACCATGTTATTTTATTTATTTGTCGGGTTCGAAATCCCAGCTGAGCCGTGAACGGCCAAATTCTAAAGGGCAAGTTCTACCTAAAGCCCAAGTTAAGCTAAATTAAAACTTACGGATTTGAGATCCTATTAGGTCCTACCTCAGGGTAACCTCAGGGTTGCTGACTCGATGCGGGCCTACCTTAGACCTTAAATTACATGAACTTAAAAGGTAAACAAACGGGTACTATTTGTGGTCTTCTTTCTGAACCTTGCAACAACAACGCAACCTGGACTATTGCACGATGCAACAATCATGTATCTAAACAACCAAACTGAATTGCAAGAGAGCTCTCTATCAAACCACACCTTTACGTACGACCTTCCACAAACGAGTAGAAAGGACGCGCAGCATCCCAAAATGATGCCAACAATGTGACCAAACAACAATGCCACAAGAGCTCAAAAATGCTAGTTCTAAATTAATTTAATTTTTCACTAACCTTACAATTATGAGATGGATATATATACACCTTAACTTAATATATATACAAGCAATGCTGCATCAATCAGCTTAGTCATCGTATCGCCTTGGGACAACAATGGTTCTTCCTCTTCTAGATTTTCTAACATCTATGTACGTGTCAAAATCTTCCTCGTCCTCCGAATAGGAGCCTATTTGACCAATAACAGGCATAATCAAAATAGTCTAAACACAAACCAGGCTCAATACAAGAACCCTTGAACTGTAGGTTAGCAATTTGCACTTCACTAGCCCCTTCCCCCAAGTGGAAAAAAAGACAAAAATGCAAACAAAAACAAAAAAAAAAGAAAAATCCTCGTCACCAATGTAGTGACCTGTGGATAAGGCTATGGTTCACACACGATATACAAATACAATACAATAACCAGAATTAAGTTACACAACGAAATAATTATAGACTCACCTCAAGGATAGAACAAACAGTTCCAGACAATATTCTAGATAGCCAGTAATAGTCGTTAGTCTAGCAGTTGTCAGTCTAGTAGTTAGTCAATAGCTATATCAGTATATCTAGATAGGCTAATAGTTCACAATAATACTTTTTAGCACTTACGAATAATTAGAACAACAGCAACAACGACAATCAGCACTACATCAATAATGCTAATGATCATCCCCAAACATCATCGCTGCCTATCCGCCTGTTAGAAAATCTAGAAGAGGAAGAACCATTGTTGTCCCAAGGCGATATGATGACTAAGCTGATTGATGTAGCATTGCTTGTATATATTAAGTTAAGGTGTATATTAGGGTGGATCGATTTTACATTTTTTTCGATTTCCATATTCTAATAGAGAAAAAAACTTGCGCATGCATGAGAAAATAACCTCTGCAAAATCTTAGCTTAATAGGTAATCATCTTCTGTCCCCGGCACAGAGCGATGAAAATCATATTTTAGTAGTCAAAAACGTATTTTTCTTATAATTTTTAAAATATTTCAATATGCATCAAAATTATTCCTAATAACTATAAAGTCGATGAAAAAGACCTCATATGATCGTCTTTCCAAGCGCGTTGTCCTACGTTAATATCTTTTGCCCCCGGCAACAACGTCAAATGTTGAAAAAATAGGTAATTTATATACATATTTTCAGATCGGCTCTTTGTCTTAAATAATGCATTTATATATTTCCCATAGCATTTATATCGTTGCTTAGGCATGAAATAACACACACGCAAAATTTTATGACTCTAGAGTAATATCTTCTGTCCCCGAGAAAAGACTAAATGTGGATTATAATTACGTTAATGCGATGTTATAAGTACGATAAGTACTAAGTACAGCTCCTCGCTTGCTAATTTTATAAAATTAGCAACCCAGAACTCACCACGAGGAGGTGGCTGTACGTCGAGTTCCACCCTATCCAGCCCCAACCACCCTTCCTTTGGCTGCATGTCGATTTACATACGGTAATCTTTCTTAGAATCAAATCGTGGAATTTTTGTTCGGGAGTGAAGACGGGAGCGGATGAATCCGTCCCTCTCTTCTATTCCACTTACACTGGCAGAGGCTTCGGTTACTAATTTGATGAGTCTCTCGACCGCTTGAGTATGACAAGGGAATAGTGGGATCAGTCCATCAGGCTGGTCTCCCGTCTCAATAAACTCTTTTATTCGGGTATCAGGTATTGTTTTTGTAACGGGGGGTTCGGTCACCTCAGCCGTTTGCCAGTTGATCATTTCGTAATAGTTTTGACTATCGTAGAGCAGCTCAGGCATGGCGAAGGCTCGAATTTCCCCCGCTGGTGATTGTTTTGATCGTGCTTTTAATATTCTTCTCCATCCCAATTCTCTTATGTGTTGCTCATCGGCATGTAGCATGGAGATCAAAATATTTTCTGGGTGAGCAAAGAAAGAATTTCTACGGAGGACTTTGTTGGCGATTGTCTTAGATCTTTGAGGCATGGTCTGAGAGAGACGCATCATTTCGAAAAAAATTTTTGCGCCCTCAGTGAAACTGGAGTTTTTCTTTATCTTAAACCAAATTGGTGCGTAAACTGTCATAATGAATCGCACAATTTCGTTGAAGGTGCTGGAGGGTTCACTGGTTGAAACATAGAGGCGCAGAAATCTATTTGCTGTTGTCAGCCACCTGGAATGCGCCATCTTACCTGGATTTCGAGCCGCGAGAGCTGAAGAGCAGCTACCGCTCGACACTGCTCTGTAGATGCCTAACAAATATTTTTGGTCAGTGCTCAACTCGGCATCATCTATGTCAATGTCGGGAGATGGAATGGCATCGAATTCTGTAATTGGAAATTTTTCGCAGTCGTTCAGTTGTTTTCCAACTGGTCCAATAAAGCCCATTGGCCCAGTTGTTTTGCCGTCCAAGTCTTGAATGAGGTGTCGCAGTGATAATTCATTACCGTGTAATAGGCATATGATCCACTGCGTGTGTGTTATTTCATGCCTAAGCAACGATATAAATGCTATGGGAAATATATAAATGCATTATTTAAGACAAAGAGCCGATCTGAAAATATGTATATAAATTACCTATTTTTTCAACATTTGACGTTGTTGCCGGGGGCAAAAGATATTAACGTAGGACAACGCGCTTGGAAAGACGATCATATGAGGTCTTTTTCATCGACTTTATAGTTATTAGGAATAATTTTGATGCATATTGAAATATTTTAAAAATTATAAGAAAAATACGTTTTCGACTACTAAAATATGATTTTCATCGCTCTGCCGGGGGCAGAAGATGATTACCTATTAAGCTAAGATTTTGCAGAGGCTATTTTCTCATGCATGCGCAAGTTTTTGTCTCTATTAGAATATGGAAATCGAAAAAAATGTAAAATCGATCCACCCTAGTGTATATATCTATATCCATCTCATAATTGTAAGGTTAGTGAAAAATTCACTTAATTTAGAGGTAGCATGTTTGGGATCTTGTGGCATCATTTTTTGGGGCGCTGCGCGTCTTTTCTATTCGTTTGTGGAATGCCGTACTTACAGGGTGTGGTCTTATAGAGAGCTCTATTGCAATTCAGTTTGGTTGTTTAGATACAAGATTGTTGCATCGTGCAATAGTGCAGGTTGTGTTGTTGTTGCAAGGTTTAGAAAGAAGACCATAAATAGCACCCCTTTTGTTTTTTATCTTAAATTCATGCAACTGAGGCCTAAGGTAGGCCCACATCGAGTCAGCAACCCTGAGGTAGGATCTAATAGGACCTCCAAGTCCGTAAGTTTTTAATTCTAGCTTAACTTAGGCTGTAAGTTGAACTGGCCCTTCAGAGCTTGGCCGTTCACGGCTCAGCTGGGATTTTGAACCCAATAAAAAAAAAAATAATAACACCGCCCTAATCCGTCAAAACCGGTGCTCCAGATCAATATTAGTGTTTATTATTAAGGTGTTTTTTAGGTGTGTCGATCTGCAGACTTTTAGTCACACCAATCCACCACAATAACCAATTTGGTTTCAAAAAGAAACACAGTACGAATATGTGCGCGTATGCCTTAAAGGAAATGGTCTGTAAATACCAAACTCTAGATGCTAATGTATTTTTGTGTTTCCTGGATGCCTCTAAAGCATTTGATTGTGTTAATCATGACAAATTATTCGTGAAACTTGTAAATCGTAATGTACCTGGTTATTTGGTCTGTATATTAATATTCTGGTATAATCACCAAACAATGATTGTAAGATGAGATGGGGTTAATTCAGAGCCATTATCTGTGACCAATGGTGCCAGGCAGGGAGAGATACTATCTCCCTACTTATTCAATGTTTATATGGACAATCTATCTGTTGTGCTGAACACCTGTAAAATAGGGTGTTATATTGGTTCAATGATTGTTAATCATCTGATGTATGCAGATGATCTCGTTCTTATTTCTCCATCTGTAAAAGGGCTCAGCACATTTTTGAAGGTGTGTGAAAGGTATCACATTTTTGAAGGTGTGTGAAAGGTATGGGAAGGATAACGACATAAAATATAATCCTGCTAAAAGTCATATGATTATGAGGACCAAGGTCTACGAGTATATAAAATTTCCTGAATTTCAATTGAATGGTCTGATGCTGTCAGAACAGGGCCGTTTGTAGCATTTTGGGGGCCTTAGACATGATTTTTTTGGGGGCCCGCAACCCCATTAGCTGATCATTTGCCAGATATGCATCAAAACATCTGCCTTATATACGTATAATGTAATATATAGGCTATATACACCTTTGGTATAACCTTTGGTTAGCTTCCGCCCAAATTGTTCATTCTGACGAAGGTCAAGCTTTTCACTCCACCTTAGACCTACAGTTTAACGTGGAATCCGAACCACGCCCCATCAGCAGCCCAGCGTCTTAACCACTAGGCCACCTAGGGTACCCATTTACCTACCAACCACTTTCTTTATTGTGTGGAAGGATGAACAGCTGGATTTTTCTGCACGCCGGCTGCCGTCGGGTCTCGAACCCGGGGCCGATGGATTTGTAGTCAGCGACGCTAACCACTACACCACCGAGACAGGATCCTGCTTTGGGACAGGATCTAGGATTTACAGCTTACACCTAGTCTACTACAATCAGAACGTCAATATACGCAAGAAACTCGTTGCACTCGCGTCGGATTGAATACATCAAAGAAAAAGGGGTAACTATTGTATTTTTAGCCAAAAAACAAAACTTAAACCGAGGTTCTGAATGTAGTAGGCTAGGTGTAAGCTGTAAACCCTAGATCCTGTCCCGAAGCTGGGTCCTGTCTGCTTTGCAGATGGCTGCTGAGGGAAGCTATATTTTGGGGCCTCTTTGCGAGTGACCCGGTGCCCACGTTGGGCTTTCCATCATGAAAAAGAAAAACTATAGTAGTTGTCATTTATCATTACTTATTCGAACTATAGTGGATGTAATTTCCCAGAAGAGTTCCTTGTTCCATGCACGGTCTGTGTTTAACAGTTTCTCAGGGGACCATTCTGAGTTTATATTATATATATATATATATATGGAAATCCCCACATGCCATGCACAAAGTCCTTAACTTTTCTATCCATGTAATATATATATATATATATAGGGTGAACCAAATGTAGGTGGACAGTAAATGATAACGTTTATTTTGAGAATACATACTTAATTTTTTTGTATACTATAATACAAAATAAAATTTAAATAAATTTAGTTATAATATTTAATATAATATAACACAAACACCATAGTTATAATGAACACCATAGTTATAATATAATATAACACAAACCGTATTCAACCTACTGTCCACCTACTTTTGGTTCACCGTGTATATATATATATATATATATATATATATATATATATATATATATATATATATTAACGTAAAGAACGACGTATAGGAGATATTCCGCGCAAGATGAGAGAGAGAACGAAACAAATGAAAAAATGAGGTAACCACCCGGGAATCGAACCCGGGATCTTCCGAGTGCCGGTCAGATATGATAACCATTACACCATGGGCCTCACTCATTCAAATGTCGTAATTCTTCTACATACGCGCAGAAACCAATGCCCCAAGGGGGCACCTCCCGCATGCCGTAACATTATATACATTTAACTGCAAACATGCAGTATAATTAACGTATACAAGCGTCGTTCTTTACGTTAATTATACTGCGTGTTTGCAGTTAAATGTATATAATGTTACGGCATGCGGGAGGTGCCCCCTTGGGGCATTGGTTTCTGCGCGTATGTAGAAGAATTACGACATTTGAATGAGTGAGGCCCATGGTGTAATGGTTATCATATCTGACCGGCAATCGGAAGATCCAGGGTTCGATTCCCGTGTGGTTACCTCATTTTTTCATTTGTTTCGTTCTCTCTCTCTCATCTTGCGCGGAATATCTCCTATACAAGCGTCGTTCTTTACGTTAATTATACTGCGTGTTTGCAGTTAAATGTATATAATGTTACGGCATGCGGGAGGTGCCCCCTTGGGGCATTGGTTTCTGCGCGTATGTAGAAGAATTACGACATTTGAATGAGTGAGGCCCATGGTGTAATGGTTATCATATCTGACCGGCAACCGGAAGATCCCGGGTTCGATTCCCGGGTGGTTACCTCATTTTTTCATTTGTTTCGTTCTCTCTCTCTCATCTTGCGCGTCGTTCTTTACGTTAATTATACTGCGTGTTTGCAGTTATATATATATATATATATATATATATATAATATATATATATATATGTGTGTGTGTGTGGTGTGTGTGTGTGTGCGAGGGAAAGAGAGAGAGATAGGCATAAATAGGACAAAAAGCGAAATGGTTACTAACTTTTTTCATTTATTTTAAAGAATATGCCTATAACTAGCATTGCACACAATAAGCCAAATTTGCATTGCCAAGATGAGAATTTTCATTGAAAGTTCGTGCTTCTTTTGTTGTAATTTTTAAACATAATTAACACTGCACATTTTGAACAAAAACATTTTTTACATTTTTAAAAACATTTCGCTCAATAAATACAAAGATTGTTTCGAATTAAATCCCTATCGTATCCTTCAGAAATTTTGCCTCCTACACTTTTTTGAAGCGGGGCCCTAGGCAGTCGCCTACTTCGCCTATTGAAGGAAACGGCCCTGTGTCAGAAGTTACCCAGACTAAGTATCTTGGCCACATACTAATGGATAGTCTTTTAGATGACTGTGATATTTTAAGGCAATGTAGACAATTATATGCTCAAGGAAATACTTTGGTTAGAAAATTTCTTATGTGTACATTGGATGGTAAGTTGATTTTGTTCAAAACTTTTTGTACTCCAATGTATACAGCTCATTTTTGATGGAACTACAGGATGTATAATTTGAAGAAATTATATGTTGCCTATAATAACATTTTTAGGAGTTTATTAAGGACTCCAAGGTTTGTAATGGTGCTCCTTCTAGTGTCAGCATGCTGTTTGTAGTCAATAAGGTGCCGAACTGTGCCAGTGTCATTCGCAATTTTGTATTTAGATTTATCACTAGGCTTGGTGAGTCAGTCAATAAGATAATAGAAGCCATGGTTAGTGGACTGGTCTCCGATATATTTTATAAATCTCAAATCTGAAAGCATTGGCGTAGGCAATTGTATGTTCATTATACAAAGTGATTCACTGTTGTAGTAATAGAAAGCTAAGGTGAATTGTATTCAAAGACCTTACTTTGGCTTTATTCAACATATAACTACACTACAATTGACACTACTACAGAGGGTCTGAAAAGAAAGAAAAGAACACTTCAGTCACAGAACAACAATACATTAATATAATAAAAACGTTGGCAGAGTGTCACCATTGACAGTAGTAATCAACGACAATGAATTTGCCACTACACACCACATTCTCCTTCACCATCAGATTGGAAATTAGAGTAGTACAAAATAACAAAAACATAGACATACAGTGATGCAAATTTAGGATTAGTAAATAGAGATAAAATCATTCCTGGCGATAACGTAAGGGTTTCCTGTGTGGGTTGAGGACTGTTCGCCGCCGCCCTTTCGCCGCCGGAGGTTCGCCACAGCCGGTTCGCCGATGGGGAGTATTCGCCACCAGGGACAATTCGCCACCATCAGTTTATTTAAATTGGTAATAAAACAAATTTTTGTAAAAGCTATATATTGAAATGAAATAATTAAACAGTTATTTATAAAAATGAGGTAAAATAAGGAAATTTCAATTAATTTAATAATTATGTCAAATGCAAACAGTATATTTATTGAAAATAAATCAATAGTTATTTAAAAAAATTAGATAAATAAAATTTCAGTTCATTTGATAATTGTGTGCTAAGCCTCGCAAATATTCTAAACAGTCTCTTTCACCATGCTCCAGCACGATTTTCTTAATTCTTGCATCCATGTCACGATATTTTTTTTAGCTTCAGTATCGGGTGATGGCCAGCAATAAGTTGTTCCATATACAAGTCACGACCTTTTTGTACTTTGACTAACGACTCAATAAACTTCCATATAGTGGGATGATGAGCTCCAAGTTCAAAGGCAAGTTTTCGGTGTGCAGCTTCGGCGTGATTATTTGTCCTATCTTCGTCATTGATAGTTGTCTCGTATACACTCCACATGTCATGGGGGAACAAGGGGACTCTTCTGCTGGTACCACTCCTATTGTAGAGTCCAATATAATTAAATTCAAACCAGTTCAGTATTGGTTGCAATTCTTGTGGCAATTCATTGGCAAGTGCTTCTACATGGGCATTAGGGTGTGTCAATTTTAGGGGTGAAATGACTAAATTGAAAATCATGTGATTTGGTAGCAATTTAATGTAATCATTTGGCATACAAAATAATATCCTTGCTTCAAAAACAATAAAAAACAACTACCTACATCAATTTTAATTAAAAAATTCCATTTTTCTGTAAATTCGTAACAAAATAACAAATGTGCCGCGTAGGGTTGCCAACCGTCCTTTTTTGAAAAGGACAATCCTTTTTTGTAGATTTTTGTCCTTGTCCTTTATTGAGTTCGGAAAGGACGCCATTTGTCCTTTTCTGATAACAATCTTGTTCCAAACAACAGTTTTGTAATAAAACTTTTGTTTAAAAGGAAATAATTACAGTCTTAAGTCGAGTAACATTTTATAAGTTCATTTCTTCACTTCAATATTAACATTCCGTGTAGCGGGCCTGTAGGATTGCGTTTCTTAAATAAAACTTGGCAATCACTTCTATGTAGATTGCAGAACCCAGCTCGATTCGTTCAGTTCTTCTCCAGTCTCCAGAATTCCCTGAGGCGAGAAAGTTCCGAAAGTGTTAAGTGTCAACAAATAGGTACGTTATTTATGCAATAATCATAGTAATTTCCTCACCTTATATAAATTTGAAGTGTACAAACACAGGCAGGAAATGACACCTGCTATTGAAACATAGTGATTTCAAATTTGTGAATATTTTCAAAGTAGTATCTTTTGTTTTATCTATTTCTGGAACATCTGCATATTGCGAAAGAATTTTCAGTGTGATGAACGCTCAATCGCGTGATGATAGAAACCGATGTTCGGTTGAACTAGTAAAAAGTGAGCTTTTTGTTTATTTCGATTTAAAGGATAATTGTTTGGGTTTTGCGAAAAAATAAAAAATGATACTCTTTTACTAAAATCTGCAAAAAATCAAGAAAAGTATAAATTTAACAATAAATAAATATTAAGTTACCATAAATTTTGTCAATGCATGACTCAATGGGTCAATATCTGTATATCAATAAAAATATTTCCTTTAAGAAAATATGCAATAAAAGAATATGCAGTATAAATTGTAATAAATTATAAATAAAATTTTACTTCTTTCCCTGACCCTGTAGACAGTATATTGGAATTGATGTTCTTGTCCTTTTTTCAAACTTCATGGAGTTGGCAACCCTAAATGTGCGCAAACATCCTATCAACATTTAAAGTGGCAATAAGATATCATTCAGAGTCTTTATTTGAAAGTAACCAATGCAGTCATGTCCTTTTTGCTGCGGTTCCTTGACATCAGCATTCGGTTTGCTACTTGCGCTTTGATGTAGCCTTCTCGCCTCTCGTGACTGTAAACTTGACTAGCTGCTTCTGTGACCATTTTCACACATCTCTCCACACCCTGAGTGTGAGAAGGCCACTTTGGCACTTGCATTGGGGCCTCTTTAAGTTGTGTTAAATCTTTGTTTGTTATACATGTTGTCAGTGGTGGCTCCAAAACTTCCGAACTCAAGTTAACTAATTCTGACAATTTCGTGGCATTGACGTTTATCGGAGGTACCTTCCTTGTCTGAACAGAGCAGTCTCCCAGCTGGTCATCATCTAGTGATGTTCCTCTAAGCTTTAGAATGATTTCCACAGCCTCAGTGCGCTCTTTGGTACATTGGCTGCAGAGTATTGCTTGCAAAACTGCCTCTGGCCTAACATACCAAGCGGACCTTCTCACCACAGGTAACACGATGTCCACCACTACTTTCCTTTGGGTTCTCAGTAGCTGTAATTGAAACAAGATGTGGTTGGGCCCCTCCATCCACATTGGATTAAGTTTTACATTGAACCAGTGAGGAAGATAAAACCCAATAATAAATTCAACAATCAACATCAAATTCTGTAGCATTTTGCCCTTCAGTGCATGTTTGGAAACCCAAATCCTGCAGAAACGAATCGCTGTAGTTAACCAACGACTGTGACTTACGGGTCCAATCTCCAAGAGAGCCAGATTTTGAGGCAACTCTCCTGATCTGATTGCTTGAACAATACGATAAGCGTAAGATTGATCCGTGCTGAGGTCTTTGATAACTTCTTCAGACAACATTGGAAGGGGAGGGCCTACTTCGACCTTCGTAAATTTTGTATTTATTTCTAATTCCGTTGCTTCATCTAGCATGTTGCCAAGGGGGCCTAACCACTTGTTGTTGCTCTTTGTAGGACCATCAAGTTCCTGGATGAGACTGTAAGGGTCTTATTTATTATACTGACCTTTACGTAGATAATTAATTAAATGCCAGGGTCACCAGCGCCCAAATACTAGATTGGCATCCAGCACTGCAGCGCAAAAATAATTTTAATAAAAAAGGAAGGACTGATTATAAAATCATCAACATGAATTTTGTATTTTATTGACAACAATTAATAAACTATATGCAACAATTATTTGTAAATGCAAAGGGGATTTTTTTACCCGTAACAACTTTGATTGACATATAAATGCGAAATTAAATAATGGCACCGTCTACAAATAATACTGATACTAATAATAACAAATATATAACATACCAACATACAACTAATATTAATACGCAACAAATACTAATAATGATATGTAAATAATAATAATAATATACAAATAATATACAAATAATAATGATATGTAAATAATATACAAATAATAATGTGCAAATAATATACAAATAATAGCCACAATGACAACCTTGTCTGCAAAGAGAGAGAGAAGAATACTGTAAGTAATATTCCAGACAAAAATGATACATAATAATGGCAAAAATTGATAATTAAAATATATATGCTATATAGGCCCAGTAACCTGTGGATGGTGAATTACAGTTAATCCTTATTATGGGATTGTGTTAAGTTGAACAAGAAAACTAAGAAAGTATGTAGGCCACAAATGACTAGTAGGCCATCTGCTAAGAAAATACATGAAACATAATAGGCTTATAAAGTAAAGTATATTAAGAAAATTAATGGGCAGGCCTATGCCTCTTCAATATAATAGAGCTGAGGTCAATCATCTAAAACAAAGGCTACGGTAGGCCTCAGCTAGGCTAGAGTAATTTACAATTTGGCTCTTGCATAGATAGGCCTAACTTAGTCTAAGCTAATTTATAGTATGAATCTTTCAGTACTAATCACAAACAATATAAGGCTTGTTAATATCTGCAGTATGCGGTATTGCATACAGATATGCAATAGTAAAAAAAATAAACATTATAAATAAGAAAATACCACACGTAATTTTGCTTGCTGGCGCCGTGCTTGGATTTTATATCACAATGTGGAAACGGCGTCCCTTGTGTTGTCGTTGCACATAAGTTTGTTTTTACTTCACAATTTTACCAACAAGCCAAACTAATCCTAAAAAACAAACTCACGTCTAGTCACACCATGCCCCCAAAATTTACATTGTTTAGAAAGCACAAAATATATTTTTATATTTGCTTTGAATTTCTTTAATAATTGCACTTTAATTTTTAACTAAATTACTATACACTGAATGCTTAAGAATTAAAATTAATCACTGGACATGTTTAACTTGTATTTATTTATTTAGACTTAAAATATTTCACTTGTGCCAACTTGTGGCAATTTTCACTAATAAAAAATAATCCTGTGGTGCAAGGCACTACAAGACGACGAAGAGGTAGTTCCCCTGTGTGCAAATCACATTCAATCCAAACAAGCCTTCTTCCAAGTTTTTTCTCTAAATGTGTCATAACACCGCCCTGCCATCCAGTGTTCACCGCAGTTGAGTCTCCACCAACGGCCTGCAGTGAACTGTGAAGTCTTCTTTCTTGAAGCCAACATATTATTTGATCAGCAATTGCCTCTGCATGTTTCTTGCCTTCTACTTCTGCTTCAGGAACAAAGTGAAACAAATAGCAGCCACCAGGTTCGGAACACACAGAGTAGTGTTCTTCTTTGATGAGACCGGGAAATTTTCTGTCCATTCCCTCTACCGCTAGGAGAACTTTTGTGTCATCTCTTCTTCCATCAAACAAAAGACAAGAGAGACCTTCCTCCTTCAAATCTTTTTCATGCTGATCAGATATTTCCTTCATTATTTTTTCTTGTGCTCTTCTTATCTTATTATGATCTAATCACTAAGGATGTATCCTCTCGGCTGATGAGGCCTGCATCTATCCAAGCTGCAGTGGCAATCTCTGCAGTCTCTCGTAGCCCCGTATGGTGGCGAATACTGGCAAGGGCAATGTTTGAGATGTCTTTAGTATTGTATTTCATTCTCTTCGGCGAAGGTTCAGATGGCATTTTGGAGCTATCATCTGATGTTGCTTCTTTCTGTTCATCTGAAGAGCTTTCAAAGAAGTGAGAAACCTCTTGATAGAGATCTTCATCTCTTTGGGTGGCTTCTTCACTCTTCTTTTTCTTCCTTTCTTCCCTCTCTCGGATTTTCTCTTTGTTTTTAGCAATAACAATCTGTTTTTTGGTTTCTGAATAATCTGCCGAACCAATCTGCTTACTTCCTTGGCCTCCTGCCTTTGTTCTCTGCGCCTTTATGAAAGCCAGCTCCAAAACAGGGATTTTCTTCTCACGAGGACAGCGACAATCAATGTGAGGTGAGGTTCTCTTCTGCATGAGGGAGAACAATTGGCTTCAGAACACAACTCTATGGGACACTGGCAGTTAAAAATGTCAAGAAGAGTATCAAGTGTGTGCAGAAATTTATTTTTCTTTGCTAGTTTTCCTTTACCAAGTGATGTCTCAACTGCTTTGTGCCACAGCTTTGTTAGTTTTAGCTCAATAGTCCTATACTGATTGAGTACAGGTGGTTTGAATAACACATTAGCTTTTTTCCACTGATGCAGAAGAGGGGGAATCATGTCCCTTATGAGCTCTTTCTCTGTGTAGTTCCTTCTATCCTTTGTATTTTGTTCACGAAGGAGTAACCCTAGTCTCAGCATGTCTCGCACTGTTGGTAGTTCTTATACGGGAGGCTCCTTGCCTGTACCGACTAACAGGCTCAAGTGGCATGACGACTGACCTCTTGTCTTCAATTTTGGCATCTTAGGAATATCTGAAAAGAAAGAAAAACATTTAAGTATTTTATATCAATTACGATGTTTCAAAGTTTAATCATTCGATGTTCTAAAATTCAATAAAAAAATATTTCATGGGATTACAACATAATTAGACAGAAGAATAATTATAATAATCAATAATCCATACTTACAGTTAAACTGTAGTATTCGTCTAGTAGAATAACTACGAAGTAGGTACAAGAGCAATAACAGCAAACCACCGTCTATGACATCTAAGAGGCGACTGAGAGTGAGGGACAGTTCTATTCATGTTGTGACTTGTACATTGTACAACAACTATATGACCTTGAAAACACTCCATATGCGATCAGTGGGATAATTCTGTGACAGATGAATAGTTAATCAATTTATGTCCTATTATTTAGTAAAAGAGTCAATTTCTGAAACTTTAAAGTAAAATTGATGTAGGTAAGGGTTATTTTATTTCATTTTGGTTGGCCAATTTCAAGTTTTGACATGAAAAGACTATATTTTCACTACCAAAATTGATTTGAAAAAAGTTGACAAAATTGACACCCTAATGGGCATCAATGTCAGCAATTGGCACAAAAGCAAGAGCAATTACCATTTTTGCTTTTAATGCAAAGTCAGAATCGGTATTGTATTGCTGGGTAGCTCCAATTGCAGCAATATGTCTTTGCATGCTCTGCGCCAAATGAAAGAAACAGCCTTTGATCCTAGCTTCAGGAAAACATTCTCTCATAGCAATGATAGCTGCCTGCTCAAAATCACAATGGATACACTGTGGACTGACATTTGGCAATAATGACTTAATCATTTCAAACATGCGTGTATACGTGCAACGCTGTTTATTTGGTAGAAGTGCATAAAATATTGGATGAATCCCACCATGCTTTTTGGCTAAAATGCAATATACTTGTGAAAATAAAATAGGGGATATATTGAACGTATCGTCTGCATACCATATCGAAGATACTAGATGCTGCAGCCAGGTCTCCTTGCCAAATATGATTATTCGATCTCTTCCTGGGCCGTTATCTGCTAAGCGGAAGTTTTCTTCTCTCCCGTTCTCAGGCTGATCAGGGATAATTAAATGTTCAAGGTCAATTGGATTCGGAGGTGCAGCATTTATATCATTTCGTCTCCGTCGAATTAGTTTCTTCATGCTGCATGTTGTGGGCAAAGATGCCTGGACCGACTGAGGTACATTAGCAACACACTGGTTAATAAGAACGCTGGATACTTCCATTGATTCTTCTGCTCGATGTTTCAAAGTAGTCTTTAGTTTAGCTACTTCAATATTTGCAGCAGAAGCAGAATGCGTGTGGTTATTTATTTCATTAATTACTATGCCATTTCTCGTGTGAATTCGTCCATTACAACGACTCCTCTGTTCACATCGCCAAAATTTAACACTTTCATCGGTTTTGGAGGATTTGTCAAACACGTAAATATAACCATTGTGAAAAAACTTTTCTTTTCCTCTTTTGCTCAAAATAATTGTAGCCATTGTGAAGGGCGAGTCTCGAATGACGATTCTTAAGCTTTAACCCTCCATGTCATGTCTGAACAGAATTATCTTAAATCTGGCAACATTAAATGTACCATCTGAGGCCGCACTAACGAAGGTTAGGTTACATGGCCTTACGCATGCAGCCTAGCATAGGCTACGTATGTAAACTAACGAAGGGTTAACTAGGGCTGAAAAGATAATACATGTAATAAATTGAGATGCGTTAAGATTTAATAAGATCAAATACAAATGTGGATTTTGTCAAAGGCAGAAAAGATAATACATATAATAAAATGGGATGAGATAAGATGAAATTAAAAAATGGAACTAAAATTTTTTTAGCTTAAAATTTATTTAAAGTTAATTAGTTGTAACTTGTTAAACAAGTACCCAGTGGCGAACCGTCCTCGGTGGCGAACCGGCGGTGGCGAACTTCCGGCGGCGAATGGTCCCATTCCGTTCCTGGGTATACGTTTGGAATGACGAGTAGGCGTGAGATCTCCTGATTCCGTGGTTGGTTCCAGTGATGGCTCATCATGTACTGTGAGTTCTTGAAAGTCATCATTTAAGCCAGCTGGTGGTGTGTCAATGACGAGTATCTGCGGAAGGTTGATGAGAAGCTTTCGCAGGCGGTTGTTGATAGACTTCTGACCCGTCTGTGTCTGCCACTGCATGACTGTCTTGGAGAATTTTACCAAATAGTGCTAGATCTCTCAATAATACTGTAGACTCCTTTCCATCTGAATTTCTGATGTGAGCGTACTGCGGATTCGCTTCAATGAGCTCCACCTCATCGACCAACGGGTCATATTTGCTGCATCTTAGTGTCTGCGTAATAGTACCTGTCCAAGAGTAGTTAACCACGTAGGAATAGACTAACCACTAGTTGATCGACGTTGAAATTGTAATATTCTTTCGTGTGGTGTAGAATTAGTGGCAGTACACAGCAGCGACCTTATAGAATGTAGATCATCTTGTAAGACCGTCCAACTGGGGTTCGGGAGGGACCTCGAGCTTTCAGTGCCAGTAATAATGTTTTTCAGATTATACCAGTGAATCGCTCGTACTGACCATTTCCTCGAGGGCTGTAAGGGGTGGTCCGATTTTTTGATATCCTGTGCGTTGTGAGAAAATCAGCTAGTTCTTTGCTCATAAACAATGGACCACGGTCGGAATGGATATATGCAAGCATGCCGAATGCAGCAAGTAATTGACGTAAACAATGAATGATTATAGCAGCTGTCATATCCTCGCATGCAAACGCAAAAGGAAATCGAGAATACTCATCGACGATCGTGAGCAAGGAGCGATTTCGAGTCACTGATGGTAATGGACCTTTAAAATCCATGTTGAGTCGTTCGAAAGGCTGCGTAGCTTTGATGAGATTCATAAGATCAGGTCTATAAAACTGAGGTTTCATCTTTGCACATGTAGAGCAATCACTGCAGACTCTTCTTATCTCGTCTACAGAGTACGGTAAATTGCGGATACGAACAAAATGGGCCAGTCTAGTAACTCCCGGATGACAATTTTTCATGTAGATCAGTTAACGAGTGCGATCTAGTAGCAGAGCACAAGGAACGTGATAAAGCATAAAGCCGGAGCATTTTCCTTACCAGGTCAGTAGACAATGTCATAATCATAACATACCAGTTCGACTCTCCATCGTTGTACAGTATGTTATCATTCTTGATCTTCCCATGTTTCTCAGAATGAAACATGAACGATACAGACCTTTGATCACTGATGAGGGTGAAGTGTCTTCCGGACAAGTAATGTTTCTACTTCCTCACGGCTTCAACAAATGCGTATGCTTCCTTCTCGACTGAAGAATGCTTGCACTCGCTAGCGGTTAAAGTCCTTGAAAAGAAGTCTACTGGTTTCCCAGCTTGATTTAAAGTAGCCGCGATAGCCGCATCAGAAGCATCTGTTTCCACTGTGAATGGATTATCTTCATCAATCGAACTGACAACTATTCTTGAGAATCTCAAAAGCTGTAACAGTGTCTTGACTAAGAGGAATTGTCTTCGATTGGACAAGAGGTCTAATTCTTTCGGAAAAATGCGATAACCATTGAGAATTGTATGAAAACATTCCTATAACACGTTATGGAAAAACTATACGCGCTCACAACATGGTATCATATGTGGTACATTTATTTCATAATTAAATATAAATTATTAATTAATTGAATTAAATATCTATACAAAGTTGCCTCGGGATTGGCGACATAGCCTATTGGGAATGAAATAATTGAATTGCCATACGTACAAAGAACCTGTATGTATGAATCAGCCTCACATAGCAACAAGAAAACCCAATTTATTGTTTAGTCTACCACAGGAGTAGACCAAACAAAAATTTTGCTAGTTCGGCAAATAATACACCAGAACCAAGGAACGGCTCTCAGGGCTGTTTATGTTACAGCGAAGCTTTAAACAGGGAGGATGTCTTTGTCCCCCCTAGAGTCCTGAGTGAATTCCTTATAATATAAAACCTAGTGACTATAAAAGGATAGGCCTATTCCTTCAGGGGTTTATATAGTGACTGCCTATATTAATTACCTTAAGTAAATTCGCCGCGTAACTCCATCGTGGCGGCCCTACACCGAAAATGATCGTAACGCCCTACATCGAAGCAAACCAAGGACCCAGCAAAAATAAGGTGAGGCAATTTCAGTTTTCATTAACATAAGGTGTCCCAAATCCCGGCGCTAAAATTACCGTAATCACTTAAATATAAAACGGTCCTTTAACAACCTACATATTTATAACTCTCTAACGAAAAAGCATAGGGCTTTTGTCGGTAACCCTCCACTGAAGTCTGTTGGAAATTTCCAACGGATGAGGGCACAGGCAATCAACCCATAGCCCTATATAGTTTTTTCACACACGTCTCAGTGACTTCTGATCTCTAGGAAGAGGTAATTCTCTGAGAGGACGGACTCTTTCTGCATCTGATTTTAGACTACCTTGCGAAATGGTGTACCCTAGGAGATTGATGGATTCGACAGAGAGTATGGACTTGTCCTCGTTAAGTGAAATTCCGCTTCAATGATGTTTCCTTAAATCTGGCCAGATTATCATCATGTTCTTTTTGTGTCATCCCAGCGACTGTAATATTGTCAACGTACGCGAATGTACCTTTCAGTTGGTTGTCTTGAACGAAATTGTTGATTGTGCGCTGGAAACAAGCAACACCATTTGTCACCCCAAAATGGGACACGGCGGAACTCATACAGTTTGCCGTTGGCTTCGAAGGCTGTGTACAGCTTATCGACGTCCGGAATGGGGATTTGGTGATAAGCATTCTTGAGGTCGAAAGTGCTGAACATTTTGTATCTAGACAACGTTGTCACGAGATCATCAATTCTAGGGATAGGATAAACATCAAGTTGCATGTATCTGTTGATCGTTGACTGTAGTGTACAACTAGTCTTTTTCTGTGACGTTCGTTTGTTATAATGAGTACTTGGGCGCGCCAAGGAGAAAGACTTGGTTCAATGATGCCGTCGGAGAGCATTCTGTCGATTTCCCCTTGAATGAAAGCTCTCTCAGCTAGTCCAAATCTCCTAGACTGCAGTCTGAACTTAGATTACAGAAAAGTAACGGCGGATCCACTGACGCTGCTGTCAGTCTACAGACAGTTGAAGGATTGTTTATATCGATACCATCTCTAGGGCCTACAAAATTAACCGTCACGAGATTATGTTGACTCATGAAGTCTTGTCCCAGTATCACATCACTACATAGGTTCGGTAGAACACTCAACCTAGTGTTAAGATACAAGTTTCCCAGCAAACGTACACTAGCCCAACAGTGTCCCAGTATGGGAGTTGTTAGGTCAGACGAAGCCAAAGCGATTGTACCAGAGGCTGGAGTGATGTCTAATCCCAGTTGTTGGAAGAGTTGATTTAGCACAAAAGATTCAGAGCTCCCA
Source organism: Bathynomus jamesi (assembly GCA_023014485.1). Taxonomy (NCBI): domain Eukaryota; kingdom Metazoa; phylum Arthropoda; class Malacostraca; order Isopoda; family Cirolanidae; genus Bathynomus; species Bathynomus jamesi. The sequence continues at coordinate 301,473 of JAJOZX010004032.1, read as the reverse complement.
GTATCGATTAGAACCAAAGCCTTCTTGCCGTTAATGAGTACTTTTAAAACTGAACGTTGGGGACAACTCGGAAATCCTGCGACTATCGTAGCGAGAGTAGGGCCTTGGTAATCAAGACCGGTCGTCGCATTGGCTGACGAGGGTGTTGTGCCGCGAGAACTAGATTTACATACTCACGCAAAGTGGCCAGACTTGTTGCATTTGAGACAAATGGAATCTCGAGCTGGACACTGACGTCGATTGTGACGGGATCCTCCACAAAAGAAACATTTGCCAGCAACCGAGGAAGAATGTCGAGCAGCAACAGCTGAGGAATTCTCGGTTGAATCTGCGTTAGATTCCGATAAATCAATACGAGCAGAAGCGCTCTGAGAGAGTGGCGCCTGAATGTAAGATTCTGAATTTCGCTGAGCAAGATCCAAATTCTTACCTGATCAAACGCAGTCGGCAAATTAAGACTTTTGTTTTCTAGTAGACGCTGGCGAATCATTGGCGAAAGTATCCCATTAATAAAAGAGTCATGAATATAGTCATCTCGATTCTGCTCGGCTGAGACAGCTCTGAATTCACAGTCCTTGCTAAGTTGACGGAATCCCTGGAGATACTCGTCCAAAGTTTCTCCCTGACGTTGTCGTCGAGTTGCTAGTAGATGTCTGGGAAGATTTCATTTTTAGGATTAACATAGATATCTTTGAGTACCTGGATGGCAGATTCGTACGCTGTGCAATCCGCGATGTAGTCGTACACTGTTGCAGATAGAAAGTTAATCAAGGTATTAAGGTTGTCTGGCAAATGACTTGCGACAGCTTCAAGAAAACAACTGAAGGTCCTGAACCAATGATTCCATTCCTTGGATGCATTCGGTGAGTGAGGTGAAACATCCAGGCGTTCTGGCTGTAAGAATTTGTCCACAACGAACTATGCGAATTAATATGTTGAATAAATTTTAGTAATATAAATCTGAGGTGAATTGTATTCAATGACCTTACTTAGGCTTTATTCAACATATAACTACACTCAGTGATGGGCAGTATCTAGATACATGTATCGCCGATACGTATCGATCGATACTTTTGTATCGGTATCGGTATTGCTTTAGCTACTTGACAAAAGTATCGATTTATCGGTATCGCTAAGGTCAATTTTCTTAAATGTATCGAAAAAAATCGATACTTCGATACATTAATAAGAATTTTTAAATATTTAAATAGATGTTATAATATGACACTACTGAGTTATATTTATGAATATACATAAATAATAATATTAAATATTTATTTAATGACAGTACTACTCTACTGGTCACGTCACACAGTACGGCGCAACGTTTAAACACGTTTGTACTTGTGTTATTGAGATTAATTAACCATAATATAGAAACGCTCATAATATAGAAACGTTCATATAATATAGAAACGCTCATTGGTGTTGCAACACTATTGGCCACGCCCACTCGGTGTTGAGTTTAAACAGGTTCATACTTGTAACGCGGTGATTCCTCTTGGTCCCCCGAGGCATTTCTTATCAATCAGTCACTCATTAAGTAGACGTCACGCCGAGTAGTTGTGCGATAATGAGTGAAGATATTAATAGTAATAATAACGTGTCAGGGAGAGCCACAAAAGGAACAACCTGGTGAAAATGACGCGACAGAAAATCATTTCCATAAAATTAAAGATACCAAATGGTCAAAATCAGTCCTAATAACTTGCGGTAAATATTTTAAGATTGCGAATTGTGATGAGCGACTTAAATTATCTTGCTTGTGTCTCTTGTGCCCTTCAAAACCTGGTGTATTCATTAGTGCTGACCCGTCTTCGTGTTGCAGTTTGAAGACTCATGTTTCGGTAAGTGCATATAAACAAGTCTTTAAATAGTAATGGGCTGCATGGGCAGCACGTAAAAGTATTGAAATACATTTGTAATTAATTAAAATTACGTATTTGAAATTGTATTTTTAATGCGTTAATTTTCAAGAACTTTAAATATATATAAATAAATGTAGTTTAAATAAATATTAAATGCATTCAAATGTTATGTATTTTTGAGTTTATAGCAATGTATTTGATAATTAGATAAATGTATTTGGTATTATATACAAATAATACAATTCAGAAGCGTATTTAGTATTTTTTATATTTTAGTGGCCCATTAAGTATTTAAATACATACGTATAAAGCGTCCATCTCTGATACAGAATATATTTTGTGAATTTGAAAACGTGCAAAATCTATTTGCTTTGCTATATACTTTCAGAGACGTCATCCTGATGTGCTGGAGGAATTTGAAGAGTACCTCAAAAATCGCGTACGGAAGAGAGCCGCTAGTGTTACAAGCAGTCTTAAGCAGCCTGAAGTCAAACGTTCAAAGCACTCCATACAAACGACTCTAGCATTTGGCAAGAAAACAGGAGCAGGACCAACAATTAACCAGCAACAATTTGATGAAAAGATAGTCTCTTTCATAGTGGATGGAATGTACCCCCTCTCTCTCGTAGAAAATGAGAAATTCAAAGATTTATTCTGTGGTAAGTAGAGCCTAAATTTAACACGTGATTTGTTTTAAGAAATTAGATAGAAACATTGAATATTAATGTATTTATGTATTCATTATAACAATTGTTCGAAATATTATGGTGCAAAAACTTTGAGTTTCTCATATGAGTCATATAATTATAAAGTTTGCAGTTGATTGGTAAAATAACTGCGAACATGTTTTCGTAAATACTGTACTTATTCCTTTAGTTATTACCGTATAATTATTTAAAGAAACATAAAGCTGTGATTCGAAAAACATCGTTTGGCTAGCTCATATAGACCATAAAATATGAATTATATGATTAAGAATAAGACAATATATGAAAATAAAAACCCACTCTAATAGACAGAGTTTATTTCCACGACAGTTTCGACGCCCACTGGCATCCTCCTCGGGTGGATACAGAAACACGAATCCACCCGAGGAGGATGCCAGTGGGCGTCGAAACTGTCGTGGAAATAAGCTCTGTCTATTAGAGTGGGTTTTTATTTTCATATTTTGACCTTCACGTAGGAAAAAAGTGAAGTTTTTTGCATTTAATAAGACAATACATACATACCAGGTTTTTCACTAATTTAATTATTTTTACAGGAGTCTATCCATCTTTACAAGTTCCCTCACGACGTTCAGTGAGCCGTCAAGTGTCTTCACTAGCTTTGTGCGTGCGCAAAAATATAAAGGAAGAACTCTCTGCTCAACCGTACATATGCATGACTGTGGATATCTGGTCAACGAAACACCGCAGTTTTTTGGGAGTTACAGTACACTGGGTGAGTTTATCCTAAGACCAGAGTTATCAGCGTTATCTGTAGTTACAACTTGTAACTACAGATAAGCGTATACTAGTATACTTTCATTTCCGCATAATATTTATGAATCATGATGCGCATCGTTAAATTTAACCATTTCACGAACACCATTTTGGGTATAGATATTTTTTCATTTCACAAGTCCACGTTTCCTATTTTTTAATGATAGAATAATTTGCATAAACATACTTCTTTTTTTCAGATAAATGATGCCACATTTGAGGGACGAGGTGCAACTTTGGGATGTGTACGATTTGCTGGAAGTCACACATTCGACAAGATTGCAGAAAAGTTGGATGATATTCGGAGACTTTTCATTGTGTGAGAGCAAGATTGTTGCCACCGTTACTGATAACGGGTCGAACTTCGTGAAAGCATTCAAAGAATACGGCATTACTGTTCCGGAGACAAAAGAATATCTCGAGGATGAACTTCAAGAAGATGGAGAAGACGACTTGATTGGAGAACAGGATCCAAACGAAGAGGGATTCATACAGTCCTGTGTAGACATCGATACAGATTCTGAAGAAATCATTCTTTCAACACATTTGAGATGCTGCTCACACACACTCAGTCTAGTGTGCACTACCGATGCAAAATCTGCGCTGAAAGGACCTTATGCAAAAATACACCATACTGCCATGGGGAAGTGTTCAGCCCTTTGGAATTTCTGTGGCAAGCCTAAAACAGCCGAAATAATCCAGGAAACTCTAAAATGTCAGTTGACATTACCATGCGTCACAAGATGGAACTCCTTGTTCGACAGTTTATCAGTTCTGTTGAAGCATAAAAGTGTCCTCAATGAAACAACTAGGACTGCCAACATTTCGTGAAAATGAGCTTGATTTTCTCCAGGAATACCTAACCGTACTACAACCCATTGCAACAGCACTTGATAGGTTGCAGTCCGACAAAGAATGTTTTTACGGTTGCCTGCTTCCGACATTGTTAGCTGTAGAGAAGAAGCTAGAGCGTTTGAGTTCGGAGGCATTGCGTCATTGTCAGCCACTTCTCAATGCAATCACAGTAGGGTTCACTAAGCGGTTTGAAAAGTTTCTGTGCCTTGATGCGTCGCATGAGTGTAAAGCAGCAATACTGGCATCGTCTTCAAATCCTCTGTTCAAGTTAAAGTGGATGACAATAAAAGGCAAATTTAATACTAACATTGTCAAAAAGAGGGTTCAAGAAATGTTGGTTAATGCTGTTAAAAGCCTCAGCGAGCAGACCCCCCCAGCAACAACTAAGTGATGCTGCATCTGACGGAAGTGCAGATGATTTCTTCTGTTATGAGTCTGCTTCCACTAATGTCTCTGCAACCCAAGATTCCACTGAGATGGAAGTTTTACAGTATCTGGGTGACGGAAGTCATTCTCTCCAATCTCTGAGGCAGTACCCAGGAATTCTACGGGTCTTCCTGAAGTATAACACACCACTACCATCCTCTGCTCCTGTAGAACGGTTGTTTAGTTTGGCTGGTCACATTCACGCTCCAAAAAAGGAATAGACTGTCTGACCAGATGTTTAGTCAGCTGGTATTTTTGAAGGGTAATAGTAATTACTTTTAATTGTTAGTGTAATATTTTCAGTCATTCATGTATCCTACAAAATTAAAACATACTTTCATTAAATAAAGCAATTGTTTTTATTTACATCTATAAAACCCATTAAAATGTCGTTGATTTTACTTACAGTGCGTACAAATTACTAGTATTGTGATAGCGTGGGGTAGACACCCCAGTTACGTTACTTAGGTTCTAGCAAACAATCAAAAGCACTTACCGGTGCGTTGAATTAGGTATTCTTTGAAGCCTACCGTTTTATTCCTGTGTCCCACAAACAGCCTACCTAACTCTCTCTTACATTACCAATTTAGAAGCTATAGACATTACCCCTAATTATACTTAAGTACGAACAACTTTCTACCCGATTTGTCACCTTAGAAACATCACCTAATTATACTCAGCACCAAAGATTAAGTCAGAGAGGAAAAAACATGTCTAGGCCAGCCCAAAGCAATACGAACAGCCGCGTTGGTTCGTTTATGACTTGCTCTTGCCATTCAGCTTAGATTTAGTGATATTTACCCTTTAGTGACTTTTAGACTATATACATATATATATACATACACGTCACCTCACTCCTCCCCTACAAGTTTAGTCTGTCAGGGGATGAGGGACCCTAGACGACCTGCGGAGCGGGGTTGATGTAGTAGGATTAGGTGCAACCTGTATAGGCGGGCGAGTTCAACCATTTTCCGGAGGATCAGTTCTCTCTTCCGGAAGACTCTGGTCCTTCTGCACTTCACGTTCCCATATCTGGTCCTGATGGCGTTTAATAGAACGACCATCTTCTAGTTGGCACTTGAAGGAAACAGGGCCCGTTCTCTCCTGCACAGTTGCAGGAACCCATTTTGGTCCAGCCCCATAGTTGCGAATCATAACTGGATCATTAGGTTGCGCTTCTAGAACTCTCCCTCTTTTAGTGTCGTGGTACAACTTCTGTTTTTCCTGATGGCGTAAAACTTGTTGTTGTAACGTTTCGTTTGGACGTAACAAATCGAAAACTGAACGAATTCCTCGGCCAATCAGAAGTTTAGAGGGAGACACCCCCGTCGTGGTGTGAGGTGTTATTCGATATTTAAACAAAAATTTATCAAACACCACTTGCATTTCCTCCCCACGAGAATGACGCAAGGCCGACTTGAAAGTACGGACCACGTTTTCCGCGAGACCGTTAGTAGACGGGTGGAAAACACTAGACCGGACATGTCTAATGCCATTTAGGTGGACGAAGGAACGAAATTCCTCACTGGTAAAACAAGTACCATTGTCGGAAACCAGGACTACGGGTAAACCCCATCGAGCGAAAACCGAACGGAGTAAGCGAATAGTAACACCCGAAGTCGTGCAAGTGGTTGGAAGAATTTCCACCCACTTAGAGTAGGCGTCCACAATGACTAGGAAATAAGTATTATTTATAGGACCTGCATAGTCAACATGGATCCTATGCCATGGTATAGTAGGCCATTCCCAAGGATGAAGTGGACTTTTCCTTGGGAGATCTCTGTTCTCTAGGCAGCTTTGACAGGAACGAACCAATGATTCGAGTTCTCCATCTAAACCAGGCCACCAGAAATAAGCTCTCGCCAGCTCTTTCATTTTTGTTGCGCCCATGTGTTCAGCGTGAAGTTCCTTCACTAAATTCGACCTGCCTTTATTTGGAATAATCACTCTGTGGCCCATAAGAGACAGCCATTTTGAATCGAGAGGCCAGACTGACGTTGATAAAAAGGCTGTAATTCACTCTCAACCTTAGTAGGCCAACCAACTGAGCAGAAATGGATGACCCTAGACAGAATAGGGTCTGATTTTGTCCACTGCTCTATTTGTACCGCAGATACTGGAGTGGATTCCAAAAACTCCACCAAGTGAACCCATTCTGTAGGTATAGGTACACAATCATTTGGATTTTCTAAGGGCAACCTACTCAGCGCATCAGCCGTACCTAGAAGTTTACCTGACCGATGTACTAAGTCAAATTTATAGGCTTGTAGAATCAGTGCCCATCGTTGAATCCTACCTGAGGCCATAACTAGAATATTTTTATTAGGTGAAAATAAACCTAAAAGAGGCTTATGGTCAGTAATTAATTTAAATTCATGACCCCATAGATAGAAATGAAATTTTTTTACTGCAAATACTAAGGCTAATGCTTCACGTTCCACTTGTGCATATCGTCTTTCCGTCTCGGTTAGTGTTCTCGAAGCAAAACAGATAGGCCTATCTACACCATCAATGTGGTGAGATAACACTGCCCCAATTCCATAAGAACTGCTGTCTGCTGAAACTACGAGAGGAAGTTTAGGATCATAATGCACTAGGAGAGTGGACTTTAGTAGTACGTCCTTGGAAGCCTCAAATGCTTCCTTTTGAGTTTTCTCCCATCTCCACTGTTCCCCAGATCGTAATAGCTTATTTAGGGGTTCAAGGAAAGTCGATGCATTAGGCAAAAATTTCCTATAAAAGTTTAGGAGACCTAAATAAGCTTGTAACTGTGTGATGTTTTGTGGAGGTGGTGCCTTTTCTATTGCTTCTAGTTTATCCACCGTTGGATGAATGCCTGAGGCATCTATGCGGAACCCTAACTATGAAACCTCGTTAGTGACCCATGAACACTTTTCTCTCTTTAGCTTAAGTCCGGCATCCCGGAGTCTTTTTAGAACCGTGGTTAATCTAGTTAGGTGTTCTTTTTTAGACGAACCTGAAATGAGGACATCATCTAGAAAGCAAAGTACCCCTGGAATGTGATCTAGAACTTGGTCCATTGTCCTCTGAAAAATACCCGGAGCCGATGCTATTCCATAGCATAACCTATTGTACTTATATAGGCCTCGGTGCGTATTTATGATAGTTAATTCTTTAGAGTTTTCATCTAAACTTAGTTGAGCATAGGCTTGGGACATATCGAGTTTTGTGAAATATTTACCCCCAGCAAGAGAGCTAAATAATTCATCAGGCTTGGGTATAGGGTAGCAATCTAGAAGGACGGCTATATTTGCTGTTAAACGGTAATCCTCACCTAACCGCACAGACTTGTCCGGTTTTAGTACAGGAACTACTGGGGCAGCCCACTTAGCGTGTGTGACTGGTTCGATAATTTTATCTTTTAGCAGCCTGTCAATTTCTAAATCTACCTTCTCCCGCAGTGCATGCGTAATTGAACGAGCCTTACAAAATTTCGGAGTTACATTAGGATCTACTTCTATGCAGACCTGATGGCCTTTTAGGTTGCCTACTTCAGGCCCAAAAACAGAAGAAAACTCCTTTAACAATGAGTCTATGTCAGATGGATATGAGAGTGTATGCACATCTGCCTGACCCCTTGGCAAGATTTTGTCAATCGGCATTTTCAAAGCATCAATCCAATCACGGCCTAGTAGAGTAGGCCCTTGCTCATCCACCACTAACAGGGTTAAGGGATGAGACAAAGTTTTCTGGTTGAGTGTAACTGTGACGTATGTTTCTCCACAAATAGGTATTTGTATGTCTCCATATTTCTTCAAGATAGTTTTAGAGGCATGTAGTTTAGGTGCATTTCGGAAAGTTCCCTCAAAAACCTTCCTGGGCATGACAGTCCGGGCAGCACCTGTATCCAGTTCTAGAGGAACTGTAATTCCATTTAGGCCTACCTCTACAATATATGGGCCTGTATTATTCCCACTTTGTTGCTCATAAAATAGGTACTCCACTCCAATGTTCGAAGTATTTCCCCTTTCAGGATTTACACTAGAGAGGTTAAAATTAGAATTTTCACCCTTCGTTTTCTTTGAAAAACACACTTTAGCTATGTGGCCTATTTTACTACAGTTTCGGCAAACTGCTTCTTTAAAAGGGCAATCCTTCTTCCAATGGTGTTTTCCACACCCTGTACATTAGGGTGGATCGATTTTACATTTTTTTCGATTTCCATATTCTAATAGAGACAAAAACTTGCGCATGCATAAGAAAATAGCCTCTGCAAAATCTTAGCTTAATAGGTAATCATCTTCTGCCCCCGGCAGAGCGATGAAAATCATATTTTAGTTGTCGAAAACGTATTTTTCTTATAATTTTTAAAATATTTCAATATGCATCAAAATTATTCCTAATAACTATAAAGTCGATGAAAAAGACCTCATATGATCGTCTTTCCAAGCGCGTTGTCCTACGTTAATATCTTTTGCCCCCGGCAACAACGTCAAATGTTGAAAAAATAGGTAATTTATATACATATTTTCAGATCGGCTCTTTGTCTTAAATAATGCATTTATATATTTCCCATAGCATTTATATCGTTGCTTAGGCATGAAATAACACACACGCAGTGGATCATATGCCTATTACACGGTAATGAATTATCACTGCGACACCTCATTCAAGACTTGGACGGCAAAACAACTGGGCCAATGGGCTTTATTGGACCAGTTGGAAAACAACTGAACGACTGCGAAAAACTTCCAATTACAGAATTCGATGCCATTCCATCTCCCGACATTGACATAGATGATGCCGAGTTGAGCACTGACCAAAAATATTTGTTAGGCATCTACAGAGCAGTGTCGAGCGGTAGCTGCTCTTCAGCTCTCGCGGCTCGAAATCCAGGTAAGATGGCGCATTCCAGGTGGCTGACAACAGCAAATAGATTTCTGCGCCTCTATGTTTCAACCAGTGAACCCTCCAGCACCTTCAACGAAATTGTGCGATTCATTATGACAGTTTACGCACCAATTTGGTTTAAGATAAAGAAAAACTCCAGTTTCACTGAGGGCGCAAAAAATTTTTTCGAAATGATGCGTCTCTCTCAGACCATGCCTCAAAGATCTAAGACAATCGCCAACAAAGTCCTCCGTAGAAATTCTTTCTTTGCTCACCCAGAAAATATTTTGATCTCCATGCTACATGCCGATGAGCAACACATAAGAGAATTGGGATGGAGAAGAATATTAAAAGCACGATCAAAACAATCACCAGCGGGGGAAATTCGAGCCTTCGCCATGCCTGAGCTGCTCTACGATAGTCAAAACTATTACGAAATGATCAACTGGCAAACGGCTGAGGTGACCGAACCCCCCGTTACAAAAACAATACCTGATACCCGAATAAAAGAGTTTATTGAGACGGGAGACCAGCCTGATGGACTGATCCCACTATTCCCTTGTCATACTCAAGCGGTCGAGAGACTCATCAAATTAGTAACCGAAGCCTCTGCCAGTGTAAGTGGAATAGAAGAGAGGGACGGATTCATCCGCTCCCGTCTTCACTCCCGAACAAAAATTCCACGATTTGATTCTAAGAAAGATTACCGTATGTAAATCGACATGCAGCCAAAGGAAGGGTGGTTGGGGCTGGATAGGGTGGAACTCGACGTACAGCCACCTCCTCGTGGTGAGTTCTGGGTTGCTAATTTTATAAAATTAGCAAGCGAGGAGCTGTACTTAGTACTTATCGTACTTATAACATCGCATTAACGTAATTATAATCCACATTTAGACTTTTCTCGGGGACAGAAGATATTACTCTAGAGTCATAAAATTTTGCGTGTGTGTTATTTCATGCCTAAGCAACGATATAAATGCTATGGGAAATATATAAATGCATTATTTAAGACAAAGAGCCGATCTGAAAATATGTATATAAATTACCTATTTTTTCAACATTTGACGTTGTTGCCGGGGGCAAAAGATATTAACGTAGGACAACGCGCTTGGAAAAACGATCATATGAGGTCTTTTTCATCGACTTTATAGTTATTAGGAATAATTTTGATGCATATTGAAATATTTTAAAAATTATAAGAAAAATACGTTTTTGACTACTAAAATATGATTTTCATCGCTCTGCCGGGGGCAAAAGATGATTACCTATTAAGCTAAGATTTTGCAGAGGCTATTTTCTCATGCATGCGGAAGTGTTTGTCTCTATTAGAATATGGAAATCGAAAAAATGTAAAATCGATCCACCCTACTGTACATGGCTTGGAAGGCTTAGTAGAATTAGTAGGCTTAGTCGTATTCGCCTCATACCTTTTATTTGCCTGTCTAGTAGGCTCATTAGGTCTGCCAGGCCTAGAAGATTTAAAGCTATTTACGTGTTGGGCTTTACTACTATGATTGCCAAAAGCTCTAACATCTTTAGCAGCTGCTTCTCTAGCCGTAGCTATTTCTACAGCCTGACTAAAAGTTAGGCCCTGTATGGCTAATAGGGCTCTCTGGGTAGACTCCTCTTTGAGACCCATTACAAACCTATCTCTTAGCATTTCATCTAATTTGTCCCCAAATTTACACGTACAGCTATGGCTTTTTATTCCTGCAACAAACTCTGCAATGCTTTCATTTCCCGTCTGATGCCTTGAATAAAATTTGAAACGTTCATAGATGAGAACTACTCGGGGTTTGTAGTGATCGGTTAGGGCCTGTACCAATTCATTATAGGTGCAAGTTTCCGCTGCTTTAGGAGAAACTAGGTCCATAACTAAACCAAACGTTTTAGGGCCTATTATAGTTAAAAAGGTAGGTACTTTCTTAGCATCCGGAATGGAATTTGCCTCGAAAAACAACCTCACCCTAGTGGCATAAGCTTCGAAGTCCTCACCAGAGTCTTCGTAGGGGCTTATATGGCCAATCACCGACATGCTAGAGCAAAACCGAATTAGGCCAAATCACGTGAAGTAGGTTAGGTTAGGTTTAAATTTGATCTAGTTACTCCCCAGTTAGGGCTGAAGAGTGAATTGTATTAGAGTTAGGGCTGAGTAGGAATTAGTTTTAGAGTTAGGGCTGAGTAGGAATTAGTTTTAGAGTTAGGGCTGAGTAGGAATTAGTTTTAGAGTTAGGGCTGAGTAGGAATTAGTTTTAGAGTTAGGGCTGAGTAGGAATTAGTTTTAGAGTTAGGGCTGAGTAGGAATTAGTTTAAGAGTTAGGGCGGCGGGACCTACGCTATAGTACGGTAGCTTACCCACACAAACAAACCAAATCGGACGACCCACTAGGCTACATCCAATTTTCCAAACAACCACTTGAACCCAATAAGCCAAATTAAACCAATGAGACAAATTTAACCCAATGAACAAAATTTAACCAAATGAGCCAAATCCAATCCAATGAGCTTACTCGAATCCCATGAGCTTAATCGAATCCCATGAGCTTAATTGAATCCCATGAGCTTAATTGAATCCCATCCTCGTCGCCAAATGTGATAGCGTGGGGTAGACACCCCAGTTAGGTTACTTAGGTTCTAGCAAACAATCAAAAGCACTTACCGGTGCGTTGAATTAGGTATTCTTTGAAGCCTACCGTTTTATTCCTGTGTCCCACAAACAGCCTACCTAACTCTCTCTTACATTACCAATTTAGAAGCTATAGACATTACCCCTAATTATACTTAAGTACGAACAACTTTCTACCCGATTTGTCACCTTAGAAACATCACCTAATTATACTCAGCACCAAAGATTAAGTCAGATAGGAAAAAACATGTCTAGGCCAGCCCAAAGCAATACGAACAGCCGCGTTGGTTCGTTTATGACTTGCTCTTGCCATTCAGCTTAGATTTAGTGATATTTACCCTTTAGTGACTTTAAGACTATATACATATATATACATACACGTCACCTCAAGTATAAACAATAATATCTAATACCTACATACTAAATGAATAATTATAAAAATGTACCGGCGATGCATGTATCGGTATTGGTATCGCTTAAGACATCTAGAAAGTGTCGGCGTATCGGTATCGCCTAAGACGTTCTTCATGTATCGATGTATCGGTATCGCTTTAGCGATTTTCATGTATCGATGCCCATCACTGACTACACTACAATTCACATTACTACAGAGGGTCTTAAATGAAAAAAAGAACACTTTAGTCACAGAACAACAATATATTAATACAATAAAAAGGTTGGCAGAGTGTCACCACTGACAATAGTAATTAACGACAATGAATTTATGTCACTAAACACCACAACTGGCCTACTTAGTCAGTGCTCCAGACAACGATCTCTTAATTTTCTTTGGACCTCTTATATAATTAATGTTTGTACCTGTTGAGTCTGAAATAAAATGTTTGTTTGTTTGTTTGTTATTTTAATTATTTTTCCTATTTTTCATATTGTGTCATTTGCTAAGATGAATAAACGAATTGGATGAAAATGAAATAAAGGAATTACTATTGACAATAAAATTTAAGAATTAAATATTGAGGGATATGTAGCATCAACTTCAATCTTTTTATCTGAAAAGATTTACTTTAAAATAGATACACATGTACACAACCCATGGAAATTGTAGACAAAGGATTCTGGTAGCAAATTTTAGTTCTAAATTCGGTTAATAGTCATCTTTTCACCCGCTCACGCGCGGTTAAAACAGTACACTATATTGAATTGACATTCGAAACTGACTAAGAAAATATATATCTTATGTTGTGCAAATTTGTTCAAATGTACTTTTTTTTAATAAAATATATGAGGGGTCCCGCGTCTTACGGTACCTAAGTGCCAAAATTAAAATTCGCCACAAATCGCCTCCAAAGTTCAATAATATTCTGGCAATAGTATCTCTGTTATTAATTGAGCTAGAACGTTCATTTTTGGCTAAATTAGAGTTCTAAGTATGCTAATGAAGACGCTGGTGAGTTTTTGGAATATATTTTCATGTTTTATATAAAGGGTGTCTCAAAAGTCACTATCTATTTTGAAAAATAATGGGAATTACGAAAAACTGGTTTAAGACATGAAAAATATATTTATTTCAAAGTAAGTGCCACAAAGAATTAGTGCTATTTATTTATCTGTCTCCACATGGCGACCATCAGTGTCTCTACAGAGCTCAAAGCGATAAGTTGTTTCCCGGAACACACTTTCCAGCATTTGAGGTGTTATTTTCTGAACTGCATCGGTAATACGATTTCGAAGTTCGGCTACATCACTAATTCTTCTACCAGTGTACACCTTAGACTTAATGAAACCCCAGGCGAAAAAATCTAATGGTGTTAAATCGGGTGAACGTGCTGCCCATGGTTGTGTTCCTCCACGACCAATCCAGCGACCGGGGAAGCGTCTGTCAAGATAATCACGTACAATTATTGCATAATGGCACGGTGCTCCATCCTGCTGAAAAACTACTGTGTCAAGAATGCCATCTGTAAGAAGTTGAGGTTCGAGGAATTGTTCAAGCATGTCAAGATAATAAACCAATTAACTTTTTTTAAATACACAAATTTGCACCAGAAGTACATATCTTTATGCCAGCATAGCATTTTTAAAAAAAACATCTAATGTCACCGAAATAGATAGTGACTTTTGAGACACCCTGTATATATTTTTTAATTTTTTGATTTTCTTATTATGCCGAACTTTGGGTGCGATTTCGGTAATTATTCGTTTTTTGACCCAGTCTCTTTTTATAATGAGAGAAAACTTTTCTGGTCAATTTTGAGGTGCTCTGCACGAATCTGCCATCCGTTTCCTGTGCAAATGCGTAGTTTTCGAGATATTGTCATCTTGAAAACTACGCATTTGCACAGGAAACGGATGCCAGTTTCGTACAAAACACCTCAAAATTAACCAGAAAAGTTTGCACTCGTCATTTTCGTTTAAACTAACGAATTTAAACGAAAATATCATGACAACCTAATCAATCATCAAGGGCGTACAGTTGTTGTTGTTGTTGTTTAGCCGATCAGCCCACCGTGATCGAGCAAGCCGGCGGCACGCAGGTAACCGATCGCCCTCTCCGGAGTGGACCAGAGGTTCAGCGCACTAGTGAAGTTGTGTTGTGTTCGTTGTTGTGCTAGAGCGGTACAGTCTGTCATAATTAGTGATGTAGGTCACATCCGCATCCGCATCCGCGGAACATCCGCACATTTTCTCGCATCCGCATCCACGTCCGCATCCGCACTTTGGACTGCGGATGTCGTGCGGATGTGGACCGTTGAGATAAAACGTCATTAATAAGCGGAAATTATCAAATTCTACTATATTAATAGAACTAGTTCATTGTGCGCAAAAGTGATGCAAGCGACAAGACGAGAGGCTGTTCTTGTATGAAGTTACTCTCTTGCAACCTACTTAGATCCACGTTACAAAGCTAAGTTATTTTCACCTAGTACATTAGAACGAGTTAAATCATCACTTGGCAAAGCAGTTGAAGAGCTTCAATCTCTTGAATCTGTCGCTTCGCCACCCACCAAAAGAATAAAAGTTTCAGTGACAGAACCAACACCTTCAACAAGCAAATCTATCACAGAATCTGTCTCTCAGTTTCTTGAGTCAAGCAGCAATGACGAGACCTACGCGATGTCAAAAGATGTAGTAAAAATGATCGAGAGCTATCACCAAGAAAAACGCCTGGCTGCATGTGACAATCCTATTAGTTGGTGGAAAAATACGCAGAATATCTATCCATACTTGAGTAAACTTGCAAGGAAACATTTAGCCTGTCCTCCAACAAACGTACCAAGCGAGAGATTATTTAGCAGTGCTGGATTAATATATGATGAAAAGAGAAACAGACTGGCAGCAGAAAAGGCAGAAAAATTAATGTTCCTTAAGCATAACCTTCCTATAATTAAGTTTGAACATTAAACGATGAACATCTTAGTTTACTTTATTTTAATTACTCATTTATAAATATGCCTAATAAAACTTTAAACTTAATATAAATAGTTATCAAGCTAATTAAAGATCTCTTTCTATAAGGGTGGAGGTTGGGGAAAGAGGTCGGTGGGGTGCATTTGAGTTGGGTTCACGTCCCGCATCCTGGTAACACAATTATGGTTTCTAATTGTGGCTGAAACTCAACAAAATATAACGAATTTATTTGCAGACGAATTCACTAATTGATTTCTATATTAGTTAGATGCTTGATATTATTTTATATGTTCAGAGAAAAGTACAGCAATTATTGTACAATTAATCAATTATATTACATTATAGCTACAGCTCTCTCTATATAATAACTTATTATATACGTTAAACACAACAAATCTCGAATATATCCTAAAAAATAACGAAAATGTAGACATCCGCATCCGCATCTGCATCCGCGGATGTTGAAATCAAACATCCTCATCCGCATCCGCGGATGTGAAAAAAATGACATCCGCTACATCACTAGTCATAATGTGTTCAATTGTTTGTGGTGTGTCCTGGCACAGGTGGAAGGTGTCGTCTATGGAGTTGTCTAGTCTGTGTTTATATGTCCATAAGTTGGGGTGATGTCCACATCGGAATCGTGCTAAGTTAACTCGATCCGATCTGCTCAGGCTGATCTCTGACCTGTCAATGGGTGGCGGCTTCGCACCTAGGACCGCACTCGGACCGAGTCGTGTCAGTGCTTTGTGGGTTAGGTGTGTGTGTATGTGTTTTCTGTACTGTGTGATGTCTGTGGGCCGTGGTATGGAATGGAGTATTTGGTTATAATGTCTCTCTGGTGTTACCTTAATGGTGCGAGGTGTTGGTGCATGATTGTACATGTAGTGGCAAGGGTGTTGTGGGTTAGTTGTCGCTGCTGCCATGAATTGTGTTCCCCTCATGTCTAAATGTTCCCTAACTTTTAGTATTTTTGTTTCTGTGTGCAGGTGTATCCTGTAATGATACGAAGTGCGTTGTTTTGTATTGTTTGTAAGGTGTTTATGTGTGTGTTTGAGATAATGGGTGCCCAGCATGGGCTAGCATAGTCCATAACTGAGCGAATATATTGTTTGTATATGAGTGATGTTGTTTCCTGCTGGTGTCCAAAGTTTGTGCCTGTTAGTACCCTAAGCGTGTTAAGTCTTGAGGTACATTTGTTTTTAATGTCCTGAATGTGGTTTGCAAAAGATAATGATGTGTTGCATATGACCCCAAGTATTTTCGTCCTGTGAGTGTGTGGAATGTTGATGTTGTTCAGTGTAAGCTGTGGAATTACCTGGTGTTCTTTTGTGTTGCTTGTAAGCAAGGTGATGGTTGATTTTGTGGGCGCTACTTTGAGTCTATTGTGTGTGAGCCAGTCTTGTATACTATTTATGTATGTTTGTAGGTTATTTGTAGCGGTGTCGATGTTGTGGTGGGTGGATGTTAGAGTGATGTCATCTGCATATGATGATAAGGTAAGCTTGTTATCTATGGGTGTTGGAATGTCATGCATGTATAAGTTGAAGAGTATTGGTGAGAGAACAGAGCCTTGAGGGACCCCGTTCTGAAAAAGCTTGTTTTGGATGACTTGCCATTAAATGTGACATGTGAGTATCTTCCTGAAAGATAGTTGCTTAGCCACCTTTTGGTGTTATTGTGCATGTTTGTGTTGAGTATTTTGTTTATGAGAGGGAAGCGTGGGATAGCATCAAATGCTTTACTAATGTCTATTGTTGCTAATAGTGTACGTTGAGCTGGTCGTCTGGAGTTGATGCCATCCATGATGTGCTGCGTGAGGTTAGTTAGTAATGTCGTGGTTGAGTGGTGAGGTCTGAATCCATGTTGAGCAGGCGATAGTGGAATGTGTGGGTTGGTGATTTGTAAGATTAGTCTTTCTGTTACTTTGGAAGGTGTGCATAGTAAAGTAATGGGTCTATAAGAAGCTGGTTCTGTTGGATTTTTGTTTGGTTTGAGTAGTGTAATAATTTTACCTTTTCCATATGTCAGGAATAATACAGTGTTGGTATGAATATGTGCTGATATTTGTGAGAGCTAGTATTCCTTGTGGGCCCAAGTGTTTAAGGTGTATGTTAGATATGTTGTCTGGTCCAGTAGCCTTCGAATTCTTAATGTTTTTGATGATCTTGGTGGTCTGGTCTGTATTGAAGGGTGTAATGGCCGTGTCGAGTCTGTAGGTTTTCTTGTGTCTGGCTGTTTGTCTGTCTGCGTGTTTCTGGTTGTTGTCTCTGTTTAAGTGACTTATCTTTGCGTAGTGATTAACTAGAATGTTAGCTTGTGTGTATGTTGGGATATTATTTTGGCTGCGACAGATAGCCGCGTGTGAGGTGTGAATGCCGCTGTTAGAGTGGGTAATGCTGTTTATAGTCTTGTATAGCCTGGATGTATCTGTGGAGTGGTGTAGTGTTGTTATGAATTCCCTGAATGTTTCTGTTTGTTTTTCTTTGAGTTTGTTGTTTATTTCTGTGTTGAGCTGTTGTATCTGCTGTTTTATGGCTTCTGTGTGTGGTGTTTGTGTGTTACTGTATATTTGAGGTTGTTACGTTGCCTTATGAGGTGGGCTATTTCTCTAGTGTAATTTGGGTTGTATTTCCTAATGTTGCCCTTGGGTATGTATTTGTTTGCATTATTGATAATCTGATTAAATGTCTTGAGTGTTGTATTGATGTTTATGATGGGTGTGCTGTTTAATGTGGTGAATTGTTCCTCAGTCTGTATTTTGAACTGTTCCCAATCAGCTTTCTTGTAATTTCTGTAAGTGTGCCTAAGGCTGTTGGGGCAGAGTGTAGAATGTGTTGTAATGATGATGGGCAGGTGGTCTGATGACAGTTGTTTTTCTGTTCTCCATTGTGTATGTGTTGCTAGTGAGGGCGTACAGGGCGTACAGTTGACCTAACCGGTGTCACGTACTGAACTGTCCGCAAAACATTAGGACCGATCAATTTGTGATGCGTGATCTTTACGGGGGCTCCGCCCCCGTACCCCCGAGACCTAAATTATACAAATGATAATGTAATAATAGGGCGGGTCATACTATGCATTTTTTTTTAAATCAATGGAGAAGGGTGTTCAAATGACATATTTTGGTGTATAGAACAAAATTCTGAAGAAAATATTTAATTCTGATAACCCTAACCTACATCATTTTGCAGTTGATTATTATTAAATTGTTGATTATTTTACTATTGTAGTTACCCCAGAATATGTCTTCTCACGTTTTCTATCATGGCTGCTCACGTTATCTCTCATAGAGCATTGTTCTAACTAATTCATATAAACACATATAATGTAATTCATATAATAATAATAATATTTAAATACTCAAATAAAAAGATGTGCCATTCCACTTAATTGTAATTATCATACAGTTTGGTATATGAAATATTTTGATGGTTTTCTAGCGCGCATAAGGCCATTTTCTGAGCCACCTTTCTCAGAGACTAGAATGTAACGTTTCAGAACATTCTAGTGTAAGGTATGGCATAGGGCTGAGGCCAACTGCAGCGATAGCAACAGCAGCTCTGATTGACGCAGGAATCATCACAGAAGACAATACAAGTAAAGTGATTGATAAGAGCAAGGTCAAGAGAGCACAGGAGAAGTTGATGAGAGAGCTGGGGGAACAGTTCGAGAAGAAGTGCAGGGAGGAGGGGGGGATCTCTTGCATCCTCTTTGATGGGCGGATTGACCTGATCAATGTGATGATGGAAGCTGAGGGCAGTGACCAATCTTTTCCCGCAAAGATCAAGGAAGAACACTATAGTGTTGTTAGTGAGCCTGGCAGCTACTATCTGTTCCACTTTACCCCAGAGAAAGCAACTAAAGAGGAGTCACATGCGGAGAAGATTGCTAAGGTCCTGTTTGCCTGGCTGAAAGAGAGGGGTTATGATAAGACCTTGTTGGCCATTGGAGGAGACTCAACAAATGTCAACACTGGTGTGAAAGCTGGAGTAATGCGGAAGCTGGAGCTGCACCTGGGGAGAAAGCTGGTCTGGTTGGTGTGCAACCTGCACACTGTTGAACTTCCCCTGCGCCATCTCATTGTTGACCTTGATGGCCCTACTCTGTCAGACAAAAAATTATCCGGGCCAATAGGAAAGCTCCTTGATTCTGCTACAGACTTTGATATCAATCCAAACTTCACCCGAATCTCTGTTGGCCCTCCACTGATCAAGCTTCCTGACAAGGTCATTCAAGATCTCTCAACTGATCAATACTATGGCTATAAAATTGTCTGTGCAGTCAGGGATGGAGTACTTCCTGCAGAGCTGGCTTTGTTAGAGATAGGACCAGTAAACCACAGCGAACAGACTTCTCAGGCTCTGGGTGTCAAAGCACGGACTTAAAGGAAAGAACCTGAAGATTCTGCAATTCATTGTGGAATTCATCATTGGAGTGTATTACCCATGTTGGTTCAACGTGAAGTCAAGCACTCCTGGATCGAAGGGCCTAGGCACATCCTCTTTCAGCTGGACTGCCTCAAGTCCCAGAGAAAGGAGGTGCTGGATATTGTGATGCCAACTGTGAGAAGATCTGCTTGGTATGCCTACAGTGAAGTCATCCTCCAAACACTACTCTGCTCTGAGGATCAGAAGGAGAGGATTGAAGGGGTGGAGAGAATCCTGGCCATCAGGGGAGAGGGGGACCCGGACACTCAGCTGGGGGACTCCTTTGTAGGAGCAGAAGGACACCTGACATCAATTGTGATGCTTCCAGCATCGGTGACTTGATCAGCTGGTCAGAAGGTGTGTCAGAGCCACCTCTCACCTGCTCTCTAAGCACCTCAGAGGTGAAAAACTTCATCAACACCCCAATGGAGGTAGGTGCGCAACTGGCCTTGCCACACACAAAGCATTGAGAGGGTTGTTAAAATGGTGACTGAGGCTTCTGCTAAGTACTTCTCACAGGAAAAGAGGGATGGAGGGATCAGGGCTCAGGAGACCAGCAGGAAGCTGATGTCCAAGTCTGAGTCAAAGCAGGATTTGTGCAACCTGGCAAAGTTCAAGATGTCAGGAGAATGATCTTTGTAATTATATCCAGTGATATACATGCAGTTCACCTATTAATAAATATATGTAAAGTTGATTTGGCCTTGTCAATATAAATGATTTACCTTATATCTTTTAATATATTATAAAGGGGTTCAAAAGGGTAAAATTGGCAATTTAGAAATACAAAATGATGTAGGTTAGAGTTATCCTATCCAAAAAAGAAGCTCATATTTGAATTCCCCATGTAAAAACACATAATTTAGACACCCCTGATGGTAGGATTTCCTTCAGATTCATGTTGTCACCTGAGTACGACCCGTCCTAAATTGTAATAACATGTGCCAACCTTGCATGGGTAGTCCGCTAAATTTCGTCTGCCCTTAAACTGAAACGACACACGTTATGGGAAAACTATACGCGCTCACAACATGGTATCATATGTGGTACCTTTATTTCATAATTAAATATAAATTATTAATTAATTGAATTAAATATCTATACAAAATTGCCTCGGGATTGGCGACAAAGCCTATTGGGAATGAAATAATTGCCATACGTACAAAGAACCTGTATGTATGCATCGAGCCTCACATAGCAACAAGAAAACCCAATTTATTGTTTAGTCTACCACAGAGAAGTAGACCAAACAAAATTTTGCCAGAGCAGCAAATAATGAAAATACAACGCGAAGGAGCGAAGGAACGGCTCTCAGAGCTGTTTAATGTACAGCGAACGCTTTAAACAGGGAGGATGTACTTTTGTCTTCCCTAAAGTTCTGAGTGAATTCCTTATAATAAACTTAATAACAAAAAAAAACAAAAGGATAGGCCTATACCTTTAAGTGTTTATATTGTGACTGCCTATATTAATTACATCAAGTTAACTCATCGCGTAACTCCATCGTGGCGGCCCTACACCGAAAACGATCGTGACGCCCTACATCGAAACAAACTACGGCCCAGCAAAAATAAGGTGGGACAATTTCTTTTCGTTCACATATAGGCATCTAAAATCCCGACGCTAAAATTACCATAAACAATTAAATATAAAGAGGTCCTTTAAAGACTTACATATTCATAACTCTCTAACGAAAAAACATAGGGCTTTTGTCGTTTAACTCTCCACTGAAATCTGCTGGAAATTTCCAACGGATGAGGGTATCAGGCAATCAACCCATAGCCCTAGATAGTTTTTTTCACACACGTCATACTTCTAGTCACAAAAAAACCAAACTGAACAGACGAACAATTGCTAAAAATGATTTATTTGTAAAACAGGACAAATTGAATTACGCAGAAGTAGCCAGAATCACCAAAAATAAGAAATATTCACCAAATAGTCGATATATATATATTGAAAAAACATAAAAAATAGGAAATATATTTTAATAAAAAAACACATTTTATACAAATTTGCACAAGATAATATATATATTTTCTTATTCAGTTTTGATTGGTTATTCGATATATATTGCTGTTATAGCTGGGTGTGACTGGGTCAAAAAACGAATAATAACTGCGATATTTCTGGCACAGAATGAGGTGAAAAAAGTAGTTCGCTTCATAAGGTTTTCAACCATACTTCTAGTGTCGTAAGGTCATTATAACCCAAACCATGCGATAGAGCTAGGGTGAAAATAGCGATATCCATCAAAAACACGTTTTCGCCTGTGGTGGCGCTTAGGTACCGTAAGACGCGCGACCCCTCAATTATTTCCTGTTTTAGCTATGCTGTACTTTTTTTCATTAAATATTTTTCCTGATTGGGCTATTTTTTCGCTACTCTGCGACTTAATTAGTTTGTTGGGTTTTGTTCTGGCTATTTTTTTTTTCTAATTGGATTCAGTTTAGTGGGAGTCAGCGGTGAACCTTTGTGGTAATCGGACGTGCCTCAAATTGCTTGTTAATACAAATTCAAATTCTTTCTGACTGAAACTAGGGGTGTGGTGTTAAAAAATATTTCCAGGGCTGCAGTTGAGATTGATCCTGCGTCTTGGAATTATTTTTTAACTGGTATAGGATCACTCCAGTGTTTCCTGAACTTGTTTGTTAAAAGATTTTGGGAAGGCATAGGCCTTGTCTAGGGTTGTTTTTGGTAAGGACTGTGGCCTAGTTCATCTCATTGGGCTAGGCCTGGCCTTAGTGTGCCCTATACCCTAACCCCTAGGGTATAGGTTATATTTACACTCCTAAATCCAATCATGAGTAAAGGAGTAACTTCTAAAAGGTTACGGGTGGATGATTCTAAGACTTGAGTCGGCTTGTAGTGATGACTTGATGGATTTGAGTAAGATCATTAAGCAAACTGACCATGCTATGCTATCACTTCTTTTTGCAAGAAAAGTTCCAATGAAGTTGCTCAAAGATTAGATACTCAGGAACCATCTAGTCTTACTCAACCCTTGAATTGTCCTACATCTCCTGCTAGACCTACTACCAATAGTCCTGGACCTAATTTTCCTATTGAGCATGTCTTATATTTTTTTGAATAGCAAAGATAACCAAACTTAGTTTTTTTGGTGTTAAGAAGTCTCTAGAGCTTATTTGTGGTCAGTGCTGGGCAGTATTTAAATATGTATTTAAGTACATTTGTGTATTTATAAATACACCGTTTTTCATGTATTTAAATATAGTATTTAAATACTTGGTTATTATTCGTTTTTTGACCCAGTCACACCCAGCTATAACAGCAATATATATTGAATAACCAATCAAAACTGAATAAGAAAATATATATATTATCGGTAATTATATAGAAAATGGCGCAACCCGAAGTATGATGTAAAAAACATTTTATTAGGTCAATTTCGATGTGCTGAAGCCAAATCTGTTAACCATTTGGTGTGCAAATGCTTCAAATTAGAGTAAATGTTATTTATATTTTACTCTTATTTTGAAGCATTTGCCTAAAAAATGGCTAACAAGCACATGAAAACTAACCTAACCTAACCTAACCTAAGAGTAAAATAATCAAATCAACTTACCTTTAACTTAAACATTTTTACATAACGTCCCTAGTGATCAGAGACTTCATTTTTTCCTCAAAGCTGCGGCAAAGTTGTATCCTCCCAATGTTTAAGTTAAAGGTAAGTTGATTTGATTATTTTACTCTTAGGTTAGGTTAGGTTAGGTTAGTTTTCATGTGCTTGTTAGCCATTTTTTAGGCAAATGCTTCAAAATAAGAGTAAAATATAAATAACATTTACTCTAATTTGAAGCATTTGCACACCAAATGGTTAACAGATTTGGCTTCAGCACATCGAAATTGACCTAATAAAATGTTTTTTACATCATACTTCGGGTTGCGCCGTTTTCTATATAATTACCATATTATCTTGTGCAAATTTGTATAAAATGTGTTTTGTTATTAAAATATATTTCCTATTTTTGGTGTTTTTTCAATATATATATATATATCAACTATTTGGTGAATATTTCTTATTTTTGGTGATTCTGGCTACTTCTGCGTAATTCAATTTGTCCTGTTTTACAAATAAATCATTTTTAGCAATTTTTCGTCTGTTCAGTTTGGTCTTTTTGTGACGAAGTATGACGTGTCGACGTGATCCGCCATATTGCCCTTGATGAAGATAAGAGTTTAGACCTTTTTTTCAATCACGGAATAATTAAGACATCCGTGACCTACCCTAAATACAATAGTGCTTGTATTTTAAGAAAAGACCAGAAGGTCTTTAGATGCCGTAAAAAAAATCCTAAAAATAAACGTGTCATTTCAGTTTAAGGGCAGGCGAAATTTAGCGCACTACCCATGCAAGGTTGGCACATTTGTATAATTTAGGTCTCAGGGTCCGCCCCCGTAAAGATCACGCATCAGAAATTGATCGGTCCTAATGTTTTGCGGACAGTTCAGTACGTGACACCGGTTAGGTCAACTGTATGCCCTAGATGATTGGTTAGGTTAAGTCATGATATTTTTGTTTAAATTTGTTAGTTTAAACAAAAATGACGAGTGCAAACTTTTTTGGTTAATTTTGAGGTGTTTTGTAAGAAACTGCCATCCGTTTCCTGTGCAAATGCGTAGTTTTCAAGATGATGATATCTCAAAAACTACGCATTTGCACAGGAAATGGATGGCAGATTCATGCAGAGCACCTCAAAATTGACCAGAAAAGTTTGCTCTCATTATGAAAAGAGACTGGGTCAAAAAATGAATAATTACCAAATACTTTAATGAATATTTAAATACTCAAAATATAAATACTTTTACTGGTTTAATACACGTTCTGTACTAGCACAGTACGACGCGTTGACAGTATAGTACAGCATGGTTCATGTTTCAGCGTGTCAGTTCAATCAGTTGTGTGCCACTCTTAGTCAAAAGTGGTTGATTTCTTTATCGTGTGCGTGTCATGGCTTCAACAAGCAAATCCGGTGAATCAAACAGTGATATATCTGCAGATAACAATTTAGTGCACCCTCTGTTTGATGGAAAATACTTTAAAATTAAATCTAAAGACGGTAATAAGGTAAAGTGCACCTGCTTGCTGCGTAAACACGAAGTCTCTGCTGCAAGCAATGCTACAACGAATCTGTACAACTCTCTTTCAGACAAAATTTTTGAAAGATTGGTTTTGATCCGTAGCAACCGTGAAATAAAAGAGAATTCGTAAGGTGCCTTATGTTTACGTTTATGTCTCATCTACTCATTAATTGTTACTCATTTTGCAATGATATAATGAGTATAATATGTCACTGGTTGAACATCGTAAGTTCTAAGTTCTTTTGTTTTTGTTTTGTTCTAAAAAGGGAAATATATAATTGGAAATTAGATTGTACTATTTCTTTATCCTTTATCAAGCATTTTATATTGTTGTTACTCATGAATTAGTGAATGCATATGTTAAAATTTGTATGTATTTAAAATGTATTTACAAATGTATTTAAATACAATTGATGTATTTTGTATTTAGTATCTAATCTAAATACATTCCCATGTTTTTAGTATTTAAATACATTCCCATGTTTTTAGTATTTAAATACATTCCCATGTTTTTAGTATTTAAATACATTCCCATGTTTTTAGTATTTAAATACATTCCCATGTTTTTAGTATTTAAATACATTCCCATGTTTTTAGTATTTAAATACATTCCCATGTTTTTAGTATTTAAATACATTCCCATGTTTTTAGTATTTAAATACATTCCCATGTTTTTAGTATTTAAATACATTCCCATGTTTTTAGTATTTAAATACATTCCCATGTTTTTAGTATTTAAATACATTCCCATGTTTTTAGTATTTAAATACATTCAATGTATTTATTGCCCAGCTCTGTTTGTGGTGGACCAGTGAAATCTGTCACCTATTGTAGGTCTGGCTCATTACTCATGAATACCATCAACTCAAGACTGTCTCAGGCTCTCTTGGATACTAAATCAATTATAAATGGTCTTTATGAAGTTGAGGCTAAGATTGCTTATAATTTGAATAAAATTCAGGGTATTATTTTTGCCCCAGAACTCATTCATTTATCAACTGAGGAAATTTTGACTGAATTAAAGTCTTCTGCCAATTCTGTTCTTGGTATAAAACAATTAAAGGTAATTTTTTACTATCAGTCCAGCCTCTGGAAACTGAAAATAAAGTTTACCATAAGACACACTACATTTTTTTAAACAACTTTTATTAAGTACAATATGAAGGCAAATGCCGATTAAAGCTATAAAATTAATGTTAAGAAATTATTTTTTTGAGAGATAAAATCGCGGATCATGTTTTTGGGAGTGATAAAATGGCTGATCCCACAAAGGTTAGGAAGCAGTGGCGGCTCATGACTCAGTTATGGGGGTGCTGCCTCAGAAATTGCGAATAATTGTCGATTATATACGGTATATATATATATATCTATATATATATATATGAGAGAGAGTCGAATAGATAAATAGATAACTACTCGCTACTCAGTCATAAAAAAAAGTAAAATAGTATAAAATCAATTATAGGGTACTTACGCTTAACAGGTAATTTCAAATTTGCCAAAAATTTTATTTATAAACAAATTCCATTCTTCTGTTTTTATTCTGAGCGAAAAAATATCCTAAGAAATGAAAGCTATATATTGTAAATAATCCAATTATTATATAATTAACTTCAATCTCACGACAAAAAATAAATGATAACGAATCATTGATAAATGCAATTTCGAATTAGCAAACGATACAGTAACACAACTACCACGTCAAACAAACAAATCGGCACTGCTCTGTCCACAGTGCTTTGGATCCTCTTAAACCCGCGATTCTGACTCTCTCTTCATACGTCCACCACCGAGGTTTCAAGCGTTTCGAACAAAATCTGGAACTGTTAAGTACGCAGTTCCACAGGAAGGCTGAAGCTACTTTTGTGATTCATTCGTTCAGCATTGAAATAGTTTAAGGAAAAAAGGATATACAGTAGTCCCTCGCCATATCGCGGTTCACATTTCGCGGACTTGGTGCATCGCGGTTTTTCTAGCCGAAATAAAATACGTACTCTAATTGAGTTGACAAAGAACCGCGAGATAGGAAAACCAGCGAAGCTTGTGCTGCTTGAGCTACTTTGCCTATATGATACCGTACACGGCACACCATTGGCCGATGGATGAGACGCGACCAATCAGAGCACGCTGTTCAGTATCCTGGGCGCTGATTGGCTTAGCATTCATCGCATCTCGATCTGCAGCCTACCGAAGCATTCAGCATCTCGCCTTGCTCAGTTCGATTCCACGTGTTATTCATTTAGAAGAGATGTAATGCTCTTCTTTGCTGTGCAGTACATTCATCTCATCATTGTCATCACCTTCATCGTTCAGTACTGCACAGCTAATTCATCATCATCGTCATCATTCAAGTTTTAGTATCTTCGCTGGTGAGTATCCATACGAAATTTTAATGTTGGTAAAATTATTAAAAAATACTGTATATACAAATGTTTTCTTTTTAAAATACTGTTAGTCTCTTTCATACTCCGAGTGTAGAAAGTGTTTATAAGAGCGTGGGAAAGGTTTATAAGAGTGCGGGGAGGGTTTCTAAATGCGTAAAATACGTAATAAACATATCGTTTCTACTTCGCGGATATTCACCTATCGCGGGGGGTTCTGGAACGTAACCCCCGCGATATTCGAGGGAATACTGTAATCTGATTTAAAAACTCGAAGTTCATTAGTTCATTGAAAAAAACAATCAGAGAGGCTATTTTAAATTTAAATATAAAGATCATAAGATCATGGGGGTGCTGCAGTTCCACAGTGCCTACCTGTGAGCTGCTCCTGTTAGGAAGGTACCGCTAACAAAATTGGGGGTTTGACCTGAACTCATAAGATTTTAGTGTCACGATGGTATTGGTTTGCGATGGTTGTAATTATTTAGTGTTTAACTTCATGCAAATTTTTTGATGATGAAGAGGCTGCATTTAATTTTTATGTAGAACACAGTGTATTGCTAAAAGAATTTATTTGCCCTAAGAAAAACAAGGAAGGTATTGTTTGTAGTAATAAGTGTGTGTGCGATAAAAACAGAAAAGCATTTTGTTGGATACCTAGCAAGATACATATTCTGCTTGAAATATCAAGAACCCAAACAAAGGCTACACGCTTTTCATGTTGCAGCGGCTCAGCTCTACAAACCACATTAAAAAAGATATATATATATATATATATATATATATTTATTTTTTAATTGGGATTGTTTAACCTCCTTCGCAACATCTAAGGTCATATGACAGAGGGGACCTACAGCTTTACGTGGGATCTGAACCACGGATATATATATATATATATATATATTTTTTTAAGTTTGGGAAGAACCGATTCGCCTCTATTTAAAAGGGCATATCTCAGCGGAAAAACAAAGAAAAAGTGAGAGGAAAGACAGAGGAAAAAGAAAGGGTGGAGGGGACAGTCGAAGTGGAAACAGACCAAGGATGAGAAAGACTGCAGGGTCGAGCCCCATCATCCTTGGGTGCTAGGGCCGGGAGGGCGCACGTGAAACCTCCAGGAACAAGCACGTACAAACGAGCACAAAGAGCACTCAAGAGCACGAGCTTAGAACCCCCTTGCGGGGATATATATATATATATATATCTATCTATCTCTATCTATCTATATATATATATATATAGGTAAGAGTAGTACCTAAAATTAGGTTAGGTGGGTTATGTTAGGTTAGTATAGTTTTATGGTATATATATATAGTAATATATACAGTATTCGTTTTACTACATATATATAAATATGTATATATATACCTTTTAGGTCACTCATGTTGGCTGTTTCTACAATTTCCATAATTTATATATCAATGGATTCGTTTTTACATTGCGAATGCACCCTAGATAGTCTCTACTGAAGGAATTACCCGCATTTTAGGGTATTTTTTCCCACTTATACCCCAAAATAAACTTCGTATCCTAACTTAGTTTTGGGCCAGTTCCCTCACTTGAGACTATCCAAATCGCTTTCCTGGTGTAATAATGAATCCATTGATCTATAAATTATGGGAATTGAAGAGACCGGAGTGATAGTAAAAAATTACCCAATTAAATAAAGGTCGAGAGAAGATTCTTACTTCTCTTTTAGTATGTACTTTTGGTGGGACTACTATTCCTAGTAAACTATTCTGTGGATATTTAGCGTATGATGTCAAGCGATATTACCCTAATCCTTTACTTTGTTTGAAGTGTTGGAGGTATGGACATGGGACAAGAACCTGCACAAATAGTACCACATGTCTTAAATGTGGACAAGATCATGATAAAGAGACCTGTGTATTACCTGACAAAGATGTTTCTTGTATTAATTGTAAAGCTTCTCATTTTGTTAATTCTCGACAGTGTCCCCATTGGATCAGAGAGAGTGAGATTATTCATATCAAAATTAATGATAATTTGTCTTTTCCTGAAGCTAGATGTAAGTACTTTTCTTATTTATCTCCTTAGATCTCCTCTGCATCTTATGCTCAAGTGGGTACCCAAAATTTGTCTAAATCTCTTACATATGTGTCAGTTGGAACTCAGTGTGAATTACATCCAGCCAGTAATGCTTCTTCAAAGGCTACAACAAGTAATACTTCTTCTAACACTACCATTTCTCCTATAAAGAGTTTACTCAGCTCATCCAATGACATCCTAAACTTTTCTATTTGGGATATAATTAATGAATACAAGAAACTTTCCGAATTGAATCTTCAACCTAAGGCAATTGTTACCAAATTGGCACTCAGGCTTGGGAAACAAGGAATACCAAAGAGTCACATAGATAGTAGGGATGGTTTTAGGATTCTCTTTGGAGATTAATTTTTTACCACTTTTATTCATCATGTCTGTTAAGCTATGTCAGTGGAATTTGAGGGGCTTTCATAAAAGATATCCATTCCTTCAGACCTTGATAAGTGATCATAACCCTACTATCCTTGCTTTGCAAGAAACTTATCTTTGTCAGGATTCTACTATTGGATTGAAAGGATATACTTGTGTTTGTAAAGATAGGACTAGGCATGGTGGTGGTGTCCTTCTAGGGATACACAATTCCATCCCTTTTTCTCCAGTTGCAATTTGTTCGGATTTTGAAATTGTGGCAGCCAGAATTCACCTTAGGTCAGTATCTTTTACTGTCTGTTTCATTTATCTACCTCCATATCTGAATCTTACAAGAAAGGAATTTGAGTGTGTCCTCTTGAAAGCAGGGCTGTGGAGTCGGCACATAAAAAACCGACTCCGACTCCAAAGGTATATTAATTCTAAATCTGCTATGATGATAATTACACAAGAGGCATTTCATCACCACCACGTGAATCATCAGGCTACTTTTTAAACCCATAACCTGCAAAGTTTGAGTCTAATGGTTGTAGCGATGCCATTATGGCTTTTTTATTTTTTATTTATGAAAAAACAAAATTCATTGAGCATAAAACAAAAAAAAAATTAAATTTAAGACTATGACAAAATAAAAATTTCATTAAATGCAATCAAAAATATAAAAGTATTCCTGCAAAATTTATTAAACTAAGGCCAAGGGTGAAAATTGAAAATTTACGAATAACTTTTTCTTAGGAACAGAATTGCTTCTGCCAGATCTTCGTTCATTGAAGCCCTTAAATCTGATTTAATTATTTTCAGTGCGGAAAACAGTCTCTCCACACTGACCTGAGTGGGTGGCATGGCTGTTACTATCATAGCTGTATCTCTTAAAATCTCTGGATATGCGGGGATGACTTGTATTGTCAGTTTAGATGAGCGATCATATTTTTCCACTTCTTTTAGGCCATCAAAAAAATCTTGCTTAAATTTCATTAGTTTAACATCAAAAGGTTGCCTATGCACGTTTAAGCGGCGACGCTTTGCTTTTGAGCGTTCAATTTTATCTAAATATTTTTGAAAGTCTAATTCTTCATCATTTGAAGAGGATGAGAGGGACTTACTACTCATATCTTCATCCTGTGGTTCAGGATTTTCAGGTAATAGCCCTTTTATGTGAATTGCAACCTCGCAGAGGGCCTCTTTTGCTTTAGCAATTTGTTCTTCGGTCAACAAAATTTGGTTCATTGGATCTATGTAGACAGCAGCTAATAAGATCTCATTTTCCAGTAGCAGACCCTCTCTTTTCTTCATTGAGGATACAATTCCATCAGCAATTAATCCTCCAGTTTGGGATAGATGAAATAATAAATTTTTCCATTCTGATAGGAATGTACCAGGAGTTAAATCCTCTGCTTGCAACTTTTTGGTGACAGTATAAGGGTGAGCAAGCTTCTAATTGTGTAACCTCCCTCCATTGAATTTCAGTTAGTGAAACATTGGGATTATCAATGTCTTCTAGGAAGGGTTTTAGATCAAGCAAACGCTTAATCATCATATATGTGCTCCCCCAGCGTGTCGCTTGGTCCAAAATAGCTCCCTTTCCTGCACATCTCTGGATAATAGCATCAATTTTAGAGGTCCTGGCTGCAGTGGCTACTTGCCTCAACTTGCCTATCAGAGTAGCTGCATGGCGATCTTTCAATCCATCTCTTATTGCTAGCTGCAATGTATGTACAACACAATGCATATGTTGGATTAGAAAGAGCTTACATGCTTCTTCAACAATATCATCTAAAATTTCATCACTCTGTTCTGTTTGTGCTGTTTGAGAATCAGTTTCAGGAATGTCATCTTCATTAGCCACTTTTTCTTCATCAACTTTATTCAGCTTTTCTATCGTGCTTAGCATGTTTGAAGCATTATCTGTGACAATACATAGAATCTGCTCTTTCTTAATTACAAAGTCTTGTAAAACTTCCTCCACTAACTTCTGAAGATAGTCGCTGTCATGATGCGCCTCGGTGTCCTTTACTCCCAATGTCCGAGTTACCATTTTATTGTTTTCATCAACAAATCTAGCATTGATGGCAAAATAGTTAACTCTATGACGCGTGGCTGCATCCATTTTAATAAACATGAAGTGTCCCTTAAGAGTTCTTCGAAGTTCTTCCTTTTTATTTGTGGCTTCTTCAACTATAATTTTTCTGATACTTTGTCTTTCCAGAGAAACTCCAAGTTTCTTGGCCATTTCTCCATTTAGGCCTAGAAAGGCTGGTTGTGAAAATAAAGATAAGCTACACCATTTCTTACCACCAGTTCGATGATGTGCTTCTTGAACTTTTCTGTGGTCATTGTTACAGTAACTTTGTCTGTAGTAAAGAATCTTGTAAGTGGTGCTTGTCATTCAGTAGATTTCTGATCTTTTGTTAACTTTGAAGTAGTTGGAAGGTTTTTATTACTATCTTTCTCAATGACAACTTCTAAAATTTTAGGATGGAAACGCTGCAAATGTCTTTTCAAATTTGATGCTCTGGTTGGTGCATTTTTATCAGAGCCAGTAAAACTACTGATTTTTGCTTCACATAATTTTTCACCATCATCATCATCTATCATACACTGACACACGAAATGTTTCCCATCTGTGGTTATTGTAAACTATTCAAAAACTGCAGACTTTGTTGGAAGTGTCTTTGCCATTGTGAAAGGGGTTTTAGACTTGAAAGTTAAAAACTTATGAAATTTAGAAAGAACTCGAAATTAAATAAGCATTAAAAATATAAAATATCTGAAAAGAAAAAATGAATTAATGGCATTAGTGTCTGAAATGGAAAACATTGTGTTTATTATTGAAGTGGTTTAACCACCATAGCTGCCAGTGATATCACACACAAAAACATATTTTATTAAAATTTATATTGAGGTTGGAGTCGGTACATTTAGAAAGAACTCAAAATTAAATAAGCATTAAAAATATAAAATATCTGAAAAGAAAAAGTGAATTAATGGCATTAGTGTCTGAAATGGAAAACATTGTGTTATTATTTAAGTGGTTTAACCACCATAGCTGCCAGTGATATCACACACAAAAACATATTTTATTAAAATTTATATTGAGGTTGGAGTCAGTACATTTTTACTGACTCCGACTCCAGCAGCACCAAAATTGCTTCCAACTCCACGACTCCGACTCCACAGCCCTGCTTGAAAGTGCCACAACCAGTCCTACTGATGGGAGATTTCAATAGCCATCATGTCTCCTGGGGTTCACATAATAGTTGTATTAAGGGTAACTTACTGGCAGAACTGTTTACTGATCTAGATTTATTTGTTTTGAACTTTCCAGTCCCAACTTATTGTACTGAATTTAGGGGACACACTTCAAGCATTGACTTAACAGTTGCCTCTTCTGGTTTATTTCAGCAACTATCTTAGACTGTGTTACCAGACTTATATGACAGTGATCATTTCCCTATTATTCTTGACACTTTTGAGTTGTTGGTTTTTAAGAGGCCAAAATGGAAGATAGGTAGTTCTTTATTAACCTTTGAAGCCAATCTCTCTCTCTTCCTCCAGTTGATTTTTTTAGAAGTGCTAATGAAAATTGTTGTAATATAACAAACTCACTCATTGCTTGTGCATCTAAATATATTCCCCGCTCTTTGTCAACAATGAACTTTAAATATAGTAAATACTGGTGGAATGATACCTGTGCTGAAGCTCTTAGAGTTAAAAAGAGAGCATTTCGGCTTTTTGTTGGTAATCCCATACAAGAAACATTGGTCATCTATCAAAAAGCAAAAGCATTGGCTCGTAGGGTTGTCAGACTATCTAAGAGGAACTCAAGGAGAGATTTTGTACAGTCTATATTGTCACATTCCACAGTGAATGAGGTTTGGAATAAAATACAGCATTTTAGTGCCAATAGGGGATCTAGGGGTTCTTTGGTTTTAAAGTCTGAAGGTGCTTTATATGCTGATCCAGTTGACACTGCCCAGATTTTAGGCAGCAGTTTTGCAAACACCAGTAGCCTCTCCTTTTATATTGAACCTTTTGTCTATCATATGGTGGAATCTGAGTTTGTCCCTATTCATTTTGAACCAAGTGATACTACTTACAACTCTCCATTTACCATATATGAACTGGAAAGAATTCTTAAGGATATTAAACTAACAGCTCCTGGTAGAGATAATATTGTATATCCTTTTCTATCTAATATGACCCCACAAAATAAAGAAATTTGACTAAGGTTTTATAATTTTTTATGGTTATGAGATGTCTTCCCAGATTGCTGGAGAGAGAGTATTTTAATCCCTCTGTATAAGCCAGGTAGACCTTCTACTGACCCTACATCTTTTAGGCCTATAGCATTAACAAGTTGTCTGTGTAAAGTTATGGAGAAAATGGTATCTTTTAGACTTATGAAATTTTTAGAAGAAAATAAGGTTTTGTTTCAGTTTCAGAGTGGGTTCAGGCATAGATTTTCAACAATAGATAGCCTTGTTCGGTTAGAAAATGATATAAGGGAGTCTTTTTTTGAGAAATGAATATGTCTTGACTGTGTTCCTTGATATTGAAAAGGCTTATGATACTGTCTGGCATCATGGGTTACTTCAAAAACTGTATAAATCTGGGTTAAAAGGCCATCTTCCAAGATTTATCCAAAATTTTATTTCTAACCACCGTATTAGAGTTTTAGTTGGAAATCACATTTCCAATAGCTTTAATGTTGAAATTGGCCTCCCACAGGGAAGTATCCTAAGTCGAACCCTATTTTCTTTGATGATTAATGATTTATTTGAAGGAATCAATGACAGTGTCAGGTATTCCATGTATGCTGATGACTGTGCCTTGTGGGTGGTTGGGGATGATTTGAATTTCCTGACATATGCGATGCAAGGTGTCCTAAATCATATTAGTGAATGGTCGGAGGAATGGGGCTTAAAATTTTCATCTTCGAAATCAAAATGTGTGATTTTCTCAAAAAGACCATGGAGGAATGATGATTTAACATTATATTTATCAGGAAATCCAGTTCAGTATGTTTCAAGTTATAGATATCTGGGAATAGTTTTGGATCAGGGTTTGACTTTGTCTAAGCATATTCAATACCTGGAGGAAGCTTGTGTGAAAGCTATTTCTGTATTAAATTTTTTTTCTAATTCAGTTTGGGGTTTAAGTAGATCAACTTTGTTGATGTTATATAAGTCCTTGGTACATAGTAAATTAGACTATGGGTGTTTTTTGTACCATAGCTGTTCTAAAACAAATTTACTGAAGCTAGATAGAATGCAGTATAAATGTATTAGACTGGCTTTGGGAGCTCTCAAATGTACAAGAGTTGATTATTTAGAAGCTGAAGCAAACATTATGCCCTTGCATTATACATGTAGGTGGAAATGATATAAAGGGTAAGCACTCTGAAGAAATCATGGAGTCATATAAACAGCTATTAACAAAGTTAAAGGAATGGAGACCTCACCTTAAAACATGTATCACAGGTATAATTCCCAGGATACATGAGAATAATAAGTGGTACTCACAAGCATTATATATAAATAATAGGCTTAAGACACTATGTCAGAGCATGGAAATTACATATATTGAACTGTGGAATAAATTTTACAAAAAAAGAGAGTTCTATAACAGAGATGGAATTCACCTTAATAGTAAAGGAACTGATTTACTATCAAAGATTGTATCATATAATTGACTAAAAACTAAAGGAATAGGCTAAATTAGTACAAATACCAATACTCTTGATAACAATAAACTAATAAAAATATAATCAAAACTCAAAAGAAAAAGGTCAACAAAGAAAGTAAAAGAGATGCAAATAATATACCATCACAGAACAAGAACCAGACTAAATTACAAGCAAAATATTCCAATGGTTCTTTGTCATTTTTCTATGTAAATGCAAGAAGTATCCGAGATAAAATAAATGAATTCAAGGCATACATACGGTAGGTATTGAAAATCCTGATGTTATGATTGTCACTGAAACTTGGACAAAATTCAGTATGATACCAAATAGTCTATTTAGTGAGAGATAATACCATTACTTATGAAATTGATGGCTATGAACTTTTTTATTATGAACGTAAATATTCAGAGGGTGGTGGAGTATTTATTTATGCCAAGACAAATCTGAATCCAGTTGAAGTTACCTCCATTAAAGAGAAAATAGTTGAATCTGTATGGATAGATATTGGGCATAAAAATGCCAGGAAAATCAGGATAGGGGGTATTTATAGACCACCTGAGGGATGTTCAGTTGGAGGAATCCCCGAAAGTAGAGAAGAAAATAAGTATGTAGAAAATAAACTTATTGATGAAATAAATAAAGCAATGACAAGCAATATTATTATTGTTGGAGATTTCAATTATAGGCATATATAGACTGGGAAATATTACAAACACCAGAAAGTAATGAGAGATTCTTAGACTGTATAATTGAGAATGGTTTAACCCAGTTAGTAAAGGAACCAACCAGGGCCGATGCCATTCTAGATTTAATTCTAACAAATAATCCAGATACCTTCCAGGATATCTCGGTTTCAGAAACACTAGGTTCAGGTGATCATTGTATCCTTCAGTTTAATATTGTTTGTAATTCAAGACCTAGTGAAAATAAAGTAGAAGTTCCAGATTTTAAAAAAGGAAATATAAATGGACTAGTAAATGATCTGTGTCTAATAAATTGGACAGATATTCTACAGCCTGAACAGACAGTAACTAGTATGTGGAAAAATTAAAAAGTATAATAATGAACATACAAAGGAAGCATATCCCACAGTGTAAAATCAGAACTGGAAAAAATAAAAAACAACCCTGGATAAACTGCAGTGTAAAAAGAGCAATCAGAGAAAAAACAAAAGCATTTCATAAATTCAAAAGAACTAAAAATGGCACAGACTCCGAAATATATAAAAGTAAAAGAAGCATTTGCAAGAAAGTAATCAGAGATAGCAAATGAGACCTGGAAAAAAAGCCTAGCCAAGAATTAAAAAAAACAATCCTAAGAAGTTTTTCAGTCACTTCAATTTGAAAAGTAGAGTGAAAAAGAAAATTGGCCCCCTCCATATAGATCTACAGAAGATCTACAGAAGCCAAGGCTAACAAAGACCCTAAGATCCACTCTAAGGTTAGCCCGAGAGAAAGGAAAGAGTAGGGGGTTAAGAGAAGAGAATAAGGGGTTAAGTAAGGAGCAACACCTATCACTTGTGGGTTAACATTCATTCAGAAAAAGAGCAAAAAGTCTCACCATCATCATCCACCGGCCACTGCCGACAAGTCATAAAAATAGTTGGAGAAAATAGGAGAGGGGAGAAAGATGAAAAGAAGTAAAATAAGAACGCTTACAAACCATGCAAACACAGTCTTAACTCACTGTCATACCATGCAAACTACAAACATGCAAGTAAAGAGAGTTACAGACATGCAAAGTGAGATAAGAAAAAAAAAAAAAAAAGTAGGTACAGTTAAACAAAAAGTGGGTTAGTTTACGCTACGAGCTACATCTATGTTTGTGTGTGTAATTTTTTATTTTTATTTTTTTTTAATTGCTGGTATCACAAGCTGGCATTTATCGTCAACAGACTCATCCTCGAGCACCACCACCCGAGCTCCTGTTGTTAACTTTCTTTTTTAATTTTAAACAACGTTAATATTTTTAAAATGTCTGTCAAGACAGTTCTCAAACATATTAACGCTGGTAGAATGAACGACTGACTCGGGAAGATTATTCCATTTATCAATTACTTTAAACGTAAAGAAGTTTTTAGTGATATTAGTAATGAAACGTCTGCCACGCAACTTAAATCCGTTATTGCGAGTATTACTATTATCAAAATTGAACAATTTGTCAAAATTTACGTTATCGATGTTATTAACGATTTTGAAAACTTCAATAAGCTCCCCCCTTAATCTTCTAGTTTCGAGTGACTACAGGTCTAACTCTTTAATCCTATCTTCATAAGGCTTATTGTGCAATGATGGAATAAGTTTCGTGGCATGACGCTGAACCCTTTCTAACCTATCAATATCCTCACACAAGTACGGGCACCAAAACTGAACTGCATATTCTAAATGAGGCCTGAATAGGGACTTGTAAAGGGGCAATGTAATATCCTTCGATTTAAATTCGAAATTACGCGCTATGAAGCCTAACATCCTATTAGCTTTTGCGCAAGACTCCAGGCACTGGTTCCTAACCTTTAAATCCTTAGATACGTGTATGCCTAAATCTACTTCCTCGTCAACGCTCACTAACTCCCTATCATCCATCGTGTACGTGTAATTATTGTTGCGAGAACCTATATGCAAAACTTTACAGTTTTGTCTACGTTAAATTGCATCTGCCACTTACCTGTCCACTCCATAATCCTATTTACAGGAATATTATTCAAGGAATAAGACCAAACCAATCACTCAATAAGGTTTCGTACCTGAAAGGATTTATGGACGAAACAAGGGCGGACATCGCATGCCTCACAGAAGCTCATCTTAAAGATTGCCAAGGAAATTGTGAAAACTGTGAACATTGTATTGATAAGAAAGAGAGAAATATAGAGGGCTTCAACTTACTAAGAGCGGATAGAACGACGAGACGGAAAGGTGGCTGTGCTATATATGTACAGGAAGGTCATATGACAGAGACGATAATAAGTAAATCAAACAGCTATGTGGAACTCCTAGCAGTGAAAATAGAAAAACTAAACTTGATAGTAATAGTCATCTATAGACCTCCAAGCACCCCAACCGAAAAATTCTTGGAGGCCATTGATGACATTAGAAAGC
Source organism: Bathynomus jamesi (assembly GCA_023014485.1). NCBI lineage: Eukaryota > Metazoa > Arthropoda > Malacostraca > Isopoda > Cirolanidae > Bathynomus > Bathynomus jamesi. The sequence continues at coordinate 262,869 of JAJOZX010004032.1, read as the reverse complement.
TAATAAAGGCCATAAACCCTCCATCCCCCAATATAATGATCTGCGGAGACTTTAACTTCCCATTTATAAAATACAAAAAGGTGAATAGGAATATATATATTCACCAGGACAAGGGGGGCACAAGAGAAGATCAGGAACAAGCAAAAATGTTGATGGCTCACAAATGAGTTTATGCTGACACAGGAGATAACAGAAAATACCAGAAAAAATAACTGCCTGGATCTGGTATTCACGAATAACACGAATTTGATTGCTGATATAAAAATAACCCCAACCATTATCTCAGACCACAACTTAATTGAGATATCAACAAATATGATGGCAGCATTAGAAGACAATACACACATTGTGGAAAGAAGTAAATTTGGGGCATTTAACTTAAATTCGAAGACTATAAATTGGGAAGCAATCAGATCGCACATGGCCCAAATAGAATGGAGAACAATTTTTGAGAATAAAACAACGGAAGAAATGCTAACAACTTTGGAGGAAAAAATGCTGAGAATTTTAGAAAAATATGCTCCGAAATCACAGCCAAAAGGAAAGAGGAGCTGGCTAGAAAGGCAAAAGAGAAGACTATTCCGCAAAAGAAAGAGAGTGGAGGCAAAGTTAGGAAACTGCGGAGATAATGGCAGGAAAATAATAAAAGAAAAATTGGAGGGTATCGATAGGGAAATACAAGCCCTGATTAAGGACCATACAGAGAGGGAAGAGGAAAAGGTGGTAGAAGCAATAAAGGAAAATCCAAAATACTTCTATAGCTATGCAAAAAGGAAAACAAAAACGCGCGCCGCTATTGGGCCCTTAAGGACGGGAAATAATGAACTAACCGACGATCCAAAAGAAATATCTGATACATTGAGAGCTCAATATGAATCGGTTTTCAGTACCCCAAAAAGTGACAAAGCGATACCTGACATAAATGCATTCTTTGAAGAGGAATTGCAAGGAGAGTATATAACAGACTTTGAGTTTACACCAGAAGATGTAGCGAGAGCTATAGGACAAATGAAACTACATTCAGCTGCAGGTCTGGACAATTGGAACACATTATTGATTAAAAACTGTAAAAATGAAATAGCTACACCTTTATACTGGATATGGAGAAGATCCCTAGACACTGGGGAAATACTGAGCATCTTGAAAAGAGCAAACATTGTCCCTATGATGAATAAAACCACGAAGGAAATATTTTTCACGTGTTTCGTGAAATAATTTTCATTGTCCCTATATATAAAGGAGGGGATAGATCTCAAGCAAAGAACTATAGACCAGTGTCATTGACGTCCCACCTCACCAAAGTATTTGAAAGAATAGTTAGAGAGAAAATTTATGATTTCCTGGAGACACGGGAAAGATTCAACGAAAATCAGCATGGATTCCGATCAGGTAGATCATGCCTATCACAACTAATAGAGCACTACAGGGTCATTCTCTGTCAGATCAACCAGTGCCTAACACCCTCATCTCTCAGATTTTGCTGAAATTTGGTTTATAGGGAGTTTGTGGGCCCTGAATCCATTTCTGAAATTATCAGGTCAATCCGACCAACAGTTCAAGAGAGATGACCTCGGGAAATTTGAGGTCACTTGCGAGGTCACTAACATTTGGCGACCCATAACTTGGGTAATAATGGTCACAATTATATAAAAGTATATATATTTAGAATCAGAAAACGACAAGGAATCCAAATATGCAAGTTTTAGAACTCTAGGTTGAAAAAAAAAAGTTACACTGTAACCAAAATTTGAGGTCACGATTTGACCTCTGGGGTATCAAATGAGAATTTTTTTTTTAAAATGTAAAAAATGAAGGCATAGGCATTGGCTATTAGAATCAGCAAAAAAAAATTTGTTTATGTTAGTATTTTCATGTAACTAACATATAAGTGAACACCATATTCATAAGTTGTGCGTCAATTCTACCTATTTTTTCACACTTAAGCTCATAATTTGACCTATAGAAATTAAAATTACATTTTTTTATAGATATAAAAACAAAGCAAAAAATGTAAAATTGTATTTCACTGCTAATCTACACTGGCAATAATAGTTTATAATAGTGAAAGGGGAAGACCTACTTAGAGGATTCATGTGCTAGCCTAATACAACTTTTGCATGCTCGATGCTCTCATCAATTTCTTTTTGTGGAAAAATGTATTGAATTCTGCTGCCTCCTCTTAGGGTAGGACAACTCATTACAGTTATATATGATGTCCTGGCACTGCACATGAATCCTTGTTTGATGGATAATAATATGCACTTGATCCTGATGACCCAGAGGGATGTAGAAAGTTCACAGTGAAATCATCAAACTCTTCACAATATTCCTCCACAATTCCATACCAAACTTGCATGTCATAAATGCAGCCAACATACTCTCCTGGTTTGACACATTTTAGGTTACCAAGCATTGCAGGTTCATTAGTAAAATGACTTTTCCTTATTCTTTTCTTTTCTCCAATGCCACTTGAAATGGTGCCACTTGAAATGGGATACACCATCAGTTCTTCCTTGTTTAGGGGAACAAATCTATGATATTTCTGAGTTCCAGGAATAGCCCTACTATCCTTGAATCGATGTTCCAACCGTTCTTCTGCATCTTTCAAATCAGCTGTAGTCAGTGGCGGTCCTAGCTTACATGACGCCCTGGGCGAACCTCACCTTCAGCGCCCCCCCCCCCTGTTCGCCAACACACACATTCGAATCCCCCCAAATAAAGGACAGACATAACTCTTTCACAAATAACTTTTTATTGGACTAATTGTTGGAGCTTCAGAACCAAAACAAAGACTCAAATTTCTGAATTTTACAAATCCTTCATCACGTAAATAGAATAACTCACTTAAGAGAATGTAATTATGATACTATGAACAGGAAAAATACAAATTAAATTGCACAACTGCCATAAATAAACTAGAGAATCAAATTTCTAAATTGTACAAATGCTCTATCACAAATAGAATAAGACACTTAAGAGAGGGTAATTTTATGCTACACTTTGAACAAGAAACAAAATAAATTGCACCACAGCACAACTGCCATCTAAAGCCTGACTCTTCTTACCTTCCTTGATGCAAAGTCATGAATTAAATCATCATATGAAATCTGCTCAGCAATTGTATGATTTATACTGATGATGGCCAGACCGTAAGGCGTTCCTGTGACATAGTTGACCTCAGGTAGGATTTGATGAGCTTCAGCTTTGAAAAGCTCCTCTCTGCTTCAGCAACAGTGACTGGAAGATAAGACCAATTCTGAGAGCAGTCCACAATTTGGATATATTTCAGAGAGCTCCCTTTCATGGATAAATGTCAGCAGTTCAAGCAAGGATATGGTCTTTGATGGCAAGTCAGGCAGAGGGTGTTCCAAAATATTTCAAAAGTGCCCCTGCAAATAGTAAAATAGAACATAACAGACCAATGCATGAATAGGCTAGTACAATTAATTTAACATGTTATTAAGCACAATTTATTAAACTTTTAGAATAGGAAAAAAGAATGAATACAACCTCCTTGGTTAATGGCTAATTATATACATAATACACTTCAAATGACTCAGAAAGCTATATCACAAAATAGCAGTGCAATATAGCAGTGAAGAGTAGATGACATAGCTCTATACCTTTATCTTTTGCTCGTTTCTCCTCTTCTTCTTTCCTCTTTTTTCTAAACTGAGCACCTGATAGCTTTGACCTCTTCTTATCCATTTGCGGTTATTTGACAGACCTTAGTGGCTTAGTGTGAAGATTCGTTCTGTAATAAATAATATACATTTCACTATTTAACCAAACCCAGAAAAATAACATTACATATGTTAAGTATGGGCCTTTATTCCCAATATTAATCTGGAAGCATTTTGCATTGTTTAGGTCTTTTTGGGAAGGTTTATGGAAAATGCAATAGATGGTTTTTTATATAATAAAAATATTTATTGATCTTTTATTATTTATTTTATTTTATTTTTTATTTTTATTTATTTCTTTATTTATTTATTCTTATTTTTATTTTTATTTTTTTTGCAGGCGCTCATGCCGCCCCTCCACAAATGCCGCCCTGTGCGGCTGCCCATATTGCCCATATGAGGAACCGCCACTGGCTGTAGTTACAAAGAAAAAATTTATCTTCTTGCTCAAGTTTTCTTCACAAAACTGAAACATGTGTTCTGGTGTAAGAATTTGCCTCTCTGTAGTTCTCTGCAAACTGGCACGAGCAGTAGCTCTTTTCACTGTTCCTCCAATCCCATCACATGCATTTTTGCCATGGGATGTAGCAAGAAGTGCCATTCACAAGACAGACCAAAATCCTCTTCATGGTAACAGAGATTTGTGAGGTATCTGTTCTTATATTGGCCAGCACATCCATCTGAGAAATAGTGCACCTTCTTTAATTGTGGGCAGGGTGATTCCATAGTCTCGGTCGTTACATTCGTAGCAACTTATTGTTATATTCCCTGCTCTTGTGAATAAAGTATGAACAGCAGTGGCACAAATTTTCTTGTGAACATAAACAGATGGTTGGGCTCTAAAATGACTAGGTTTTGCATATTTCGTTTCTTGGTTTTTGCTAGGAGCGTATCCAAATTCGTCATCTCGGTCGTTACAACGATGCAACCTCAGTTTTCAGTAGGTGGTACATATGTGTAAAAGTCAGTGAATTGGCCAGAGCTAATCAAATGAGAATTCTACATGGATACTTGAATGTTGTGGCCCCAATTTGAGACATAGTTTGTTAGAAAATATTAACTTGTATTTTAAATATATAAAAAACTGCTGTCTCGGTCGTTACCGTCAGTATTTCAATATAAAATTGAACATTTATCATACAATAGCATATATCATATTATTGGTATTTATGACTTACCCTTCATGTGTGTATATATATATATATATAATATATTATATATATATATATATATTACTGTACTGTATATATATGTAAATATATTCCATATAAATATATATAACTACGCAAAAGGGGAGAGTGCCGGAATGTTGCAAAGGGGTGGGGTGTTGCAAAAAAAAAGATACCCCAAAGGGCCCTTTGTTGCCAACCGGGGTTGCAAGGGCATGCAACTTGGGGCCTCCCCAAGCTATTCCCCCCAAAGGGCCGTCTTGGTCGTTACATTGTGCGATGTAACGACCGAGACGGAAAATTATGTAACGACCGAGACGTACCTTTACAAGAGAAGTTATAGGAGCTGGACTTAATTTTTTGTAATGGACACGTACCCCATAGGAAACTAGCTTTGCGATTAAGACAAATTTTTTTTTCGCTTCAAATAACTAAAGCTATATAAAAATTCGGAAAAACGTCTCGTCGTTACATACAAATGTGCCTTATATAGATATAGGCTCAGTTTTTATTGATTCGGTTAATGAAAGTTATTTTATGTGGAAATCTTTAAGGAAGACCTACTTTATGACATAAATAAGAAATGCCTATTATCCCTCAACTATTTTGGCCATGCGAGCTTTCAAAATTGAGGAAAATATCACAATGATTATTTAGACAAAAGTGCATTGTGTATGAACCTCAGTAACTTTTTTTCTAGATGCGATAGAGTTAAAAACTCTTCAGATTTGGAAACTAGAGACTCTTACCTATCTAATGATGTATCACATGTAGTGATGTTAAAAAACCGTTTTTTTTATGTCCATGTTGTTTTTTTTGTTTTTTTTGTCGTTTTATTTGTTTTTTATTGTTTTTTTTGTTTTTTTCGTTTTTTTTAATAATTAATATAGATATTACCAATTTAATTATAAGGTATACTTTTGCAATGATATATATTATAAAAATAAATAAATAAATAATAAAATAGGCCATATGGTACCAGTATAGAATGCCCTTTTCAGCCTATTTACAGAAAAAACTGGCCTCTTTCTTGCACTGAAAATCTTGTATCTTGAGATCCGTTAAACTTGCGAGAACACTGGCTGGGAGCTGACTGCCATTGTCCAACCTTTCCAGGACTCTCCCATCCATGCCTCGGATTTTGAATCTCCCACTTAACTATCCTTTAGACCTGCGATGACATATTTTCCCCCCGAGACCATCCATATATATATACATACACATACACCCATATACATTATACCAATATATACATAAATACTTATATACACATATTTATATCTATTATATACCCCATACATACGCATACATCCAGAATTCCAGATACATACGCACGCATACTCACATATATACCTACACAAACTCATACACCTCTATTTCGCCCTTTCATTACCTCCGAGATCATTTAGCACATACAGTAATATCCATACAGCCAAAAGAAACTGATTAAGCACAGACAGAGCAGCAAAGCTTGTATTTATATCCCAAAATGCAAATTCCAAGAAAGTGAAGTAAAACATGGTGCTACATTGGCTTCGTCAACATCCAAATCTGCAATAAGTACCAGTACCTGTGATATTGAAACTATATGCTCTAATCAATCTAGTGATAATGATTCTTCAATGGAAATAGAATCAGATAATGAAAGTTAAACAGCATTAGGTTAACACAAAGGTTAAAGAAAGAGATGAATATTTTTATTTTTTTTATTTTTCTATTTGGAATATATATATATATATATATATATATATATATATATATATATATATATATATACACTGGTATTCTTGCCAATCACAATTATATATATTGTTTTATACCAGTATTATGTATTTTTTATTATGTATATTATACCAGTACCTGTGATATTGAAACTAGCATATATGCTCTACCCAATCTAGTGATGATTCTTTTATGGAAATGAAGGTTAAACAACATTAGGTTAACAAAAAGGTGAATATTTTTTTTTCTATCTGGATTATATATACTGGTACTCTTGCCAATCACAATTATGTATATTGTTTGAAATGAGGAAGAATGTTTCATGTTCTAGTTAAAAAAATATATACATAGGAAAACAAACCCTCACTTTTTATTTCTATTATATACTTTTTGTGTGATTCAGTTTTTCTAAATGATGACTATATATACTAGGTATAACTGTATAAGCATGGTAGTATAGTAAATTATAGGTAATACTAATATACTTATTAGATTAAAGGAAGAAAAATATGGAATAAGTTTAAAACAATAAAAAAACAAAAAAACAGACTACCTTCGTTTTAAACAAAAAAAACGACAAAAAACAAAAAAAAAACGACACAATAAAAAACGACTCACATCACTAATCACATGATACATTTTGATGAATTTTGAATTTTCGACCTCAGGTTGACACTTTCATGGAATCACCCGGCATCTGAATTTAACATATGTCATAAGCTTCAATATGAATGAGTAAACCATTATAGTGTTGTGTTTTAGTGATGCAGATAAGAAACAGACACTAAAATGGCTAAGTTCCTCGTCTGCAGATGATCTATAATAGATGACAAAAGGTGAACTGTACACTGTGAATTGTCCCAGTGAAACCCTTGGGCAGCATCCTGGACAATGAAAGAATAATTCTCAGAGAAATCACCTACTATAACTACCTCGCTCTGAGGTGGTAGTGTTTCTTTCAACTGCTTGAAGTACTGTGATTGTTGCTGAGCAACAAAGTGATGATGAACCATGCAGGATATTTTCATGCTTAGGGATGATAAGTATTCATGAAGTGGCTCCACCTTATCAACCATTGTACAACGGTCAACATCACCCATTGCTTGTAAGATATTTCATTTGGAGCTGATTTCACACTGTCAAGTAACTCAAGAAAATCCAGGACACCCTCTTCTCTTGGGCAATCATTGCAAAGTTGCATCATGCAAGTCTCTCTTTCTGCACTGCAGACACTGTAATCCATAAGATCCTTGTATGAAAGACCTCTTTCTCCCAATGCAGCCAGCTGCAATTTGGATTTTGATGGTATGTGCAGACACAGACAGAATGAGTCCCACCACTACCGGCAAGCACACAATATGATGGCCGTAATTTTGCAAATGTGGAAAATCCTATTTTGGGATTCTTTTCATCATTTTATATATTCAAACATCTCTCTTAAATTCCCGAGGACCAATCGTTTTTGCACCTTCATTGCACCTTCAGCACTGATAACTTTCACGCAATCCTTTTGGCCAGGACACATACGACTAACCTCTTCTGACTCATAGAATCTTCTAACTATATCTTTGTGTTCTTCAGATATCACTTTTCCTTTGCTCATTAGTGGAATCTTCGGAAGGATTCCATGTTCTGATTTAAGTGAATGGCTTCTTTTCACCATGTATGTTGTAGTTTGAAAGAAACTAGCTGTTTTTTCAATTGTGTATGGTGAGAGTGTCAATATTTGTAGTTTGTGATGGTGACATTTGCTCTCCAGGAATGACTGTTTCAATTCATTCATTAATTTGTCTAGATGTTTTTTAGATTTAGTTTCAGGTTTTGAAGTATCACTTACCTCCTTGGTAATTTGAACACCATAACTGAGTTCTAGCCTCTCCTTCAGGTGTTTCTGAGCAGATGATAGCTTACCACGAGCCTTGCGCTTTTTCTGGCTTAACACTTTGGGTGCCACGCCCAAATCCGCAAAAATTTCCCACCAGCCCATTTTTTTTTTTTTGTGTGAATTAATAATAGGCATGAATAGAGAAACAGAAATGCATAAGAAATTTTTAAAAATTCTAATAATTTTTTTAAATATATGCATTTTTATTTTTTAAATAGTCACCCCTTATGAGCCCATGGCACACCCATGTGTGTGACAAGTAACAAATTTAGCCTTTCTGGTCATGGCACAACCATGTGTGTGACATTTTTCATTATTTTTCTCTTTTTTTCAGATTCTATTATAAATATTTATAAAATTATAATCTTAAAATTATTATCTTATGTTTACATAACTATATATTTTATAAAATAAAGAAGAACATGCCACCTGAGGTAATGAGTGCAGACCTGAAAAAAGGGGAAATGATTGCAATGGAAGAACAAAACGGAATAGTTGTATTGAAATGGAAAGATGCCAGAGATGTCCGGTTATTATCAACAAAACACAGTCCTGAACTTGTGGAAATTAGAGAGAGAGAAGAGAGGGAAACTGAAGAACCAGGCCCATCCAATACACAAGAAAGGCAAAGAAATCGTAGGAAAAGTGGAAAGAAGCCCTTAGGAATTATTGCATACAATAAGGGGAAGACCGGAATAGACATCTCTGACCAGATGGCATCCTATGAAACGGCACTTAGGAAGGGTATAAAATGGTACCGCAAGCTTGCCATTGCACTTCTATTAGGAGTCTCAGTTGTGAATGCTTGGATTGTGTAAAAAAAGTAACTGGCAAAAAGATGCAACTGAAAGAATTCAAAGAGAAAATAACTTTGGCACTCCTGGATTTTGAAGAGACTTTACCCCGGCAAAGGAGACCAGCGTCTACATCACATTTAATTCTTGAAAAGAAAAATGTTCAAGGAAAAAAGATCAGAAGAAGATGCAAACAATGTTATGAAAAAATCACAAAAGAGAGAGGCAGAGAAGAAGCAAGGAAACATGCTAAGAATGTGCATACGTATTGCAGCTCTTGCCCTGGGGAAACATTCTTTTGTCTAGAATGTTTTAGAGATTTTCATAAATAAATTACAATAATTATATTCACATAAAAGGCTTTGTATTTTGTAATCAAATAAAAGGATTTTTTTTATATAAAAATGTATTTGTGTTTATTTCCTAAATAGATTACAATAAGTATTTTCATGTAAGTCTTTGTAACCAAAAACAACGGAAGTAAAAAAAAAAAAAAAAAAAAAAGGGTTCCACCATCCACCTGGCTCCACGTGCCGGAACCTGGATGCAGTTACTTATATCATTATAGTTTTATCATTATAGTATTATTTTGTGCATTATACATGCACATAATAATACAAATAAAACATAAAAATGCTAAATATATTTCACTATAAACTGATTTGAGTAACTGTAACAGAACACTGGATATTTAATAAATTTTGTCCTCAACGACCAAGTATAATATATAAAAATTTTCCTCAGAGCCCACAGATTTCAAATAACATAGTAATTTCCCTATACTGTCACATATATTTGTGTGCTGCGCTCAGGAGTTGAAAAATGTGTGTCACACGTATGTGTGTGCCATGGCCAGAAAAAAAAAAAAACTGGCACACACATACGTGTGACGTGGCACCCAAAGTGTTAATGACAGCCCTTCTGAAAAGAACAGAAAAAAGGTTTCACACACCTGAATATTAGTAATTAAATATTAATTATAGTACCTTAAATGCTATATAATTGGCTATATAGTAGATCAAACAGACCTTGTAGTAAAGTATAAGTTATTATATTAATTTATTACTTACTTTTTTTAACTGGTGTTTGGTCCAGAAATGCTAGAACTGGTTCAACTGAAGTTGAAGGATTTTCCTTTATCAAGCAATCACTGTCATTATCCAGATCTTGAATTGAAGAGATGTTACTCAAGCCACTGATAGTAGATGATTCATTTGAATCCTGCTCAGACTCGTTGTTTTCAGTGGTACTAAGTATAGTGGGGTTTTTCATTATCAGTGTCCAGCAGTTCACACACAACAATGAGTCTTTTTTCACTCTTCCAGCACATTTTTCAACAAGTACATCAGTCACTTTTCTAAGATTGATTGTTATGCGTTTCTTGTGTTTTTGAATAGGGTCCTGGCAGTATTTCAAGTGCCGAACCATTGTATTTTGATCTGTAAAGATATAGGATTTACAATTAGGTAATATATATTTTTTAGAAAATATATAGCTATACACACTTAATATTTTAGGCCTTGATAGTCTCTGAGGCTCATTAAAACACCATACCCACCAGCCACCCACAGTGCTGGCTGGAACTGTACTAACCTGTAGACAAGGAATTTTGCAACTATCTGTGTTGATTCTGCACTTAGACAAGTAGCAACATGTTTCAACAGGTTTGTTTAGGCTACATGTGAGCTTAGTCTTCCCCTTTCACTATTATAACTATTATTGCCAGTGTAGATTAGCAGTGAAATACAATTTTTATTAAATTCTTGGAGCTTGAGGTCAAATTGATAGCTAAGATATAAAAATTCCTTGAAATGACAAGCAATTTATAAATATGGTGTTCACTTATAAGTTAGTTACATGAAAAGTACCAACATAAACAAACTTTTTATGATTGTTTCTATTAGTCAAGAACTCTGACTTTGTTTTTTATATCTATAAAAATGTAATTTTAATTTCTATAGGTCAATTTATGAGCTTAAGTGTGAAAAAATAGGTAGAATTGACGCACAACTTATGAATATGGTGTTCACTTGTATGTTAGTTACATGAAAAATACTAACATAAACAAACTTTTTTTTGCTGATTCTAATAGCCAATGCCTATGCCTTCATTTTTTACATTTAAAAAAAAAATTCTCATTTGATACCCCAGAGGTCAAATCGTGACCTCAAATTTTGGTTACAGTGTAACTTTTTTATTTTTCAACCTAGAGTTCTAAAACTTGCATATTTGGATTCCTTGTTGTTTTCTGATTCTAAATATATATACTTTTATATAATTATGACAATTATTACCCAAGTTATGGCTCGCCAAATGTTAGTAACCTCGTGAGTGACCTCAAATTGCCCGAGGTCATATCTCTTGAACCGTTGGTTGGATTGACCTTATAATTTCAGAAATGGATTCAGGGCTCACAAACTCCTATAAACCAAATTTCAGCAAAATATGAGAGATGAGGGTGTTAATTTCAATTTTTTTTGGTTGATCTGACAGAGAATGACCCTACAACAATATCCTAGATGCATTGGAAGGCAATGACAACTACGATGTTATATACACAGATTTTGCTAAAGCTTTCGATAAATGTGACCATGGTATAATAGGACAAAATTAAAGACATGGGAATAACAGGCAAAGTGGGAAAATGGATCTACAACTTCCTTAGTGATCGTCTGCAGGTCGTCAAAATTCAAGGTATATCATCATCAGAATCGGAAGTACGCAGCTCAGTACCACAAGGGACAGTACTGGCCCCACTCCTGTTCATTATATGCTAACAGACATAGACAGCGGAGTAAACAGCAATAGTATAGTAACATCCTTTGCAGACGATACAAAGATCAGCAGAAAAATCAGCGATGTACATGACGTGGAGGCCTTGCAGAGGGACATGAACAAAATATACAAATGGTCAGAAGACAACATGATGTCATTCAACGCTGAGAAATTTCAACTCTTGAGATATGGTAGAAAAGAAGAACTTAGAGACTGCATATTATGCTCCAGATAGACAGGAAATTCAGAGAAGCATGAAAGCGATTGATCTCGGGATAATAATGACAGATGATGCGAAATTCGAAACACAAAATCAGATAGCGATAAATAAAGCAAAAAGAGTCGCCGGACAGGTTCTAAGAATGTTCAAGAGAAGGGACAGGGCAGTAATGATTCCCCTGCTAAAAACACTGATTATACCAAAACTTGAATACTGCTCAGTTTTGACGTCCCTATATAAAAAGGAAGAAACCAATAAACTAGAAGAAACGCAAAGGCATTTCACAGCCAAGATTGATGGTTGCAAAGAACTCAACTACTGGGAAAGACTATGTAAACTAAATCTGTACTCACTGGAAAGAAGAAGAGAGAGGTACATCATAATCTACATATGGAAAATGATCGAAAAACTGGTACCAAACCTAAAACTAAACCCAATTACCATTCAAACAACACTGGAAAATAGGAAAGGCAGAATGTGTAGTGTTCCCAAATTAAAAGCATGACAAGGGACCTCCTCAACCCTGAAGGAAAATAGCTTGGTTGTCAGGGGGCCAAGACTTTTCAACCAGCTTCCTAAGGACCTCAGAAACATAACGGGGGTCAAAGTTGAAGTCTTCAAGAAAAGACTGGATGCCTGGCTCAGGACAGTACCAGATGAGCCGGGCGTGCCTGGCTATGTACGGTGGAGAGCGCAAGAAAGTAACTCGCTCCTCCACCAGGCCAGACCTAGGGGCGGTGCCACCAGCTTGACCTCCGTGTGAAGAGAGACCAACACACGAAACAACATAAGGTTCATAAGGTAAGGTACATCATCTTGGATCCTATTTCTATCATCCTCGTTAACAACCTTACCACCTATTTTAGTATCATCCGCGAATTTTGACACATTACTAGTCAATCCTACATCTATGTCGTTAATGTAAATTACGAATAGCAATGGGCCTAACACTGAACCCTGTGGGACACCGCTACCTACATCTAACCACCTGGATTCACTACCATTAACTACGACCCTCTGCCTCCTAGCACGAAGCCATTCTTCTAACCAGTTAGCTACTGCGTATATACCGTGCGCTTTAACCTTCGCAATTAGTCTCCTATGCGGAACTGTATCGAATGCCTTTTTAAAATCTAAATAAATAACATCAGCTGCTCTATGCCTATTGTATTCGCGCACTATTTCATTATAAAATTCTAACAAATTAGTTAAACAAGACCTATGGCGTCGAAACCCATGCTGACTACTATTAATCAAATCTCTACTTTCTAAGTGATCGATAATACGATCCCTAACTACGGATTCCAAAAGTTTCCTGACAATTGACGTTAAGCTAATGGGACTATAATTGCTAGCTACTGCACGGTCGCCTTTTTAAAAAATAGGCGTGATGTTAGCTAATTTGAAGTCTTCAGGAATAATCCCCGTTTCGAGTGACTGATTAAAAATCTTCGTTAAGGGGCCTATGATAACTTCTTTCAAATGTCTGGGATAAAATGCGTCAGGGCCTGGAGCCTTGCTAACTTTTAGCCTATCAATATAATGCGCAATCTCAGCCTCATAAACAGTTATTTCATCCAAAATAGTCTCGCTACTAAATGGAATGATATCGTCCACGTCGGGGACATTATTTACGTCTTCTACGGTAAAAACTGTCGCAAAAAAGTTATTGAAAATACCCGCCATCGCCTGAGCATCACAAGCCAAAGTGCCATTAACATCCACTAGAGGGCCTATGTTATCTTTTACTGGCATTCCTAACTGATCTTTTAACCTGATGTCTGAGCTCGATATATCTATTAAAGTTAGCTGCCATGCCATTGCGCTTACTAAGTCTATACGCTCATTTATAAACTCTCCTATTTCCCTAGTCCACCACTTCGGCCTACCACAATTTCTAGCGTGCTTGGGCCTATGAGGAATAAACTCCCTTTCAATATTCCTAAAACTTTCTTTAAATGCCACCCAACGCAAATTTGTGTCATTGCCCATAAATAAGTTATCCCAGTCCAGTACTCTCATCCTATCAGCAAAACTATCAAAATTAGCCCTACGAAAATCAGGGACTTCTATTACGTTACTATCCTGAGTGTTTTCTATCAATAACTTTAAACCTAAGAATTTGATGATCACTACATCCTAAACTCTCGCCTACTTCTAAACTTTCGACTATATTCTCGCCATTCATCATCACCAAATCTAAAATATTGTCACCGCGCGTTGGTTTGGTAACTATCTGTCGTAAAAAGTTACCATCCATAAACTCAACCAATCTCAAACCCTCCTCATTACCAGTAAAATTCTCGTAATTAACATTAGGGCAGTTAAAGTCTCCTACAATTATACTATTCCGATTGTCAATAAAATTACCAAGAAGAGAGTAAAATCTAGTATCTGTATCGAGGGGTTGAACGGGAGGTCTATAAACAACAACAAAATTAAAACTAATACTACGCGCCTTAATTTCAACACATACCGCATTAATTGCTGCTGGAAAATCTAACTTAACCTTGATAACCCTAAGGGAATTACGAATGTACAGCAAAATGCCTCTGCCAAACCTATGTAACCTATCATTAGTAAAGAGTTTAAAACCCGGGATATCAAGTTCCCCCAAGTCCTGAGTCACGGTATTCAACCAAGTTTCAGTGATAGCAACTATATCATAGTTGCTGGAATAAATTATCGCCTTAAATTCATTTAATTTATTTCTAATACAGTGGACCCCCGATTTGAGTACGCTCGTCCATAGGCTCCTATTGACTCGACTTGAGTAGAAAACTTGATTTGAGTACGCCAGCCGGCGATGCCGAACGCGTTTCAGTTTGTCTAGAGCGTTCGTTGCGGGAACATTCGGGGTCTAATGTTTTGAATAGTACAGGTGTTCTTAGGGATTTCTGTTAGAATTTCATACATTTTGTTTTCTGACTTTGTACTTAGTGTTTATTTATGTTAGTTTCTGTTGATTACAGCATAAAATAGTGAAAATATAGCATAAATTTGGTGATTTGTACATGCAGTGACTTTGATACTGTATTTTATATTGTGGCATAGTGACATAGTGTACTGTTATAGTGATGGCTTCTAAACGTACATCTACATCAAAAGACTCACAAAAGAAGAAACGCCTTTTTACAATAGAGATGAAATTGGAGATTATTAGAAAAAGTGAAGAGGGCAAAAGTCTCAAAGACTTAGCTGAGGAATATGACATTCCTAAGACCAGTATTTCGAGCATTTTGCGTCGTAAAGATTCTGTGAAGGGTACGAGGGCTGTTAAGGGCTCTACCAGGCTTTATAAGGGCAGGGAGGCTATTATAGAAATGGAAAGGCTGCTGCTTATTTGGATTCAGGAGGAGGAGAGGAAAGGGGAATCAACTACTCAATCATTCATTTGCGACAAGGCCACCAACATTTTTAATGAGATTAAAGGGACAGTGGATACATCTAGTGAGGCTTTTGAGAATTTTCATGCCAGTAAAGGGTGGTTCGAACGGTTTAAGAAGTGGTGTGAACTGAAAAATGTGAGAAGGCATGGTGAAGCTAGCAGTGCTGATAATGAAGGTGCAGAAGCTTATAAGACCGAATTCGCTGAACTTATAGAAAATGAAAATTATCTGCCACAGCAAGTGTTCAATGCGGATGAGACTGGCCTCTTCTGGAAAAGGCTACCGAACATGACTTATATCACCCAGCAGGAAAAGAAAATGCCTGGCCACAAACCCATGAAAGACCGGTTTACACTTCTTGTTGCTGCCAATGCCTCAGGAGACCTTAAAATCAAACCTTTAGTAGTGTACCATTCTGAAAATCCAAGAATTTTTAAGCAGAAGAAAGTGATGACTTCCAACCTTGGGGTTTTCTGGAAGTCTAATAAGAAAGCCTGGGTGACTAGGGTTAACTTTCATGCTTGGCTGATGGAAGTTTTTTGCCCTACTGTTAAAGCATACCTTGAGACTAACAAGCTGCCCTTAAAAGCTCTGTTACTGCTGGACAATGCAAAAGCCCATGATCCGGACCTCAATGCCATTGTTAAAGTTAGATTTCCCTTCATGAATGTACAGTTTCTGCCCCCTAACACTACCCCCTTAATTCAGCCAATGGACCAGCAGGTGATTTCTAATCTTAAGAAAATGTATACAAAACATATGTTTGCCCAGTGTCATGAAGCAATAGAAAGAATGTCCCTGACCAAATTCTGGAAGACAGAGTACAATATCTATGAGGCCATCAGGCATGTTGTGAGAGCATGGAGAGATGTCTCCAATGTCTGTCTTAATGCCGCCTGGAAAAAGTTGTGGCCGTCAGTGGTTCATAACTTTGAAGGCTTCCAAGATGAACCTAATATTGCAGCCGAAATTGTCCAGCTAGGCAACCAGATGGGGCTTAACATCAGTGACAATGATGTTGCTGAACTGATCCAGGAGCATACACAGGAACTCACGACTGAAGAACTCCAAGCGTTGGCCAGGGAGTCTGGTTCTGGATCAGATGATGGGGAGGAAATTGAGGATGAATCGGAGAGTCTCACTGTTGCTAAGGCTAAGGAAGCCATTGAATACTGGTCTAAGCTTAAACCTATTGTCAACTTGCACCCTGATGTGGAAATCAGTGAACCTGTTTTATGCTTGTTTGAGGACAAGGTCATGAGCTACTTTAAGTCATTCATAGCAAACAGGCAGAAGCAACAGAAAATTGATGCTTATTTCAAGCCCTCAAGTCCCCAACCCTCTACCTCTTCCATGCCATTGGCTGTGGGCCTAAGAACGCCTAGCCCTGATGAGTTATGGAAGGAGACTCTCCCTCCAAGCAATAATTCCTCCCCTCCATTCCTCATCTGGAACTTCCAGCACATCAAGCAAGACTCCTACAGGATTATTCTATTTTGTCTATATTGTATGGTATGTATTTTGTATTCTATTCTGTCTATTTTTAATACAATTACTAAATTTTGTAGGCCAATTTCTATAGAAAAAGTAGGGGTGGGGTGAAATTTTTTGGTTTTGGAACAAATTAATTAATTCCCATAGGTTATTAAGTTCGATTTGAGTACATTTCGAATTGAGTACGCCATGCTGGAATGGATTACATACTCAAATCGGTGGTCCACTGTACTACGCGTGTTACAATAAAAGATGTTACAATAAAACTATAGATGATGATCTTGAAATAACTGAAGAACTAAACAAATACTTCTCATCAGTATTCATAAATGAAAATTTAAATAATATTCCTGATCTTATACTACCATGACAAGATAGAGAAATAAATGAATTAAGGGTAACAAAACTAGATATCCTAAAAGCAATAGATAAATTAAAAATGGAAAAATCTCCAGGGCCAGATGAAATGCATCCAATAGTCATAAAAGCTGCCAAAAAGAATATTAGCACAGGCACTAGAAATTATTTTGAATAAATCATTGATATGTACTACTGAAATTCCAGAGGATTGGAAGAAAGCAAATGTGGCTCCAATCTTCAAAAAAGGAAATAGAAACTTGGCAAAAAAACTACAGACCCATCAGCCTCACCTCCATTATTTGCAAATTACTTGAAAGTATCATTAGAGGTAAAGTTACTGAGTTCCTTGAAGAGTGCAACCTTATAAATGATAGCCAGCATGGCTTTCGAAATGGAAGGTCCTGTCTAACCAACTTGATTGAATTTTATGATGGAGTCCTATTGCATTTGGACAATAAAGAGCCAGTAGATAGATATAGTATTAGGGTGTCAAATTTTTCAACTTTCAAATTCCAAATATGAGGGGTGCTAAAAAGTTGCAGCATGACAGGAATTCTAAAGATATTTTTTGTTAATTTAATATAATTTAGTTTTGCTTGGTAAGAAGCTACATAAAAATAGTGACTTTTTTAACTTTTTTGTGGAATTATATAATAATTATTATATTAATAATTATATATGCTGTATATATAATGCACTGCTGTTTTTGCTTATTTCACAGGTTGAAACATATTCATCAGTGTGCTGAAGATTACTTGTCCGTCAGTGCTACCATCCTAACCAGTGGGAATTGACCTACAATGGCTTCTAAAAGGAGGACAAGACTGGGGACATTCACACATATGAGCAACCTAATTGGAACTGGTATAGAGTTGTTGCCCTCTGAACTCCCAACTCTGCAAGACTTTCTGAAATATGGGCTACTGCTAAGAGAACAAAGTGGTGAGGATGTGAGAAACTACCCAGCAGCCAGTCTTGCAAAGGACATTTACCCTAAAGTGCTTGAAAAGTGGGAATGAGCAAACAGTTCTTTTGTAGCCCCCATTGTAAATTCACGAGTCACAATCTTAAACAAGATCCAAGAGAGCTGGGAGCAGGCCAAAAACATATCTCTTGGGAGAGGAAAGCTACATGTCAAAGAGGCTTTCATTGCAAAACTTGACAAGCTTTTTGACATCCTCAGTTGCAAGTGTAAAATTGTTCTCTGCTCTGAATTTGGCTGCCTTGCAGATGCTGGTTGCAAAAACGAAACTCACATTAACTGTACATGCCCTAGGGAGATGAAGATCCCTGTGAAGGAACTTGCTTTCATTAAAGGTCAGAGAGACAAGTCTGGTTCTATTGGACCACATCAGATTGGCTTGCCAGATCAACCTGAGCACAACAGACAAGTCAAAAAGCAGAAGTGGCAAGAAGATGAAAGAAGAAGGCTTGCTGAATATAAGCAGACAAGTAAGCAGGATGTTTCAATGCCATCAAATGAAATAATTTTCTCTGATGATGAAAATGAAGAACAAATAGCTGATGCTCAAGATGGAAAGGATGGAAGTTATGAAGTGACATTAGAAATACCAAGCACGTCTTCAACTTCCAATAAAAAAAGCAGAGTACAACACATTAAAACCTAATGTTGCTATGCATAGCATCAGATATGGTGTTGGCCTGCGTGCTACAACTGCCATCACCACTGCTGCCTTTATGGATGCTGGCTTGATCACTGAAGAAGACAAGAGACTTGTAGTTGATCACAATAAAATCAAGAGGGCCCAAGAAAAAGTTATGAGATCCCTGGATCAGGAATTTGATGATCTTTGTAAGAAGGGTGAAATTGACTGCATCTTCTTTGATGGCCGTCAAGATACAACTAAAGTTATGCTGAAAGCAGACAATTCAGATCGTCAGTTCCCCAGCATCATCAAAGAAGAGCATTATTCTGTGTGCAGTGAGCCAGGTGGAAGATATCTCTACCACTTCACTCCTGAGAAAGGCTCAACGAGAAAAAAACCTGCTGAAGTTATTGCTGATAATCTTGTAGATTTCATGAAGAAGAAGGGCATTGATAAAAGCCTTCAGGCCATTGGAGGTGATTCTACAAATGTTAACAATGGCTGGGAGGGTGGTTCCATGCATTGGGTAGAGGTCAAGCTTTGCCATAAGCTGATCTGGTTGGTTTGTGCCCTCCACACTAACGAGTTACCCCTGCGACACTTGATCACAGCACTGGATGGGAAGATGTTGTCTAACAAGAAGTGGACAGGTAACATTGGCAAGATGCTAGACACTGCAACTGAACTTGAAATTGATCCTTCTTTCACCAAACTCTCAATTGGAGAGCCTCTTACTTCACTGAGTGACAATGTCGTAAAGGATCTCTCTACTGATCAAGCGTACGGGTATAGGATCACACAGGGCATAAGGACAGGAGAACTTCCCACAGATCTGGCCCTTCTTGAAATTGGTCCAGTGAGCCATTCAAGGTGGTTGACAACAGCAAACAGGCTTTGTCGCATATGGGTTTCAAAACATGGCCTTAAAGGCAAAACCCTCAACAACTTAAGACTGATACTGATAGTGGAATACATTGTTGGTGTGTACTACCCCTGTTGGTTCAACATCAAAGTAAAACACTCTTGGGTGGAAGGCCCACGCCACATCTTGTTTCAGCTGCGGCTAGTTAGGCTGCAAAAGAAGGCTGTAGTGGATGCTGTTTTGCCAACCATCAAGCGCTCAGCATGGTATGCATTCAGCGAAATGATAATCCAGACACTCTTGTGCTCAGATGACAGTGAGGAGAGGAGAGCTGGTGTCCAAAAGATTGTTGACATGAGGGGTGGAGATGATGACACACTTGGAGATCTTTCTGTACGTCCCAGGAAGACACCTTCCATCAACCCCAGTGCTTCTTCCGTGTTGGAGCTGACAGACTGGTCTGACGGGGTATTTGAACTTCCTTTGACATGTAAACTGACTACAGCGGAAGTAAAGAAGTTCTTTGACAAGCCTATGCAAGTTCCACAGTGGCCCTGTCATGTTCAGTCAATAGAGAGGTGTGTGAAACAAGTCACAGAGGCAGCAGGCAGGGTGTATACACATGAGAAATGTGAGGGCTATATCAGAGGCCAAGAAGCAAGTCGGCGGCTGATGTCCAAGAACGAATCAAAGCAAGACTTGATGAAACTTGTTGTTTAAATATTTTTTTTTACTGATGTCATTACTTTCTAATGTTGTTTTATGATTACAAGGATATGTTTTATGATTACTAGGATATGTTTTATGCAGAGAAACTAAAATTTTTATAGCATTACCTGACATTTTGAGAAGCTAAAATTAATAAATGTTGTTTTCCGAGAGCAATTTATGTGCTTTTTAATCAAACGTAGATTTACCAAGCTAAGTGTTGAGCAATCACAAAAATAATAGCAGATTTGAATTCTTCACATCCAAAAACATATTTTTAAAACCCCCTCAGTGAAGGAATTGGCAAAAATTAATTTTCACCTCCCAAATTGACACACCCTAATATAGTATACTTAGATTTTGCAAAGGCATTTGATACTGTTCCTCATGCAAGATTGTTGGTAAAAGTTAGAGCCCAAGGTATAAGAGGTCATATAGCTGATTGGATAGAAGAATGGCTGAGAAATAGAAAACAGAGTTCATCTAAATGGAAATAAGTCTACTTGGAGACCCGTAATGAGTGGAGTCCCACAGGGGTCTGTTCTGGGACCTCTGCTTTTTGTTGTCTATATAAATGATCTAGAGAAGGGCCTATCATGTAAAACCTCAAAATTTGCTGATGATACAAAATTAGGCCATAATGTTGTTAAGTCAGTAGCAGGAGCAATGACAATACAAAAAGACTTAGACAGAGTAACAGCCTGGGCAGATAAGTGGGAGATGAAATTTAATGTTGATAAGTGCAAGGTTATGCATATTGGGCCAAAAAATCTAGAATTTGAATACAATATGAATGGAATTTGAATTAAAAATAATGATAAAGAGAGAGACTTGGGTGTCACTGTGACAAATGAACTTAAACCCTCAAATCACTGTATGGTAATCAGAAATAAAGCAAATGCTAGACTCAATCTCATGCAGACACATTGAATACAAATCACCCAATATTATAAAGCAACTATACATTTCATATGTGAGACCCCTCCTTGAATACTGCATTCAATTTAATAGTTCCTATTTGATACAAGATATTGAAAAACTGGAAAAAGTACAGAAATGAGCAACAAGAATGATCCCATCTCTAAGACAATTGACATATATAAGGAAAGACTGGCGTATCTAAGCATGTTCTCATTAAAAAGGTGGTGGTTAAGGGGTGATATGATAGAGGTGTATAAAATGATAAAAGGGTTGGATAAGATAGATTTTGAGTCTCTTTTCATTAAAGATCACAATAATCAGACTAGAGGTCATAGTATGAAATTATTTAAGCCAAGATGTAGAACAAATTTAAGAAAACATAGTTTTACAAACAGAGTAATTAAGTTTTGGAACAGTCTGACAGAAGTAGTGGTGACTTCAGATACACTTGATTCTTTCAAAAGAAGGTTGGATAGTTTGATGTCTGCAAGGGACATCTGGTGATGGTGTTTAAGCCCATTTTTATTGCATGAATGGTACTAGTTTATTTCATATATATTATGTGGATATAGGGAGGCAGCATCTTGGGTTAGGGGATACTCTCTGTCCTTACACACCCTATTTAAAGAGATTCCTCTGCCGAGCAGTGCCCCCCATAGTACTGTGAGGTATTGAAAAACTCAGGATCTTCACTTGCCCCACAAACACCTTTAAATGGGAGACCCAAAATGGGTTCACACACATTTCTACATTACTGTACAGTCTTTACAGCCACACCTACACTTTTCCTCTTAAGTATATATATTGTAATGTATATGGATGTAAATTGTGACTTGGTCCGCAATTGATATGGACCATGACTTATTTTTGGTTGGCACGGTACTGGTATTGATGGGTACCATAATGAAATTGACTGGATTCTTCGGATCTGATATATTTGCTTGTCAGTTATAAATAGATATAGAGTGTAACATATTTGTGGATAGTAGCCTATTATGACTTTGATCCTCTGGATCCAGAGATTCTATCTTTAGTTTTAAATTGATACTTAATTAATTTTGTAAAAATTGGTTATTGCCAATGTAGAGGCAGTTTTTACATAGTGGAGCCACCTCGATGGGCCGAAGTGGCCCCTAGTGTGCCCACTATAAAAATTTCTTATGTTATGTAAGAAAACTGTTAGGTGCTAGGTATGCTACTAAAATGTTAAGGTTTGATTCACACCCAACTAAAACTTGTATTAATAGATTTCATAATTTTCAATTTTATAGACTATGCCCAATGCCCATACCCAATACCTTTTAGTGGCTGGATCAAGGATTTTATTCACCAAGTGGGTTTAAATTTTGATTTGATAGCATCTCAGCAAAGTTCCTATTTAATTTATCACCCTGTAACACCACTAACAACAAATTGGCTTTTGCAAATGTGCTCCAAAGAAGTTTTCTGGAAAGGGTAGAAACTTACAAAGAAAGAGGATACTTACCTGTATATACTGATGGATCTAAATCAGGAAGTGGCACTGGATGTGCATTTCTTTGGGATGGGGTGATTAAGGGTTTTTGCCTTCCAGAACTGTTCTATATTTACTGCAGAATTGTATGCTATATATATTTGTCACAACTCAGACCTTACTAAGTTTGTTGTTCTGACTCCCTTTCTTCCTTGAAAGCTATACAGTCCTCTTCTGGGCATCATATAGTCATTCAGATTATTGAATTACTCAATCAGTATAAGCTTGATGTCATCTTTTTATGGACTCCTGGTCATGTTGGTATCCGGGGGAATGATACTGTTGATGAAGCAGCACGCATGGTTTGTAGTCTTGATGAAGTCCAGACCATCCCTTACTCTGTTGAATTTAGGCCGGGCTAACAGTTGGCTTTTGATATAAAAATAAGATTCCTGAAAAAAATAATTGGTGGCCACCAACGTGTGTCCAGCCACCCCAGTTTTTGTAAAAACATCTAATGCCGCACTAGCAAAATCAGGAAAATGGCAATCTCTCTTCTTCTGAACATGCTAGAGAGATGGTTTGCATACCAAAAGATGCAGAATTTGATTTAGAATAAATTATTAAGAGTGGTATTTTTTCATAAAACCTTTAGTTTTTGAGTTATTTTAGAAAAACTAATTTTTTGGGCTCATAGACCCCCTTTCAACTGAATGTCAACACAATAAAACATTCTCAAGCTGCAAATTGACATGTATTAGTGGTTTTCAATCAGCAATCAAAATCAATCAAAATCAGCCATTTTAAATTCATTGAAAATGCTTTTTGACATTCCAAAAAACCAAACATTAAATTATACAATTAACAAATTGTCATTTTGTCATATTTTAGCATGATAAATAATAATCTAGAACTTAAAATATTTTTTAGACACAAAATCTTTCATTAATTTACGTGATCTAATTTTGTTTCTAATAAGACCATCTCTACGCTCATGACCTACAACAGCCAAGGATGCTTCAGTGACAAGCTTGATGTGCCTTTCAACATTCTGACTGTGGCACTCGTGATCCAGTTTCAATGCGGTATTAATGATATCACGCAGTTCATCATTACTGAATTCTTTTAATACAGGTGGAACAGTTTCCCATTGGGACATAGCAGACAGCTTGTGGTATGTAGAAGCTTTGAAATTGATGATTGGCTTTCTAAAGACCCTAACATTCTCATCTATAGCAGGATATTCATCAGTACCACCTTCATGATCCTCTTCATTCTCATCATCACTTTCAATTATTCCACCTGCAAAATCAGTGCTACTACCAGATTCATCATCAAAATCCTCTATAACTCCCCTCAGACACAGAACTTTATTGACAGCACACCTCCTCACCTCTTCATCTTCATCAGCCAGCATTCCAACTAAAATATTTTCACCATGAGCAAAATAGCTGTTATTGTTTAATACGTCATAACAAATTTCTCTAATTTTCCTGTCAGGGAATTTATTTACTCTTTGGATCATATTGAATAGGTTTCTTGACCCATCACTTAGCCTTGATATTGAACCAACTGTGAAAGTATACTTTGACGATGAATTCTACTATGATTTTGAGGTTCTTACTGGGTCTTTTTTGTGAAACATAAAAGTGAAGAATTCTACAGGCTAAGGTGAGCCATCGAGAGTGATTTAGCAGGCCAACTTCTAAGAGTGCAAGGTCTTCATCCACTTCACCAGTAATAATTGCCCAGCAGATGCAGTATCCATAGTATTGGTCTGTTGATAAATTATTGACCACCTCATTTGGTAGAAGCACAAATGCAGGATAAGGTATAGATTTGAAGTCCACAACATTCCATTCTGACATCCCCATTGAGCTGAGAACCAGTAGGGCCAGAAAATTTGTCTGGACTTTTTGTTGTCCCATCTAAAGTTATGAAGATGTGTCTAAGTGGCAATTCATTTAGATGCAGAAGACAAATATCCCACTGAAGAGGTTGCCCTAAAAACATTTCCAAATCTGATTGACCCATGCATATGTCCTGTGTTAGTATTTGTCCCATCTGCTTTAACTAAGTTTAATTTGGCCTCAAGTTCTGTCCCTTTAATGATCTTATAAATGCCATGAGCAATGTCAATGCCTTTGCCACTCTCTGGGGTAAAATGGTCGAGGTAGAAATCATCTGAAAATAAATGTAATTAATTTTACAATTAAATAAAAATGAAAAAGGAAGGAATAAAGTTAACTGGACAGTTGTCACTTAAAAAGAAAAATTTTTAAGTAATTGAAATATTACTTTATAGTACAGTATATAACAGCATAACGCCCAGGGCTGTGGAGCTGGCACCAAAATCTTAAGCTCCGGCTCTGGCTACAGCATTTTCAAATTTCTGGCTCCAGCATTTTTTTTATGCCCAGCTCTGGCTCCTCTCACCATATATTAATGATTGATAAATCTCTTGAAATTGTACCTTGCTACTCATAGGCCATAGCAGGCAGCCACACAAAACATTTCATCACCATCACATGATTCATCAGGCTACTTTTTAAAATTTAGACCAAAGCCTGTTGCAGCTATTAATCTAAATTCTAATGACTATAGCTATGCCTTTGTGGCTTTTTTTTATCATTTATTAATAATAATATTACCTACACCTTTCATGACAAAAAAAAATGTTTTACAAAAAAAAAAAACCTTATTCGTTTGTATTATAGAATGTTTATTTGGAAAATGTAGCCTTTTAAAAAAATTAAAATAATTTTTATTACTTTTTATACATCTTCATTACATCCCTGTCCTCAGAAATAAAATGGCTTCTGCTAAGTCATCCTTCATTGATGCTCTTAAATCAGATTTCACTATTCTCAGTGCTGAAAAGAGGTGTTCTACACTGACTTGTGTGGGTGGTAGAGCTGATACAATACTAGCTACATTCCTTATAATCTTTGGATATAAGGGTATGACATCGTCAACTGTCAGTTTAGAGGAGCGGTTGTATTTTTCTACTTCCTTTAATTCAGCATAGAATTCTTGCTTGAATTTGGTTATTTTCATCTGTGGAGGATTCTTTAATTCTACTTTGAGACGTTTTGCATTTGATCTATCTATTCTGTCCAAATATTTTGTGAAATCTTCCTCATCATTTGAAGAGGATGATTGGTTGGTAATGCTGCTATCTTCTTCATTCTGGGCATCTGGTTTTTCAGATACCAGCTTTTCCATGCGCAATGCAATGTCATAGAGGGCCTCTTTTCCTTTAGCTTTTTGATCTTCATTTAATAGAACTCTGTTCATTGGGTCTATGTAAACAGCAGCTAATACAATTGCATTTTCTAATAGTAATACCTCTCTTTTCTTCATCGAAGAAACAATTCCCTCAGCAAGTAGTCCTCCTGTTTGATTGAGATGAAATATTAATTCTTTCCATGCCAACAAGAATTTACCAGAAGTTAATTCTTCTGTTTGAAACTTTTTAGTGACAGCAAAAGGGTAATGAAGCAGAACTTCTAATTGGGTCAATTGCATCCATTCATTTTCAGTTAATGAGACATTTTGATTTGCCAGGTCTTCAAGATGTGGTTTCAGATCAAGCAAACGCTTAATCATCAAATAGGTGCTGCCCCACCGAGTATCTTGATCTAAAATAGCTCCCATACCTGAATGTTTCTTCACAATCGAGTCTATTTTTGGTGTTCTGGCTGCAGTGGCTACCTGTCTGAACTTGCTGATCATAGTTGCTACATGTCGTTCTTTTAATCCATCCCTTATCGCTAACTGCAATGTATGCACAACACAGCGGATGTGTTGAATATGAGATAGCATAGTGGCTTCTTCAGCAATATCATCTAGAACTTCATCATCTTGTTCTGTCACTATCACTTCATTTGCAGAATCAATTTCAGAAATGTCATCTTCATTTTCCATTATTTCCTTAGTAACTGTCCCTCTATTTAGTTTTTCAATAGTGCTTAGCATATTCGAAGCATTGTCAGTGACAATACATAGAACTTGTTCTTTTTTTATTTTAAAATCTTGTAAGACAGTTTCGACTAACTTAGAAAGATATTCACTGGTGTGATGTGCATGTGTAGGCTATTCCTTACTGCCAGTGTCCGAGTCACCTTTTTATTGTTGTCATCTATATATCTCACATTAATGGCAAAATAATTAACTCTATGGCGAGTGCATCCATCCATTTTGAGGAACACAAAGTGCTCCTTAAGAGTTCTTTGAAGTTCCTCCTTTTTGTGTGTGGCATCTTCAATCACAATCTTTCTAATGCTATTTCTATCCAAAGAAACTTGGAGTTTACTGGCCATTTCTCCATTAAGACCTAAAAAAGCTGGTGTTGAGAAAAAAGATAAAGGTATACTATTTTTTACCACCATTTCTATGATGTACTTCTTGAATTTATCTGAGGTCATATTTACAGTAACTTTATTACTAGGAAAGAAACTTGTTAATGGTGACATTTGCAATTGTCCCCCAGGACAAATTTTACTTTTAGTTGAGGTGGATGCTTGACTTGCTTCACTGTCTTTCTTATTAACAATTTCTAAAATTTTTGGATGAAATCGTTGTAGATGTCTTTTTAAATTTGATGTCTTGCCAGTCTGGGTTGGTACTTTTGTATCATAGCTTGTACAAGAACTAATTTTAGTTTCACACAATTGTT
Source organism: Bathynomus jamesi (assembly GCA_023014485.1). Classification (NCBI taxonomy): domain Eukaryota; kingdom Metazoa; phylum Arthropoda; class Malacostraca; order Isopoda; family Cirolanidae; genus Bathynomus; species Bathynomus jamesi. The sequence goes on along the minus strand of JAJOZX010004032.1, from coordinate 235,149 downwards.
CATTATTATTTTCTTTCTTACAGTGACAAATGAAATATTTTCCATCTGTAGAAACTGTGAAATATTCAAATAATGCAGACTTTGTTTGACTTTGAGATCTAGTTGTCATTATGAAAGGGCTCAAAAAAAGAAGAATGAAACTTAATATTTTCAATTTTTAAAAATTAAGCTTACTAGTTTAAGTTTCTAAAAATTAACACATTTCCTGAAAAAAATTAAGTTCAATTAGAAATCATTCAAAATAAAAAAAAATAGCAAAAAAAAGTTTTGTATCTAAATATGAACTCTTTGTATTGGGCTGATGCTGGAGCTGACACATTTTTTATCAGCTCCAGCTCCAGCTCCAGCTCCAGCTTCCCAAAAATAACTGGCTCCAGCTCCAACTCCAGCTCCACTCACCAAAATTGCTTCAAGCTCCATCTCCTGGCTCCGGCTCCAGCTCCAGCTCCACAGCCCTGATAACGCCTATAACTGTATGACCATCATTTCCATTTACCTGGCTCTCCAGTAATGACATAATGTTCCTCTAGGATTGTGGATGTATAATACTTTTCATTTACTTTGTTAACAGCAAGTGTAGCATCCTTTCTACCATCAAAGCCAATGCCAGTCACTTTTTCAAATATCACTTCTTCCTTTCAGCTCTCAATTTAACTCTCTCCCTTCTCAACTTGTTTCTGAAAAGTATTTCAAAAATATTGGCCATGCATTACTGCATTAGCATTATACAAATATACAAAATACAAATGTCAGTGTCCTGTTTGAAACTAATTAATATAAATACAAAATAGAAATTTTGACGCTAATTAAAAATAATAGTAAATCTGGTGATTTAGAACTTATAGCAGAAGCTAAGAAATGTAATATCTAGAGTGATTAAAAACATACTTATCAATAACATTTTGTATGTTATCTGGGGTGATTACTCCAAAGTCCACCAATGTAGCAGAACCAATAGCCGCTCCTGCTCTATCACTTACTTGATATCTGTTAGGATATTTAAAGTAGATTTACATATCTATTGTCAATGAATAATTTATTGGTAATCTTAATCTCTTAGTCACAATGATTTCACTTTAAGCTGTATTAAAAGATCTATCTTTCAGTACTATACCTGTCACATGCTTCAGCTAATGAGTGTAATCTAGTTCTGTTCTGTAATGTTGAGACTTCTGGAACATAGTCTGCATCAAATGAATCATTACAACTGTCGCTATCTGTCAACTTAGGAATGTCCATAGGTTCATGAGGAGGAGGAACTGATTCTTTTGCTTTTTGAGATTGAATAACCCGTGATTTGAATTTTAAGTCAGTGGCTGTTTCTGGGACTTCTTTCAGGGTACAGTAACCATGCCTAGTTGTTTTCTGGTCCTACAAAGTGATTACAGTCGGCCCTCGGTATCCGCGGGGGATTGGTTCCAGGACCCCCCGCGGATGCTCAAGTCCCTTATATAAAATGGTGTAGTATTTGCATATAACCTACGCACATCCTCCTGTATACTTTAAATCATCTCTAGATTACTTATAATACCTAATACAATGTAAATGGTATGTAAATAGTTGTTATACAAGAAAAAAAAGTCTGTACATGTTCAGTACAGACGCAACCATTGTAGGCCTAACTACATAGTACACGTTAGCAACAACGTAACATTTTCTTTCTTTCAACACAGATTGCTTTCGTTTAATGACCTGAAAGAGAAATACATAGAATAAAACACAGAATATTTAAAGTACAAGTACATATAGAAAATATAATTATAAATAGAGAAAATATAAATTCTCTCTCTCTCTAGCGAATGAACGAACGAGACATGAGGCGAACAATGCTGTTTCATAACTTTCGCTCAAAACAATACATAAATTGTGAATCTAAAAGAAATGTTAAATTTTGAGACAAAGAACGAAAAGTTTAAAATCAATTAAGTACTCAAGTTATAACATGACAGAAAAGGCGGTTTCAGTAAATTTGAAGCTATTTTGACCCTACTGTTCTCATGCAATAAAAATTAAATTTCAACAAACCTAAATTTTCTCGGTCTCTTAGTTTTGGATGAAATGAAAATAAACCTCCGTCAATTTTTTTTTTTCTCTTTCATTGGATTATGAACCAAAATTAGTGCTTTCGTAAGACTGTTTATTCTGTGATATTTCGCTTTTTTATTCATATCAACAAACTAGGTAGAGTATAAAATTCAAGTTTTGCTTTTTGGGACTGGAATTTTTTTTTTTTCGAATATTTTCGATCTGCGGTTGGTTGAATCCGCGGATGCGGATACAGTGTATTATTGATATTACTAACTTATTAAATGCACTTTAAAAATTGTAGCAAATTATTAATAATTGATAATATTAATAATTGATAATTAATATTAATTAATAATTTACAACTTGAAATTCAATCAACAGACCTACCTCATAAAACTGGTAATCAGATTCAGTCATTTTTAGTAAGTGCTTTTTCTCTGTATCTGCCAACAGTTTGTGATCATGTTGATATATGTCAAATAAAACATTTACAGTTTTCAGAAAATCATCCAGATCTTGATGATATTTAGGTCCCCTTTTCTTTTTGTCATACTTCAGAAGGCGGTTGAATTCCTTTATTTGGGTTTTCAGTCGGCTCTGTATGGCATTTACTGATATTGGATAAACATTATATGTGACCCACAATTTATGCAATTCCTCAGAAGTAGCTCTCAGTACAGCATCTGTTTTATAGTCTCCGAAACACAAACACCTTTCAATAACTTGCTTCAACGTAGGCAATTTCCCTAAAGGAAACTGTTCTGCTGGCATAAAACGTACATCACCAAGTACTTTAGCAACTGTTTTCCTTGTAGAAGTCATACTTTATATTGCAAATGTTGAATTCAATGACAAATTGCAGTTGGAAACTTATAACAAAGGCACCTGAAAAAAAAACAAGTTTTCAATTTATTACGTTTAAAAAAGTTCATGAAGCAGCCCCACCCTCTATTCTTTAATCAAGTATAATGGATGCAAGATAACAAGGAAAAGTCATATCATGTGATCACTATGTCCAATTGTCCATGTCAACATCCTTTTAGGGCAATGTTAGTAATAAAAAAGCCAAATCATGCTTATTTTAGAATTTCTTTTGTCACTAAGGTCCGTCGAAAGGGGGTCTATGGGCGCCAAAAATTAGTTTTTCTAAAATAACTCAAAAACTAAAGGTTTTATGAAAAAATACCACTCTTAATAATTTGTTCTAAATCAAATTCTGCATGTTTTGGTATGCAAACCATCTCTCTAGCATGTTCAGAAGAAGAGATATTGCCATTTTCCTGATTTTGCTAGTGCAGCATTAAATGTTTTTACAAAAATGGGGGTGGCCGGACACACGTTGGTGGCCACCAATTATTTTTTTCAGGAATCTTATTTTTATATCAAAAGCCAACTGTTAATGACTCTGATTAATTCTATCTTGAGTTTCAGCCCGGCCTACCTGAGTGTTGATGAATTTATGAAGCCTATTTCACATTTCATTCTCTCTGAGTAGCAACAGGAATGGTCCTGATGCAATGGACTCCTTCTTCAGATGGAACCTGTCCTTTGGAAAAGGATGCCAGAAAAGAATCACAGGAGTGGTCATGTTGACCAGGCTTAGGTTGAATTGCTCTAAACTGTCCCATGGACATTTTTTTGATGCAACTTTATTTAAAAGGTGTGGTACTTGTAATGTTCAACTCACACCAGAACATGCGATCATTCATTGCCCTACTTGTAATCATCATAGAACTGATTTGATTAACTATTGTAATGGCAAAGGAATTTGTTTTTCTTATGAAAGTGTTTTGGGGAATGAATTTCCATCGTCCTTACTTTTGACCTTAAAGAAAGCCAATTTATCTAACCTGATCAAGGTGTTTATCGTTTGATAGTCCTTTTGTAGTAGCTACAGTATTACTCTTTTACTAACAGGTTCCTTTTTCTTTTCCATCCTGTGTGTTGTAGAGTGGAACCCTACAACTGAAGTGGTAGAGGTCTTTTTTTCATATTCTTTTTAGTCTTGGTGCCAATAATCCAGCAGGGTTGCAGCACCTTAAACAGAAATAAAATTTAAAAAAAAAAAATCAGTTTAGTGGTGTTTGTGATAGAATTATGACATACCATTCGTGTGATTTTGACTTTGAGAACTTGATTCGTCATGTGCCCTAGATGAAGACAAAGGATTGGATATTTCTATCAATTACGGTGTTATTCTCTCATCCTTAACTTGCCCGAAATGTGACAGTGAGTGCCTAATACGAAAAGATCAGAAGATATTTAGGTGAAATAACCAGTATTAACCTGTTAGGTTAATTGAATGCCTGGTTAGGTTAATTGAATGCCTGGTTAGGTTAATTGAATGCCTGGTTAGGTTAACTGTATAGTGTACACCCTTGATGATTGGTTAGGTTGTCATGATATTTTTGTTAGTTTAAATGAAAATGATGAGAGCAAACTTCTCTGGTTAATTTTGAGGTGTTTTGTATGGAACTGCCATCCATTTTCTGTGCTAATGCGCAGTTTTCGAGATGAGATATCTCAAAACTATGTGTTTGCACAGGAAACAGATGGCAGATTCGGTGCAAAACACCCCAAAATTGACCAGAAAAGTTTGTTCTCATCATGAAAACAGACTGGGTATAAAAATGAATAATTACCCTAAATTCTTTTGATAACTATTTAATAACAACTATTAACGTATTAATTTTACAAGAATAGTTAAATTTGAAATTTTCTTTACTGCAAAATTTAATTTTAACACCATTTATATGAGCTACATCTGAAAAAAATTGTGATCAAACATACAACCTGCTTAACCAACCAGGTAAGAGTTTTAGCCAAATCAGCCATCTTCATCTTCATAGTCAGCTTTCTCGTCTCTTGTGTGACGTAATTTTCTTCCGTTTTCTGATTGGGTGAATCCAATTGGGAGAGGATTTTCTGATTTTTTTGATGGTTATAGATTTGTGTTGCTTTTTCTGCTCATTTAGACAAATATTAGTCCCTTTAGTCATAGCATCTATAGGGTGGCCATAATTAGGTGCCTGGGTGCTTTCCTGTTAATGGGAATACCCAACCACCCGCCACCAAACTGTTATGTATTTTTGCTCTCATCATTTTTGTTTAAACTAACGAAAATATCACAACTTAACCTAACCAATCATCAAGGGCGTTCATTTGACCTAACTGGGCATTCAATTGACCTAACCAATTGAATGCCCAGTTAGGTTAATTGAATGCCCAGTTAGGTCAACTGTACGCCTTTGATAATTGGTTAGGTTAAGTTGTGATATTTTCATTAGTTTAAACAAAAATGACAAGAGCAAAAATACATAACAAACAGTTTGGTAGTCCCGATAATATGTAAGTGCCGAATTTATTAATCATTTAAATGAAATTAGGGTAATTGTATACAACATCCCTCTCACCTCAATTTTATGAAATTGACTTCACAATCGATGTAAAACCTTTATTTATAGCATGTAATTACTTTATTTATTTTCAGAAACCAACCTAACCTAACCTAACCTAACCTAACCTAGAAAAATGTATTTTTGACTAAAAAAAAAGTGCATAACTTAACATGTTATTACATCATTATTTGTATAATTTAGGTCTTGGGAGTACGGGGGCAGATCCCCTATAAAGATCATGCATCACAAAGTGAACCCTATACTGATCAATTTGTGATGCGTGATCTTTACAGAGGCTCCACCCCCGTACCCCCCGAGACATAAATTATAAGAACATAAGAAATTTTTATAGTGGGCACACTAGGGGCCACTTCAGCCCATCGAGGTGGCTCCACTATATAAAAACTGCCTCTACATTGGCAACAACTAATTTTTACAAAACTAATTAATTATCAATTTAAAACTAAAGATAGAATCTCTGGATCCAGAGGATCAAAGTCATAATAGGCTACTATCCACAAATATGTTACACTCTATATCTATTTATAATTGACATGCAAATATATCAGATCCAAAGAATCCAGTCAATTTCATTACAGTACCCATCAATACCAGTACCTTGCCAACTAAAAATAAGTCATGGTCCATATCAATTGCGGACCAAGTCACAATTTATAACCATGTACTTTACAATATATACTTAGGAGGAAAAGTGTAGGTGTGGCTGTAAAGACTGTACAGTAATGTAGAAATGTGTGTGCACCCATTTTGGGTCTCCCATTTAAAGGTGTTTGTGGGGCAAGTGAAGATCCTGAGTTTTTCAATACCTCACAGTACTATGGCGGGCCAGATAGGACTTGAAAATTAGGGTGTGGGTTTTGTGAAAAAACCACAACCCCCAGAGCGATTTGAAAATCAGCAGGGGTTGAGAAACTTCACAACCCCCACATTCCTTCCCCCTTAGAAAAAAACCCCTCTCATAATTCTTTCTTCCTCCATGTTCTCTACCAGGATAATGCATCTATTGACAGTCTAAACATGGGAGTATACATTACAAAAGTTATTGCATCAAAACCATGCTGACCCTCCCAGTTAGTTAACTTACATTAAACTCAATCAGGGCCATTTCTAGCCATTAGGGGGCCTGAAGCAGTATACCCATTTGAGGCCCCACACTTCCATCCACCAACTCTCACCTTACTACATCACCTTAGCAAACACATACAAAAAATGGCTGTGTTAATAAAAAACAATTATGAAACAATTTTCATGAAACATTTATGTCCAAAACAACAAATATGTACTTTCAGAAGACAAACAGAAAAAAATGCTCTTCAATCATGAAATTCCTGAAAATTAGTTTATACATTATAGTCAGGTTCACTATGTATTTTTGTTCAAATTTTATGGAGATTAGCAAACCAGTACATTTTTGAGAAGCTTATGGCATCTGGAATATGAAAAGTAATGTTTACATTTGCGCAGATGCCTGCTTGGCGGCCATTTTGGCGGCAGTTGCAACAGTGTTTATAAATCCTGATGCTTCAATAATTTTGCAGTAGTGTTGCAATATTTAATTTTATACTGTAAAAGTTTATGTTAACACAACTAGTACACAATTATCTTGGTGTTAGTTAATATAGTGGTGGCTCTCTTTCTTTTCAGTGCCTGAGTCATCATGAGTGAAGACCCGGGAACCAGCAAGTTGAGTTCGGTCAAGTCGTCCATGGACACAGTAGACTGGAAGCAGTGCATTCTTTGTCAGGAGTCCACTGCCAGCAAAGGAACACTTGTTCAGTATCCCAGAAGAGAATCATACCAGAAACTACTCGATGTAGTGGAAGAAAGAGCCACCTTATAGGATGGAAAATATCTTGACATCCAAAGATGCCTCAAAGACTTTACCAAAGGAATATTGATTGAAAGGAAACCCATGTGGCATTGCAGTTATTATTCTGATGCCACAAATCAAATATCCATACAGCGAGTGAGAGACTGCTTGCAGCATGCCATGTCTACAGGAACCTATGCTGTGAAAAAATGTGGGCATAAAAGAACAAGCTCTGAAATGGAGCAATCAGCAACCCCAGGCACCTCAGCACCTTTCACTAGATCTGCAACAGAACTGTTGACGAGGGATCACTGCTTCTTATGTCAAGATGATGATGACTAGCACATCTTCACCGTACGAACTGAAAATGTGGGGAAGGCACTTAGATGAGCTGTGGATATTTCCAAAGATCCAGTATTGATGACAACACTAAGCAATGCACTTTCACCAAGTGATGCCCATGCGATAGATGTAAGATACCACAAACCATGCTGGACATATGTGTTTCATGTCCTGAGGGATGATGCCAGCAACCGGGCCAAGTCTACAAAGACAGACTTACCAATGCAAGTACCATGTTTGATTGAGCTGGTCAATCTCATTCAATATCAAACTCAAAATAAGGCTCATCTACCCATGGATGCCATTGAAAAAACCTACATATCTATGCTTGGTGGTAGTGATGAGGCACAGAAGCACACTCCGACACTGACACGACAGTGGCTAAAGGACAAAATTCTTGCAGAGTTACCAGTGTGAAGTCAGTGAGGCAGAAAGACAGAAGAAAACCATCTGTTCTTTACTGTCAGGTTGCAGATGATACGAACATCAAACACATCCTACAGGCATGGTTTCTATCGCACGAAAAAACGAAAGCAGATTTGACAGACTATCTCGCCAAAGCAACTCTTGATTACAACAAAAACTCACCACAGTTAGTCATCACATCAGCATCAGGTCACACCATAAGCAACAGAAACATGCACTTTGAAGACAACAATCACGAGGAGGCTGATACATTGATGATCTGCCTGGCAGCGGAGGCATCACAGCGGTGTCCTGATACTCCTGATACTGATGGTATCAGGTACAGTCGAAATAGAGCCAATCTGGAGAGCTTTGGGCAAAGAAAAGGCGCAAGCTTTACCTGTATTCCACACATTCACTGGAGCAGACAATGTTGGAAAATTCTCAGGAATAGGCAAAACAAAATGGTTTCAGTAGTATATGAAAGCTGACATGCACTTAGAGCACTGATGAAACTCCCGGAGAAAGGTGACCTAACACAGGAGGTGAAAGACGTATTGGCCAAATTTGAGTGCTCAAGCTACTGTCCCAAGGGTATTCACATTGCAATATCCCTGATCTAAGATGGTATCTGTTTTGTAAACACCTAGCTGAAAGCAACAACTTACCTCCTACACTCGGTGCACTTGAGGAACACATCCAGCGTGTGTGGTTACAAAGCCGAGTATGGTGCCAACCAATGTTATGCAGCAACAGCCTTTTGATCCCTTGAAATTTGGTTACTATCAGGACAAAAGTGGCCAAATACTGCCAGTCACCACAAAGGTTCCTCCTGCCCCGCAGGCCATCATTGAGTTGGTCAGATGCCACTGCAAAACCAACTGTTCTACACAGAGATGTTCATGCAGAAGGAATAACTTGCCTTGCACAGAACTATGCTTGTGTGGCACAGAATGCGAAAATGATGCAGACTGTAATGTTGAATGACACTGAGTGTGATGATGATGTGTAATGATGTGTCAAACTGAGATAGGAAATACGTCTATACTAGGGTGGTCCACAACAGCATTTTTAGGAATTTTAAATTTGGTCACATCTGCCCTTATTCTATTCTCCCACAAGAATAAACGTGCCAATTATCTTTGCTCTAGGACCTTTTTATGCACTCGCTCAAAATGAAACAATTTGAATAATGACTTACTTGACAATTTATGACTGGAACATTTATTGAACAAGGATAATAATGACTTGACAATTTATGACTATATATAATATATATATAATATATATATATTATATATATACAGGGCGTCCCAAAAAAATTTATACACACTTTAAATAATTATAAAGGCAGTGTTTATTAAAATACATTTCATTTTCAAAATGTAATAGAATCTACAGACATTATTTAATTGTTTTGTCAATGCTTGTTTTCAAACTGACGTCCGTTCTGGTCCAGGCACTGCTGATAACGCGAAGCAATGGAATCGCAAACATCATGAAACATTTCGTTTGGTATTTGTGTGCATTCTCATTCAATGGCTGCTCTCAATTCAGCGACTGTTGCAGGTTTTATAGCGTAGACTTTGTCTTTTAAGTATCCCCATAAAAAAAGTCTAGTGGTGTGAGGTCTGGTGAACGCGGAGGGTATTCTACGAAACCCCTTCGTCCAATCCACATCCACATCGTGCCAAGTACCACTCGCAATGCTCCACTCTTCGGTCCGGATCATCTTCATTAATAGCATGGACTAATCTTGGAATGTAACTTTTCCATTGACAGCGCTTCAAAATGCGTTGGACAGACGATTCTGAAATTCCTACCTCACGACTCGCTTGCCACACAGATTTTCTTGGACTTTGGTGATACGTTTCCAGTACTCTTTCTTGCTTTGTGGGGCTTGTCGATGTCCGTGGTCTTCCGGAACGCTTCTTGTGGACATTCTGAACAGTTCCATCGGCTTCAAACTTATCTCTAATTCGAGTGATGGTAAGTCGCGTTGGTGGATCTGTTTGAAACTCCCTCTTAAACTGTCTTTGCACTTCAACTGCATTTTCACACTTCAGTAGCATTTTAGAATGAATTTCCTTTGTTCAAAGCTTAGTCTGACAGCCATTATTAATTCTAATGGGTTTAACTTGGAAAGAAAGAAACATCAATTGAGCTATGAGCTGTTAAAGTGTGTGTACATTTTTTTGGGACGCCCTGTATATATATATATTATGAAATTATAACAGCGGAACAAATAATGCACATAGTTGAAGATCTTTAGGTCTTCTTGAGACCAGTTTTAGTCAGGTCTTTGAATTCCTTGTGGTGCTGAGCGACTGCGTAGAGAATGTACTGCTTTTGCGCTTCATCCTTCGTGATTGTGCTGTTGAAAGCCTTAATGAGCGCAACTCCTCTTTCTGTGCAATCGTTAACCACTGCCATCTTCTCTACACGTTCCTTCATTCCTTGGTAAGCTGGATCTGTGTTCCAATTATTTTGTGTCTTGGACAGGAATGATTGCGCCTGTTCACTTCCGTGCTGCATGATGAGGTTGAAGAAGATTGCTGAATGTTTGGTGGCATAGAATTCCAAGGGATTGATCAAGGAGAACATTTTTCCATCCACGCGCTTGATTCCTTTTCTTTTTCAGGGAACAGATACGATGTTGTGAGCAATCCTCTCCTTTGTGGATGCGTGAACTCGAGGATCAAAGAGTGCCAAGGGGATTAAGTGCTCAGAAATGAACCACAAATGGCGTTTCAGCAAATGCCGCATTGTTTGTCTTTCCTAGGTGAGCTTTCAGCTGGCGCAAGAAAGTGAGGTCATTCAATGGAGCCATGTATGCAACACTGGCCTCGTTCCAGTAGTGGCTGTAAAGGAGCGTGATAAACAGGCTTAGTTCCTTGATGTTCCGTTTCTCAGTCTGAAGCAAGGTGAATTGATCTCTGAATAGGAACACCTTGAGCGTGTAAATGGCCTTGGCCATCCATTGCGCATGGTGCATGGCTCCAGGGCTTTGAATTCTCACAGGACTGTCAAGCTTCCCTCCCAAGAAAAGGAGGCAGAGAAGCATCAGTTCATCATAGTCATCCCGCTGGCTCTTCTTCTTGACAGCCTCCTTGTAGTAGGAGACCATTTCCTTCCTCTGCTCTGTTGTTTCAATGAACAGGCTGTCGGGTGCAATCTCGAACTTGCTGCGATCAATGAAAACCCAGTGCTGCTTGAAGTGCTTGAATAGGCCAATTTCAGGTCCACTGGATGTTCCGAAACAAGCACCGAAGGCCGCAGCAAGGACGACTTCTACCATGTTGTGTCGGCAAGCGATCCACACCAGATCAATACCCAACTCCTTTTCAATGAGAGTACAAGCTCCAGCATGAAGTCCTGTGTTGGATGCAGTTGTATCAAAAACAAGACCTCGAATGTTGCCCCTCAAAGACCAGTCATCCACAAGCTTCAGGCACGCCTGAGCCTGAGATGCTCCAGTTGCAGCAGCTACCATTGGAACTCCAAGGAGTTTCTCTTCCCCATTACCGGTTACAAGCACAGCCACATGGTCCACCACCTCTAACCCATAGGAGATATCTGTAAGCAGCTTACTATCCCAGCGCAAGAGAAGGGGCTCATGGGTCTTGAAAGTGGCCTGATCTTCATGGCACACTGCTTCACGTGTACATTGTCTCACGCGATGAATGGTGCTGCGTGAGATTGACACTTCATCCAAGTTGTGCTACAGCATTTAATAGTTGCTGCGACCACTGCCATTCCTTTCCTGTCACTGATGTTGTGGCGATCCAAGGTTAAGGAAATGTGATCACAGACTTCAATCGCTTAGGAGTGGAACGTTTTCGTGCTGACTCCTTAAAAACTACAGTATCTGAATCTGATGATTCAGATGTGCTTGAACTAGAAGCCTCCAGTTCTCCCTGGGACCATCTCGCATCCGCCTCGTGCTTGGCCTTCTCCTCTCGGTTCATCTCCGCCTCACACTGAATCCTCTTCAGACTCATTTGTTGGTCAGCCATTTTCTTGTCAATCGGGCCAAAACTGGAGGAAGTGGGATTATCGAGCTGAGCGACAAGGAAGTTCTTGTCCTCCTCATTCATCATGGTCTCGAGGGTGTCATGATGTGAAAGATTGAACACATCATCAAGGTCCCCGCGAAATATGTCGTCCTTCATTCTGTAGGATGGGAAATTCTTTGTGCAGTTCTTCTTCAGCCCCTTGTATTGCTCGTACAGTTTCAGGAGCTGCTTCTCAGCGTATCTGGTATCCATCATTGGAACGTTTGCTTTTGTCCAAAATGGGATCAAAGCCTCAATGGTCATCACCCCACTGTTATATTCTGTCTTCCTCTCCTCCAGATGGTGGAACATGAATTTCCGGAGGACTTGAAGCTTGGTAGGGAGTCCTGTCCTAGTTAACTTCTCCGCCTTCCCTAGTAACCACACCTCACTGCTAGACCATGTTTTTGATTGCTTCGGCTGCATTTCTACACATTCCTACAAAAGAAGCCAAATTTAGTCATACTATAGTAATCAGTCATTAGTGAGACACGTCATGCATGATTGAGTGACCTCTTAATGACACCGTAGACCAACCATACTTCACACAGTTATTCACACTAATTGTAGGAACAAAAGCAACAATGACCCAAAAGTGAAATCTCAGATGCTAAATTTTCCCTATGCTTGTGAACTACCCTAGTCTATACATATGCTGTTGTCACTACCAACAATTTGAGTGTGCATTTTTTCATGAAAATACAAACATAACTTCACAAACTTCTTCTTTTCTTGGTTTTCGGTGTTCATAATCACTAATTTGACATAAGCTTTGGATTCCTTGGGCCTGGAAACATAGGATTAGCATTTAGAATGAAGTTTCTATGTCAATTACAAGCTGAGATAATTGGAAATTCTTATTTTATGGTGGCCATTTTGAAAATCCAAAATGGCGGCTATGCAGGCATCTGAGCAAATGTAAACATTGATTTTCAGATTCCTGATGCCATAAGCTTTCCAAAAATGCACTGGTTTGCTAATCTCCATAAATTTTGAATGAAAATGTTTTTATTGACATAAGGTAGTGAATTGGACTATTATTTAGAATAAATGATACAGAATTATGTATAAAAAAAATAATGCAATTATCAACTACCAAACAATTACTAACTCAACGATACAATCGTGTAATAGCTAACAGTTATACAGAACAGTTTGTATCTTCAAAATTTTTGCCTCCTAGATTTTTTCTGGGTGAAATCATCAATAATATCAGCATATGAAATCTCCCTGCCAATGTCCTGGTTGATGCTTATGATGCCAAGGCCACTGAGGCAATCCTGCCCCATCTTACATCAACTGAACTTGTGAACATTAGAAAAAATCCTTTGAAGTTCAAACAGCCATGCCACAATCAAGTGGTAGAACGCAAGAATTTGTTTAGATTCTACATTTATTTGATGAAATTTTATAGTGTAAATTTGTAATATATGGTCAATATGCATTACTTTTTCATGAAAATGTGTTAACACTGTTTTACACTTTTGGAAATAATTTTATCAGTCTCAGCATAAAAAAAAATCATAAGAAACCATTTTTAAATTGTGTTTCTACCTATTATTATAGAACCCAAAATAGGCAAAATACAGGGGTTTTTACAGTTGCCTATGGATGTGGTACATATAGGGTGTGGTTGCTGATGCAGTATCACCTGCAGCCACCCAAAACCACTACCAATGTTCATTTTTAGATATTTGACAACTATCTAGCACCCCTGATTTTTGACAACTATCTAGCACCCCTGATTTTTGAAATATTGATTTTCATAAAAATATACTCCACCCTACTATTCACTGGGGCTATTGCAAAAGGTAGTTGAATCTTTTCATCTCTACCCTGAATAGTCAATTTTACCAGCCCTAAACAGGGTACCAATTTCACACAAATCCCTGTCAAGATTATCTGGCAAGACTGTACTGATATTTTCTCCTCTACACTCGCTTTTAAACTCTTGACTACTAAGCTCTAATCTGCTCCTGAATCCAACATAGCACAGTAATTGACTGCACCCAACTGTACCCAAGTCCAAGCAACTGGTCCTCCCTGGTGTCCACAAGTGACCATTTCACCCCTGGCTTCCAGATCTGGATTCTGCAGGAGCAAATTCCCTTTACACTGTTCTATATCACTTTCTGCTACCTCATGGCTGGTTTCCTGCTCCATAGTGTGCACCTGTTCCACCATCACCCCTGCTGGCTCAGCAAACCACTTGTGTTCTATCAGTGGATTGTAGTGTACTCTCGATATACACTGCAAATGGACCCTTCTTTCTGGGGTATCAGGAATAGTTACATCCATAACATACACGACTGGCTTTCCACCATGGTGAACCCAAGCCCTCAAGGAATAACAATGGCTTGCAGCTAACAGTACTTCTGGAGTTACCAATACTCCAGGTTGTCTCATCATTTTCAGGTCTTTTATGCGGCGGTCATTATTTGAAAGGTGATACCTCTTGGGAGAGGTGATCAGTTCATCCATCAGTTCTCTCTCTAATTCCAATGGGTGTTGTGGAGGATTCCCAGGTGGCCCATGCTCATAATAATGATCCTGCAACACTTGTACCAGGCTAATAAACAACGAATCACCACCTCTATCAACTTGGTAAGCGATCAGCGAGGTGTTCTATCTTCTCCAGTTGGTCACTCCCAGCAGGTGTTATTCGTGACAATGCATCTGCAGCTCCATTCTCAGTCCCAGGGCAATACCAAATTTCAAACTCAAAGTCTGCGAGATCTTCATAAGTTTGGGCTAATCTACTATCAACAATCTTCATGTTGCTCAAGTATTCAAATGATTGATGGTCTGTATATAGTACAAAAGGCACACCATATAGAAATGGGTGAAATGTCTTTACACCCCATCTTAGGGCTGCCAACTCCCATTCTATAACTGAGTACATTCTCTGGGCATTGGAAAAGGTCATTGATGCATAGGCAATCACCTTAAAATGACCATTCTGTCATTGTCCTAAACAAGCACCAGCACCAACCCCTGAAGCATCCACATACAGTTCCAATTTCTCAGCTTTAGGTCTGTAATCTGGATATGACAGTTGCACTTCATTAACCAAGGCCTCTTTCACTGCCATAAAAAGCCTTGTCCATCTCCGGTGTCCATTTCAATCTTTCTCTTGATATACCTCCAGTTAAACAAGACAAAGAACTTATCACTGAACAATCTGGTACAAACTTTCTCTGGAAATTCACTAAACCCAAAAATTCCCTCATCCGTCGAACAGTTTCTGGTTTTGGAAACTCGTGCACCTCTGCATATATTCTGGGGATTTCCGCAAACCTTCTCTCCCAACCAGGTGTCCCAAAAACACAACCTCAGGTTGGAACCACTGACATTTCACAGGTTTGACGTTTATGCCAGACTTCTCCAGAGTATACAAGACTTCATCTACCAGTTGAAGATGTTCTTCGAATGACTTGCCCATTATTAGGATATCATCAATGTAGATAACTCTACTTCTCAGAAAACCATGTAACACTTCTTGTACCATCTGTTGAAAACTAGTGGGAGCATTCTTCAATCCAAAACTCAGTTGCTTAAACTGCCAATGCCCTCTGGTGGTTGAAAAAGCAGTGCTCTCTCGGCTCTCTTCGGCAATTGGCATTTGATAATAACCTCGTACCATGTCTAGGGAAGTGAAGTAACAGGTTCCATGAAGACTAAAAACTGCATCTGTTAAGTTGGGCATTGAAAATTGGTCTGGTATGGTCACTTCATTCAATTTTTGATAGTCAACACGTATTCTAATTGAACCATCCTTCTTCCAGATAGGGACAACAGGCGAACTCCATGGGGAAATGCTAGGTTCTCTGATATCAAGCAACAGCAATTCCTGGCACTGGGCTTCCACCGCTTCTGCAACTGGTTCTGGGAATCTACAGGGTCATTGCTGGATAGGAGTATCATTATACAACTCTATCTGGTGTGGTACACAATTCACAAAACCTACATCATCATCATCCCCCTGACTCAACACTTTCTCCCAGCGAGCCAACATTTGTAAAACCTTCTCCCTCTCTTCTAACTTCAACTCTGGTGACATGGTTATTTCATTTCGTAGGCATTCTTCTGTCCAGCTTGGTTGTTCAGCTTGGGCTCCAGTCATGAACACCTCAATTCTCACTTTCAGCTACTGTAAAGTCCAGTTCTTCTTCATAGACTATTGAACTTATAGTCCCTATCTGTTCACCCACCTTGATTCTTTGTGCTTCTGGGGTCAGCTTCATTACCAACACTTCTGTCATCCCGGCCAATCCATTCGTCGGCCAGACTCTGTACTCGCTCGTCGGCCAGACTCTGTACTCGCTCGTCGGCCAGACTCTGTACTCGCTCGTCGGCCAGACTCTGTACTCGCTCGTCGGCCAGACTCTGTACTCGCTCGTCGGCCAGACTCTGTACTCGCTCGTCGGCCAGACTCTGTACTCGCTCGTCGGCCAGACTCTGTACTCGCTGATATTGCTTCTATTTTGCATATTGCTAACAACTTTATTTTTGGTAAGTTTTGAATTTTATATACTTTATATACGTTCGTAATTTGAAGGGTGAGGTGCATAATCTACTTTCTAGTTTAGGTAGCTTATTGGGAAGGTTGGATAGAGTTGAGGAGGGGGTTAAGGCTAGTCCAAGATTAGTAGATGGGGAGGGAGTTAGAGAAGTTAAGAGTGGAGCTAGGCAGCGTACGTTAGGTGATAGGAATCCCCCCCTCCCTATCGAGGTTTCGAACCCTTTTGCCCATTTGGAAAGGGACGTCGTGAATACATTTCATTATTTACTCTACTTTCTGCTCTCTATTGCATTTCTCTTTACACACACACACTACTCATTTCCACAATACTTTATAATGCGTCGTAGGTAGCTGAACTAGCAGAAAACCGTTAGCCTAATGCAAGGTTGGAGGGGGTTCATTAACACTTTTTAATGCTTGTTAACAGTTTATTTAATTCCAAAAATGCTTTAATTAATTTGGGGGGATGCAAGTGGGGGGGTGTTTTACTATAGTATCTTACGTTGGAGAGGGGGCACAAAGAATAATTTAAATTTAAGCTTACATGACCCCCAACTTTACACTTATTGTGCTGCTGAATGACTTCCTGTTTTTGGGGGTAGTCCGCTCTCTGGGCCTCTGTTCAGGATTGCCAACTCTTCCAATTTTAAACAATTTCAATCTAACAGACATACTTTTTTGTAACCACAATTATTAGTAAATGATTTATATTAAACATTATAATCTTAATTAAACAAAAATTAATATTCTTAACTAGGCACTACTACACTCGCATCACCCCCTTGAAAATAAGTTTTTCATTAGGAAAACTTATTAATATTGTTTAACATTTAATAATTTATTCGTTATTTATTTTGCAGCTTTTTTTTTTTCTTTAACAAATTTAAAGTTGAGATAGACAAGAAATAATTAGAATGACAAATTCCACATATTTTGTATCACATTATAAAAATCGAAAACTATAATTTTCACATTTGTATAAAATAACATTTCACACTAATAATTAAATTACAACCTGTAACTAATCTATACATGCCAAAAAAAAAATAACAGAAATTTTCTTAAAGTGGCTACACAAATCTCAAGTTCACAATCTATTCCAGCGATTCCTCATCAAAGATCGCTTTACATTTGAAACAATTATTTGTATAGTTATACAGTTACTATCAGGGCAACATAGAAAAAAAAAAAAAAAACATTTACATAAAATACTGACCAGAGGGCACATACTATTTCACGAAAAACACAAATATGTGCAATAGGGTGGCCCACTTTTCAATTTTTTTTGAAAAGTATAGGTGATCGTGGTTTTTCCCATTATTTGGCACTATACTAGCACATTGGTACCATTTTTACAAAAATTGATCAATATTTAGGGGTCTTGCATCGACCTTGAAATTACTAGTTTTTTAAAAATGCGTACTTTTTAACTTTTTACTGAATCAAGATAAATCATTAAGTAGGGATGTTTTCTGAATCCTCTTGATGAGAGAAGTCGTTTGGTGTGCCTGCCAATGTCATACGACTAATGGTTTAAAGGTTGTGCCTGTATACAGGTAATACCAATGTGCTAGTATAGTGCCAAATAATGGGAAAAACCACGATCACCTATACTTTTCAAAAAAATGAGTCACCATACCCGGGTGGAATGTATAATGTATATAGGTAATTAGAAAATGCACTATGCCTGTGCCATAGGGTGCATCAAAAATGGCAACTTTCAAAAATTGATTTGGCCCTGCGTTATTATGGTTACATTCCCTAAAAAAAATTCACATGCAAAATTTCAGGTCAATTGATTAATATCTACTGGGTCCACCTAGCTCCTAAACTTTTACAAAAATGACAATTTTTGGGATAAATTGCCTTAAATTATTTTTTTCACATATACCTTTATTTTATTGAATTGAATGATCCTTAAGGTACTATAGGCCTAGTATGTTTAGTTTGCTTGTGTTTAAGCCATAGCTACTATTAATAAACATCATTTGCCATCATGAAATAACTATAGCTATTTTTTCTTATTTTCAGGGATGTAGACTACTTTAATATTAATCTATGTTTCTATTACAGGTCAATTTTTGATATATGTTGGTGATAATAGTTGATATATGATATAATGGATAATAGTGGTAAAGCCAGTGAAGCCACTTCTAGTGGTAAAACTTGTTCAAGTGGTGCAGATAAAGTTGATGTAAAAACACAAAAAAAAACCTGTATATTTGGATTAGGTCCTGGCATCACAAATAATGATGCAAAGATTGTAGGATGTCGCTTGCCAACAAGTGAACAAGTTCTTAGATGCTTCCTATTTCACCAGCAACGGGGTCTAAAAGAGAGAAGAACTAAGCGAGATATAGCTAAAATTGTTTTAACAGAAATTCAACCATTCTACAATAAAGCCAACATACCAATGATTACTGAGAAAAAAGCATGTGAGAAAATAATTTCATTGTCAGAAAAGAATGCGAAACTGAGAGAAATTCCATTGAAAAGAAGAGAGCTACAAAGTACAAAGACAAGACTAGAAGATATGGAAATGCAACTTAAAATGACTTTTCCACTGTGGATTAAAAATGCAGAAAAAATTATGAGTAATCCAGAAGATATACAATTTCTTCAATCTATGCAAGGGGATAGAATTGCTTCTTTGGAGCTCATGATCAAACTTTAGCATCCAAAATGAAGCGCATTAATTTTCGAAAATGTGAAGAAAATGCGAGAAAAGAAAAGGAATTGAGAGACACTGAAGCTTCTTGCAGTTATGTTGAATTAGAAAGCAGTAGCACAAGCGATACAACTACCATTGAGAGTGAGTCAGAAGCTAATGATGGAGCTGAAAAAGATGGAAAATCCACACAGTCAACAGTCTGTTTAGGTACTCAAGCTATCATTCCTGATGACATTCTGAAAAGACTGAAACTTGTTTCTTTGGCATCAAGAATGAAAATGACTCCGGCACAACAGGCTGCATTCACAAAAGCTTTTGTCAAAGAATGTGGTGGTAACACTAAGGCAGTGGCAACTTCATATGCTACAGCTGATAGAGCAAGGCGCGAAGTAGCCCAAAAAATTTCAAGTTCCATTAAAAAATCCTGGAATCCTCCTAAATTGGCCTCTCTTCATTGGGATTCGAAAATAATTTCTACTCTGCAGGATAAATATGTTATAGAAGAATGATTAGCTGTATCAGTTGGAAATTCAGTGGATCTCAAACTACTTGGTATTCCATCATATCATCCTAGTGCTGGTGGCAGTGGCCAATCTGGGAAAAACTTGACTGAAGAAGTTATGAAGCTACTGAAATTGTGGAACTGCTCCGATTCAATAGTGAACTTGGTTTTTGACACTACAGCAACCAACACGGGACATGTGAGTGCTGCATGCATAACTATCCAACAAGAGATTGGACGGCCTTTATTATGGTCTGCATGCAGGCATCATGTTGGTGAAGTTATTATGAGTCATATGTTTCAGGACATGAAAGTAGAAACTTCGAGTGGACCAGAAATTAATGTCTTTAACAGATTTCGAGAAAATTTCAGTGGATTTCCAAGGATGAAAAATTGAAAAAAAAATTGACTTCAATCAGTACTCCAAAGCTGTCCAGGAGATTCTTCAGGAATGGACTGATTATGCAATTAAAATAAGTAATATAGAAAAGCAACATACACGATATGACTACAAACAATTTTCTGACTTAGTTGTGTTATACTTAAATGCAGGACCTAGTGATAAGGATATAACCCTTCAGCGACCTGGTGCTATAAATAGAGCCAGATGGATGAGTAAAGCAATATATGCTCTAAAAATTGCATTACTAGAAGATAATATCTCGAAACTACCTTCAGTACCAATCACAAACAAGCAACAAATTCTGAAACTAAGAGACTTTGCAACCTTCATTTCACTGATTTACTACCCATGGTGGATGACCTGCTCTTCAGTTTTTGATGCACCATGGCACAATTTGCAGCTTTACAAAAAGCTTCTTAGATACGAGGAAGTAAACAAGCAAATAGCAAAAAGTGCTCTAACATCTTTGAAACGTCATCTCTGGTACCTTTCATCAGAGATGATTCCTCTTGTATTATTCAGCGATTTGGTTCCAAAAAATGAACTTCGTGCTATAACAAACCATCTACTTTCCTATAAACCACACAAGATTGAGACACTGGTTCCAGAAGGTAGACATGGATCTAGTTTTGGAAAGCCTAATTTCCCTACCAATCTACGATCGGAAACCACACTAGCTGACTTGGTTGACAAAAACTTATGGTTCATATTCTCTTCACTACAGTTAGACTGATTTTTTAATGGTTGAGATTGTTGAATGGAAAACAACAGCATCATTTATATCTTCCAAAGAAAAACTCTTGGCTATAAATGTCATAAATGATGGCTCTGAGAGGGCAGTAAAACTATGCAGTGACTTTTATGAGGCTGCAAGGACTGAAGAACATCTTCAAAATGTTCTCCAAGTTGTAGAAGCTGACAGAAAAGCCACTCCTAATCTGAGAAAAAGAGAAGCTTCTTTATCATCTGTTTTAAAAGAAAAAAGGACAAAGAAGAAGAATTAAGATATCAATAAGCAATAAATCAATTTTTACAAGTATTTTATCATGAAATACCATTTTTAATAGGTGGAGGTGGTCGGTGGGATGCTTGGCAAGTTGGGTCCTCATCCCGCATCCTGGTAACTCACTTCATGGTTCTCAGAATAATACAAAAAAAAGTCTAAAAAGACAGATAATTTCATGAATTGGGGCTAAAAATTGCCTAAAACTAACTATATTTACAATTTTTTTTTCAAACAAAATCTACAACGCTTACACACAAGATTTTCTAGTAAAACCATAAAATTCCACAATTGTCAAATTTTCATCTTCGAGGTGGACCCACTAAATATTGTCAGAACAGCTTGAAACGTGGACACTGAAGGTTTGTTGGGGATTGTAACCATAATATCATAGGGCCGAATCAATATCTGGAGTTTGAAATTTCACCCCTTATAGGCTGATGCACCCTACTGTGCCAGGTACCTAACCTATTTTTTTTTGCAGATCATAACATTTTGAAATTCTGTCTGAGTTCCTCATCCTTTGTCATGGACAAATCGATGGCAACCATAACTGCAAGAACTCTTGAAGCTACAAATAGAGAGTCATCAAAAGGAAAGGCGAAAATAACATCGCTACCTTCTCTAAGATCGGCCTCGGAAATTTTTTTAGTTGGCCAACCGTCGTCCTCCATCAGTGGTAGCAAATTGCCAACAACACGGCAGGTTTTGCAATACTTCTTCAGTGTTATCCAGTACACTGCTAACAGGAAAGACGCATTCAAAGAAACCATAAACAATGTCTTAAAGTTTTGGAACATGGCCCGCATTAAAACAATCACAAAGCTCAACTGCGAACGGAAGCTAGAGGCATTGTGGAAAGAGTGGCACTTACTCCAAAAGAGCAGAAAATGAGAAACAGACGCCGGAGGAAAACGGCAGAAGTTTTCAGACAGTGTGGACAAGCTGTGGGATATCGGAGCATCTGACGCTGTCGAAGATATAAAGAAGAATCGACTGCTGTCCGACAAGGACAAGAAAGAAGACATTGACTTCTACCTCGATCAACGTGGTCGATCGATCGTGGTGTTCATCGCTCTTCTGTACATACCAGCTTGGTTGGCGGCCCGTGTAGCAGCTGATGCGCCATTGAATGACCTGGTACTATACCAGCGTTTTCTGAGGTATAGGGCAGTGGACTGTGTGGTGGCAGAAGCGTCACTGGCAGTGATGAGGCGGCACTTCTGGTATCTGAAGCCTCAGACCGTCATCTTCGCTCTATGCAGCAACAAGGTGGATGGCACTGTGAAGCAACAGATGGCAGAGAAGCTGTCCCACCTCCCTGTACCCAAAGACTTCACATACGAGAATGTCTCAGTAGACGAGATGACACTACTCCCCGACCTCATCGATGAGTCCTCCTGGTTCTTATTTGCAGGTCTGAAGATGTATGGGTCTTCGTGGCTCACCCTGCCAACTGATAAGTGGGACGAGAATGAGGACTTTTGTCATCTAAAGGATGTGATCTCTAATCTCCAGGTCACCAATGACGTCGCTGAAAGAGGAGTCCAACTGATACAAGACTATGCGAACACGGTCACAAAGGACGAGGCACAGCTGCAGGATCTTCTGCAAGTGGTGGAAAAGAACCGGAAAGAGCTCGGCGACTTCAAGAAGTCATCACTCGCCACGATGACATAGCACAGAGGGACAATGTTGCAGCCAGTGATGTGTGATAGTGGTCAATACAATGCAAAAGTGATTGTTTAAGTTATTGTTTCTTTCTTCCTTATTTGTCTGCTATTTCTGATTTTTTTGAAAAGTATAGGTGATCGTGGTTTTTCCCATTATTTGGCACTATACTAGCACATTGGTATTACCTGTATACAGGCACAACTTTTAAACCGTTAGTCGTATGACATTGGAAGGCACACCAAACGACTTCTCTCATCAAGAGGATTCAGAAAACATCCCTACTTAATGATTTATCTTGATTCAGTAAAAAGTTAAAAGTATGCATTTAAAAAAAAAAAACTCGTAATTTCAAGGTCGATGTGAGACCCCTAAATATTGATCAATTTTTGTAAAAATGGTACCAATGTGCTAGTATAGTGCCAAATAATGGGAAAAACTATGATAACCTATACTTTTAAAAAAAATTTAGAAGTGGGCCACCCTAATGTGCAATAATCGCACCCTTTCACTTATAATTTCATTACATAATAATCAGTACATTAATTTGCTGGATGCTGTTTAGATCACAATCCGCACCCTGATAACAGACTTCTTCAATTTTCAATCGCAGCTCTCCTGCTCACTTCGCTAGAATGCAAGGGATTGCATCAATCAACATGCAACAGGGCAGCATGCTTTAATGGTTCCGCTCTCTCTCCAAATGGCAAAAAAAACAAAACAAGAGAGACGTCCAATTCTAAAAGGATCAGGGGGGGGAAATATACTGAAAGCGGGACCATGCGCCGGAATTGGGCAGAATTTGCAATTCTAGAAGTCTACGAATCAACTCGCCTGTATCTTCTCAACTTTTGTCGGTGAACACTGCTCTTCCTACATCCAGCTGAAAGACTCTTCCACTGGCAACAATCAAATGATCACTCCACCGTAGGCCATTTTCCAATGAACTTACTGTATGTCTATATGGACAGTACAGTCTTAGACACCCGTTCAAGCTCTCGTGGCTTGCCTACCGCATGCTAAAACACATATTTAGCGAAGCATTCGAGCAGCGTGACCAGCTACTGCCTGAAAAATACCAGTAGACCATTTTCGATTGAAACTTTTGTGTGCCAAGACCCTGCACATTTTAGTTTCTCTTCTCTTCTGAAACTGTCTTGCGCCAATCTGCGCATTCAGTTTCTCTTCTCTCTCTCTCATGTTTGGTGATCGATCACCTATCCGGTTGACTAAACTCAATGGATGGGACTCGGATTCAACTTGGTTGCCTCCAAACTGAGCCTTTCGAAATTTTGAAAAATAGTTATTCAAAATGATTTATACTGCTACTGATTATCATTGCATATTTAATTTACCAAATTTTCTCGACAGTTCACTTCGAAACAATAACAATAAATTTGCTCTGGCCAATTTCACAGAAAAAAAGACAAATCTCAGAATTTGCAAAAATTTAATCACATCTAGCTACCAATAAGGTCACTTATGGCAGTTACATCGGAGAAGATAAAAAAAGTCATAAATCGTACGAAACAAAATTGTACAGTATAAATATAAAAGCACCCATACATAGTAACTGTTAGTATAATTTAAGAAATAATATTGTTGAAACTACTGTCAGAAATCATATCGATACTTTTAAATACAAAAGACAAAAATGAACCCTAGAAACTTCATGTCATCACTTCTCTGACACTCATAACCCTCTTGCCCTTTGGGGGGGAGCACACTAAGATGCCACAAAAATGTTACTGGCTATCTAGAAGGCTCCATTTCCAAGTGAACACTCGAGCCAATGTTTTAAATGCATTAGTACACCCGACTGAAGGGTTAAACAATAACAATTTTCTAAAACAGTTATTAAAAAGTAAAAAAAATTAAATATTAGTACCGAAAGTTATTTTAATACAGTAATTCCAACTTGAAACGCTAAATTTCATACGAGTCAAACTCGCAATTCACAAATTACATCTGAGAGAGAACTCTCCTCCAACAGAAACCCCAGTATGGTGTGCAAATCACAAAAATCCCAGTAATTTATCGTTTCCAAGTGAAATTACAAACTTGCATTGTTATACTAAATAAGAATAGATAATATGCACTCACAAATACACGCAACCTACTGTAAACAAAAACAAAACACTGAGTCATTCCAGCTCAACTGGTACAGATTTCAGAAAGTTGGTCGGGTGACCATCTCCGATTTTCTTCAAATTTTCAGGGTTGATTCATACACCATTCAATAGCTTAAATCTAAAATTTTAGCTTCCTCAGTCAAAAACATTTAATTTGATGGTCGCTTAAATGGCCCCCATCTTCGACAAAAAATGCCCATGTTGGGCTTGATCAGCCAATGCCTTCATTTTGAGAGGCCTTGAAAAGTGTCTTCTAATAGGAGTAGAAGCTTCAAATTTGTCATGCCAATACAACTTCTGGTGGGCTTTTCAATTTTGCAAGCTAAAAGGCTGTGGAACAAATAGTTTCTGAGTTACAAGGGCTTAAACATGGCTCCATTTTGAAGCATCAATTCCTCCCACTTTTACGACTACCATTTTCAAAAGTTTTAGTTCTACATCAATCACAGCTGTTTTAATACTCCTAATAGTCTCTATGGGTTGTAAATTTATGAGTGAAATAAAAAAATAACCAAAAAAGGATTTATTTCTATTTTTAAAAATTTCCAAAAGTTGATATTTTCACAAAATTTGCAAAATTAACATCAACTTTGGGGCTTAATATAAAGGTGTCCGAAATTAGTCAGGGAGTTGATACTTCTAGTAAAGAAAGATACATATGTGTACAAAAACATATATTAAGGAATAGATCTCAACTCAACTCCTTCATATAGTTTTTGCTATTCAAAGAAAAGTACTTTTTGTGAAAAATTCTGAATTTTTTCAAAATTTTGAAATGTTTAAATTTCTTTTTACAACATTGAATTGTAATTTTACTTCCATTTTATTACTTGGTAAGTTAATTCACAAATGTTAAATTATCTAAAGTTTTACTCATAAAAAAGACATAATATATACCTAGATTATTACTACATTTGCAGTTAACACAACAGATGGACCAGCTTGTAGGCTCAATACTTGGATCTACCTAAGTAAATCATGTAGAACCGTGTTCTACTGCTCTTTAAGCACTTCCTAGTAATTTAAATTATGCAGTTAGTACAGATAAACTAGCAGTAACCACCATTTTCAGTACAAAACCTTAAATTTAAGTAGCTTTGTTGTATTACTTCCCTTAATACAAGTGTACAGTACTTAGCTATATACAATAATGAATTCCTGAGTTTTTAAGCATGTGAATTATTGGCTATAAGTTCATATTCTTTTTTAATATGTGTTGTTTTATGTAAATTCGTATGTAAACTTATATATAGCTAATAACTCTTATGTTTAGACACTGACTCAGGAATTTATTATTGTACTCAGGCTTTAAGTCTGATTGTCTTCAACACTCCATGGCCTCACAGCCATAAATTGGCAATTTATTATTCAGCTTGATACAGGTCTGTAGTTACTTAGGCTTTTTTAAAATACTCCTCAATTTTAGATAAACAATCATTTGATAACTTGTACTGTCTCCCCATTTTCCCAGCAACTGTAGGTGGTTCAATTGAACACAAAACATGTTGGAATGGAATCCAGCAAACGTCCTCTTGTTCAGGCCATTTAAAAGGATTCTTTTTCATGAAATTTACTAATAGATCCTTCTCAGTATCACACACTTCAACTATGTTTCCAACAAACCAGTCACCTTCATAGAAACAGGCCACATATGTACCAGGTTTATATTGGTAAGCCACATTTTCTTGTGTAGCATTGAGGAAGGAAAGTTGTACGTTAAAGAAATTTTCATCACTAGAAATTTTGTACAGTTTAATGCCTGTTGATGAAGGTCTAAAGCAGTGATATGAACAGGTTCCTGGGATTGTCTTAATTAAGGAATACCTTTTTTCTAACTCAAATAAATTAGCATTTTCCTCAATTTTAGCTGAATCAATGTACAGAAATTGTATACCATTAATATTAGATTTGCACCAATCGAACATCTCTTTGGATTGGTGATGTGACCTTTACTTGTTGCTTGTAGACTTGCCCGGGCAACTAACCTTTTGACGGTGCCACCAACACCATCACAGGGGCTCTTTCCGTGAGAGGTGGCAAAAAAGTTCCATTCACATGTTAGTTGGAAATCTTTTTCATGTAACACTGAATTAATGATGTTTTTTAGTTTTTATATTGACTTGCTGCGCCATCGCTAAAGTAACAAATATGTTTTAGTTTAGGATTCTGACTTTTAAGTAATTTCAAGGCTTCACATAAAAAAGAATGAACTGCAGTTGTGTTGTGTGTAAGTGAATCTGATATTACACAAAAATTTGTAACTTTTAGTTCACCATCAACTTTTTGATAGCAGACTACCGGATGCAAGGTAGCCTGGGTATTGTCCCAGTGATGCCCTTGTACGGCATCCTGAATTATAAAACTATAGTTTTCAGAGAAGTCAACAAGCACTAATGCTGTCGAATCATTGAGGTTTTCTTTACAGTCAGACAAATATTTTGATTGGGCTTTTGCTATGAAATGATGTACTTTCAACTTTTTTGCACTTTCACATATATCTTCTACTACATTCGAAACACTTTTTGTCATTGTGACCAGTTGGGTATGGTCTGTATGAAGCCACTGCTTAAAGGAAACCTCATCATCCATGTCATAATCATTGTTTTCAAAAATGGTAAGAAGCCAATCCCGTAATTCATTTAAACCAGAACATGTTTTGCAGTTATTAATCATGCAGTTTCTGGTTTCAGTGTTGCAGACTATTTTCCCTAGTAACTCTCTTAATTCTACTTTGACGGGGAGTGATTCACATAAAAGTTTAAAGTTCTGGTGTATTTCACAAATGCATACATTGTGTGATCCTTTACTCCCCACACCCATACACCATTTTGGTCTCAGTTCAAAAAACTTTGATTTGGAGATTTTGTTTTGGATATTTATTTTTGTAAAGCGTATATAATTCTCTGATATTTGTCAACAACAGTATTTTCTGCTTGTGAACCTTCCCTTGTGGTGTTTTTATTGATTTGTAGTCTTTTTTACCAGGGCATTACCTTGCTACTCTTTTTATTTCTGATTATAGGAAGGATACCTTCTTTTCTCTTTAAGGCCCTCACAGCATTAACCATTCTGGCTGACACTTCAAATTCTTTCATAATTCTTTCTCTGGACCAGGTTTTACCAATTGGAAGGAGTGTTAGAATTTGTATCTTTTCTTGTCTGGTACTAGTTTTACACTTTTCTTTCAGTTCCTCTATCATATGCTGATAACACTTTTCTTCCTCACTCTCTATAGGTTTTTCCGCTTCCTCATCCAAAATGCTAGGCTTCATATGAAGTACTTTTGACAGCTTTGATTTTGTTGGTTTCAATTTGCTTTAGTTTCCTTTTCGTGTAAAACTTTCGATCTCTTGCTCTGACATACTTAATGGGTGAGCATTCTAGTGAACCTAATGTTTCGTCAAATGTCTCCTTAACTATTTCTTCTGGAAAAATTCATCACTACCTGAGTCTTTTTCATCTTCAATCGTCTTGGCTCTAGAGAAGCATGTTGAGCAAAGTTTCTGTCCTGGTATCAGATTCAGTCTAGTTGCTATGTCTTTGTCAATAATTTGTAGTGATTCTGCAAATAAAGTAGGGTAATATAAACTCTAAACACATTGGAAAATAATTTTAAAACCTCAACATTTGGTTATAGGCTATTCATATAAAATATTCAAAACATATGCATTCAGTAGCACAGTATATAGCCTACCCTATTAAAATTAAATAGCTAATTTAGGTTACAATTTACAATATAAACTTCTTTATGAAATATAAATATATTAGTACCTATATTTACTTACTTGTTATCTTCTTTCGATGATTTCTCCATGGATCTTGGCAGCTACGTTGCATTTGTTGGTAATGCATTCCAAACATTTTTTCATGGTGGTAGCATACAGTAGCACTATTTGGGTTGATTACAGTTGCTTTTGTTCTCCACAATAGCAGTTTCCTTGTTTCATCTGTCAGCTCATGTAAGGTATACATACCCACCTTCCTGGTGAGTCTGTGTTCATGACATGGATCATCCAAGTACATACCAAAGCTGCACTTTGATTCTTGATTAGAATAAGCCATTATTACAGGCAGTAAAATTAAGTTAATTGCTCTAGTTAAATTTTCTGAAAATAAAAGATCATGATCTATAAAATAGGCCTGGACATTAATGATTAACCATCATGTTTTACATTTATAAGAATATACAAAGCGAAATGAGCTACCCAGAGCCCTTCGAGTCGCTGGTTGTTTTGACAGACATATTAAATTTCTTGTATGTTTTAGACTTATTTACATATTATTACAATTGTAAATCAACTTAAGTAATAAAATGGAAGTAAAATTACAATTCAATGTCATAAATAGAAATTTAAAAATTTTGCAAAAATTTGAGATTTTTCACAAAAGCACTTTTCTTTGAATCACCAAAACTATATGAAGGAGTTGAGTTGAGATCTATTCCTTAATATATGTTTTTTTACACATATGTATCTTTCTTTACTAGAAGTATCAACTCCCTGAATTTGGACACCTTTATATTAAGCCCCAAAGTTGATGTTAATTTTGCAAATTTTGTGAAAATATCAACTTTTGGAAATTTTTAAAAATAGAAATAAATCCTTTTTTGGTTATTTTTTTATTTCACTCATAAATTTACAACCCATAGAGACTATTAGGAGTATTAAAACAGCTGTGATTGATGTAGAACTAAAACTTTTGAAAATGGTAGAGTTGTAAAAGTGGGAGGAATTGATGCAAGCTTCAAAATGGAGCCATATTTAAGCCCTTGTAACTTAGAAACTATTTGTTCCACAGCCTTTTTGCTTGCAAAATTGAAAAGCCCACCAGAAGTTGTATTGGCATGGCAAATTTGAAGCTTCTACTCCTATTAGAAGACACTTTTCAAGCCTCTCAAAATGAAGGCGTTGGCCGATCAAGCCCAACATGGGCATTTTTTGTCGAAGGTGGGGTCTATTTAAGCGACCATAAAATTAAAAGTTTGACTGAGGAAGCTAAAATTGGTATTATTCTACTATTACACCCATCTAACATCCAGCATTTATTATATGTTCATTACGTAGATTTTTTAATTCTAAGACACTTTCCTTCTATAGCGTTTCCGTCGCAAATGCTTCATTTTCGAGATATAAACATTTTTTTGGTGTGTATGTAGTGTGTGTTTGTACGGTCATTTGTGTGTTTGTACGGTCATTTGTGTGTTTGTACGGTCATTTGTGTGTTTGTACGGTCATTTGTGTGTTTGTACGGTCATTTGTGTGTTTGTACGGTCATTTGTGTGTTTGTACGGTCGTTTGTGTGTTTGTACGGTCGTTTGTGTGTTTGTACGGTCGTTTGTGTGTTTGTACGGTCGTTTGTGTGTTTGTACGGTCGTTTGTGTGTTTGTACGGTCATTTGTGTGTGTGTACGGTCGTTTGTGTGTGTGTGTACGGTCGTTTGTGTGTGTGTACGGTCGTTTGTGTGTTTGTACAGTCGTTTGTGTGTTTGTACAGTCGTTTGTGTTTGTACAGTTTGCTACCAGAATGGCTTCGTGTGATGTGTTCATTCGATTATTACCGCTGTATTGTCGCTTTCTATGAAAATTTAGAAAAAAAGTGTCGAGTTTCTGCGTGCTCACAGTGTTCTACCGACAGTAGTGAAGTGTCCATATTGTAAAATGGAGTGCACATATCGTCAAGACCAGAAACTGTGGCGTTGTGCTTAAAACGAAGAAAAGACGGTACTGTGATTATTCTGTCTTAGATTTTAAAGGTAATTCCTATTTTTCTTTTAGGTTAGGATAGGTTAGGTTGTTAGGATAGGTTAGGTTGTTAGGATAGGTTAGGTTGTTAGGATAGGTTAGGTTGTTAGGATAGGTTAGGTTGTTAGGATAGGTTAGGTTGTTAGGATAGGTTAGGTTGTTAGGATAGGTTAGGTTGTTAGGATAGGTTAGGTTGTTAGGATAGGTTAGGTTGTTAGGATAGGTTAGGTTGTTAGGATAGGTTAGGTTGTTAGGATAGGTTAGGTTGTTAGGATAGGTTAGGTTGTTAGGATAGGTTAGGTTGTTAGGATAGGTTAGGTTGTTAGGATAGGTTAGGTTGTTAGGATAGGTGAAATTTGTTTTTCCTATGGTTTTTGATGTTTTGAACGAATCTGACCTTCAAAACCGTCGGAAATTACTCGTTTTCTGTGATTTCCCCCACATTGCCGGCTGGGGGGGGGGGATATCAAAAACGAGTCATTTCCGACGGTTTTGAAGGTCAGATTCGTTCAAAACACATCAAAAACCATAGGAAAAACAAATTTCACCTCGAAAGGGAGACGGGTGTAATACTGTACATTTACCCTAAAATTTTAGATTTAAGCTATTGAATGGTGTATGAATCAACCCTGAAAATTTGAAGAAAATCGGAGATGGTCACCCGACCACCCCTGTACCAATTGAGCTGGAATGACCCCATTGCATAATTGAGAGTGGTTGCTTTGTTTGTAAGCGAACCTCTATTCAAATATCCCTAACTGAATGAAATTGCATTATATCCTGACATAATTTTGTAATCTTTTCTATGCAAACACTCAAACTAAAAAAAAGAGGAAATTTTTCATTTCTAATACCCAAATTAAAATATCAAATCAAAACATCCTTTTTGCAATACAATCTAAATTTGAAATAAAAATTTAACCATTTTCATTGAACAGGAAGAAATAAATAAATAAAAATCAGCCTACCTATAAAAATAAAATTGAATGAATTTATAAAACGTAAAGAAACAATATATGAAAAGAATTTTCTACACTAATTTCTGTAATTCAAAAAAATTATAATAATATCCAGATTTCATAAAATATGTGTACTGTAACTCACATAGGCCCCCAAAATAAAAATAAAATTTACTGCCGCACTTTTAGACCTATAATTAATACATTCAATGTTATGCGTGGAAAGAACAATTTAGAATTTAATGCATAACATTTGTGCTTATTAAAGAAAAATCCTATGATTATTTATGTTAAACCAATTAAAATTTTGTTAAATAACTCTAAGAATTTAATACTCAATGGACATATACCGTAGTGATGGTCAATATCCGAACAATATTTAACCATAGGCCTGCAAGAAATCTTTCTTTAGTACAATACAATAGCCATTTTACAAAATATCAGTTGGAATTGTCGTGAAAATGAACGAAAGGAACGGAAAAAAATAGATAAATCAGCCTACCTACCAAATTTTATGAGTATATAAATATATATAATTATATATATAACTAATATATACGTATAAGTTAATATGTAAGTATATAATTATTGAGTATATAAAAAATAAAAAAAACAAAAATGAATTTATAGAAAATTTCACAACAAAATTTCTCTATTTCAGTTAAACCAATTTATCTTATTTTGAAGTCTAACACAATCCTATATGGCCAGCCTATAATCTGACAAATTATGATGTTTAAGATTATTTTTCAACTGTCCCTTAAAATGTAACATAATCCTATTTAGCGTGAAGCGAAGCGAAGCAAAAAGCCTGTAAACCTACATAAACAATAAAATAAGCCTATCATTATATACAACCAATCAAAATAATAAAAAAATCTACTAATGAATCCCAGAAAATTTTACATGTTCATGAAATGTCTTACAATGCTATATATGTATATATACCTAGAAATGCAGTACAAATTTTCGCTCAAACATTTTTAAAGGAGCGTATAAAATGCATATCACTGTATTTAAACTAACCTAATTCACTTTTGTACAAATTAAGTGTAAAATTTATTTATTAATCGTTATTCTTATTATTATTATCACAATTATTACTAATTCCAAAAGTTTAAACACAAACAGTAAACAAAAGGTAAGCTGAAACAGGCATAAATAACAGTGGAAGAGACTAAAAAAAGAAAAATTGAGCCCTCAGACAGCACGATAAATTTTGAAAACTGTATATCCTCTCCAACGGAATGAATGAAATTTAACGGAATAATGACTCTCGCAATATTGAGTCAGACGTAATTTTTCTATCGACTCACTGAACCACGACTAAAAGAAATTTTGAGTCACTAGACTGCGAAAAGTAATGGAACTGTACGATGAAAAATGGAACAAACAAACATTTCAGAATCGAACGAACTCCCACGAAAAGAAAGAAATTTTTTAAAAAATTTTTAGGTGCAAAGTTTGTAAGGGATGCTGTAAGGATGTCGAAGGTGATGCGCCATTTTGAATTTACATTGACCATGAAATTTTAAGGAATGGAAATTGAAATTTGCCTGCAAATGGGGTAAACTTTGCATTTAGATATTTTAATAATCAAAATAAAATATTCATTAATGCTATTAGCTATTATACTGGGCCGGAAGAATTTTAATCAAAATAATGGGCACGTGGGTAAGCCTAATATGATGTAGGCCCGCCGCTAGCCACCAAAATGTAGTGTTTACCTCATTTATTAATTATATTTCATTATTTTTTACTCACTATTCCATTTATCGCTTGCTTTCTCTGTACACTCATTTTCACTGTACTGTATAAATTCATGGTAGCCACACCGAGACTATGAAAGCTGTTACATCACAAAGGGGGAAGGGGGTTTATTAACACTCTTTTTAACGCTTGTTAACACTTTATTTAATTCCAAAAAATGCTTTAATTAATTTTGGGGACACAAGTGGGGGGTTTTACTATAGTATTTTACGTTGGAGAGGGCACAGAGCAATTTAAATTTAAGCTTACATGACCCCAACTTTACGCTTAGCGCACTGCTGAATGACTGCCTCTTTTTGGGGATAGTCCGCTCTCTGGGCCTCTGTTCAGGATTGCCAACTCTTCCAATTTTAAACAATTTCAATCTAACGAACATACTTTTTTGTAATTTCACAATTATTAGTAAATGATTTATATTAAACATTATAATCTTAATTAAACAAAAATTAATATTCTTAACTAGGCATTACTACAACTATTTTAATTGGGGATTCTTTAGTGTGCCATATGGACGCAGAGTTCGTTGAATGGCATCCAACCAAGAGGAGGAGGGTCTGTCTCCCAGGGGCCAGGGTTGACAGAGTTTGAGACAAAGTGGATAGGATTGACGTTGCCTCCCATCACTCGATGTTGGTGATGATGGTAGGGGGCAATGTCTCGTATAGGCCCGATACGAGATTGCCTGACCTTTTGGAGAGAGAGAGGGGGTTAATTAGGTCCCTAAAGGCGAGGTCAGATAGGTCTTTAGTTCTAGGTATTACCCCTAGGCACGGTTTGGGTCTTAGGATTACGTCTAAAATGATATTTTTGAATGCTAAATTACAAGAGATTTGTGCTGAGGAAAATGTACCCTTTGTAAAGCTGTGGTCCGAATTCAGTGATCCTAGCCTTTTTATAAAAGATGGGGGTGCATTTTAATGAAATAGGTAATGTTAGGCTAGGTAGGTTAATAGATGAAAACGTGCGAAAGCTGTATAAGTTGAAGCCTTCTTTAAACATTGTGGGTCTGGGGAACGTGGGCTTGACTTGAAAAATATTTTAAAAAGCCTGCCTGTGGTAAAAAATAACTTAACATCTTTTATTGTGACGTGTGTAGTATTAGAAATAAATTAAATGAATTTAACCTCTTTTGGACCACTGGGTCGAATATGTACCGTTTCCAATACACGCATTTATAACTTAACCCTACAAAAAATTCGTCAAGAGGTTAAGGCGATAATTTATTCTGGCAACTATGATATAGTTGCTATCACTGAAACTTGGTTAAATTCCGTGACTCAGGACTTGTTGGGGGAACTTGATATACTGGGTTTTAAACTCTTTACTAATGATAGGTTACATAGGATTGGTGGTGGTGTTTTGCTGTACATTCGTAATTCCCTAAGGACTATTGAGGTTAAGTTAGATTTTACAGCAGCAATTAATGCGATATGTGTTGAAGTTAGGGCGCGTAGTATTAGTTTTAATTTTGTTGTTTATAGACCTCCCATTCAACCCCTCGATAGAGATACTAGATTTTACTCACTTGGTAACTTTATTGACAATCACAATAGTATAATTGTCGGAGACTTTAACTGTTCTTATGTTAATTATGAGACTTTTACTGGTAATGAGGAGGGTTTGAGATTGATTGAGTTTATGGAAGATAACTTTTTATGACAGATGGTTACTGAACCAATGCACGGTGATAATATTTTAGATTTGGTGATGATGAATGGTGAGAATATAGTCGAAGGTTTAGAAGTAGGTGAGAGTTTAGGATGTAGTGATCATCAAATTCTTAGGTTCAAGTTATTGATAGAAAACACTAAGGATAGTAATGTAATAGAAGTCCTTGATTTTCTTAGCCTTAGGGCTAATTTCGATAGTTTTGCGGATAGGATGAGAGTAGTGGACTGGGATAACTTATTTATGCACAATGACACAAATTTGCATTGGGTTGGGTGGTGTTTAAAGAAAGTTTTATGAATATTGAAAGGGAGTTTATTCCTCATAGGACCAAGCACGCTAGAAATCATGGTAGGTCCAAGTGGTGGACTAGGGAAATAGGCAAGTTCATAAATGAGTGTAATAGAGCGTATAGACTTAATAAGCGCAATGGCATGGCAGCTAACTTTAATAGATATATCGAGCTTAGACGTCAGGTTAAAAGATCAGTTAGGGATGCTAAGCATAATTTAGAGATAGTTATAGCTGCAGATAGTAAAATAATCCAAAAAAGTTTTTTGAATGTCAATAATCGTAAGCCGATAAAAGATAACATAGGCCCTCTAGTGGATGTTAATGGCACTTTGGCTTCTGATGCTCAGGTGATGGTGGGTATTTTCAATAACTTTTTTGCGACAGTTTTCACTGTAGAAGACGTAAATAATGCCCCTGACATGGATGATATCGTTCCATTCAGTAGCGAGACTATTTTGGATGAAATAACTGTTTACGAGGGTGAGATTGCGCATTATATCAATAGGCTAAAAGCTAGCAAGGCTCCAGGCCCTGATGCTTTTTATCCCAGACATTTGAAAGACATTATCGTAGGCCCCTTAACGAAGATTTTTAATCAATCACTCAAAATGGGTATTATTCCTGAAGACTTCAAATTAGCTAACATCAAGCCTATTTTTAAAAAAGGCGACTGCACAGTAGCTAGCAATTATAGGCCCATTAGTTTAACGTCAATTGTCGGTAAACTTTTGGAATCTGTAGTTATGGATCGTATCATCGATCACTTAGAAAGTAGAGATTTGATTAATAGTAGTCAGCATGGGTTTCGACGCCATAGGTCTTGTTTAACTAATTTGTTGGAATTTTATAACAAAATAGTGCGCAAATACAATAGGCATAGAGTGGCTGATGTTATTTATTTAGATTTTAAAAAGGCATTCGATACAGTTCCGCATAGGAGATTAATTGCGAAGGTCAAAGCGCACGGTATACACGGTCAGGTAGCTAACTGGTTAGAAGAATGGCTTCGTGCTAGGAGGCAGAGGGTCGTAGTTAATGGTAGTGAATCGGGGTGGTTGGATGTAGGTAGCGGTGTCCCACAGGGTTCAGTGTTAGGCCCATTGCTATTCATAATTTACATTAATGACATAGATGTAAGATTGACTAGTAATGTGTCAAAATTCGCGGATGATACTAAAATAGGTGGTAAGGTTGTTAATGAGGACGATAGAAGTAGGCTCCAAGACGATGTAAATAGGATTATGGAGTGGGCAGATAAGTGGCAGATGCAATTTAATGTTGACAAATATAAAGTTTTACATATAGGTTCTCGTAACAATAATTACACATACACGATGGATGATAGGGAGTTAGCGAGCATTGACGAGGAAGTAGATTTAGGTGTACGCGTATCTAAGGATTTAAAGGTTAGGAACCAGTGCCTGGAGTCTTGCACAAAAGCTAATAGGATGTTAGGCTTCATAGCGCGTAATTTCAAATTTAAATTGAAGGATATTATATTGCCCCTTTACAAGCCCCTAGTCAGGCCTCATTTGGAATATGCCATTCAGTTTTTGTGCCCGTACTTGTGTGAGGATATTGATAGGTTAGAAAGGGTTCAGGGTCGTGCCATGAAACTGATTCTGTCATTGCGCAACAAGCCTTATGAAGATAGGATTAAAGAGTTAGACTTGTATTCACTTGAAACTAGGAGATTAAGGGGGGAGCTTATTGAAGTTTTCAAAATCATTAATAACATCGATAAAGTAAATTTTGACAAATTGTTCACTTTCGATAATAATAATACTCGTAATAATGGATTTAAGTTGCGTGGCAGACGTTTCATCACTAATATCGCTAAAAACTTCTTTACGTTTAAAGTAACTGATAAATGGAATAATCTTCCTGTGCCCATCGTGAACTCTACCAGTACCAGCGTTAATGTGTTTAAAAACCGTTTAGATAGACTTTTTAAAAATATTAAAGTTGTTTAATATAATAATAAACAGGGGCAGCTCGTCGGTAGGCACTGCGGAACTGCAGCACCCCCATGATCTTATGATCCTTATATTTAAATATTTAAAATAGCCTCTCTGATTGTTTTTTTTCAATGAACTTTGAGTTTTTAAATCAGATTATATCCTTTTTTCCTTAAACTATTTCAATGCCGAACGAATGAATCACGAAAGTAGCTTCAGCCTTCCCGTGGAACTTCGTACTTAACAGTTGCAGATTTTGTTCGAAACGCTTGAAACCTCGGTGGCGGATGTACGAAGAGCGAGTCAGAATCGCGGGTTTAAGAGGATCCAAAGCGCTGTGGACAGAGCAGTGCCGATTTGTTTGTTTGACGTGGTAGTTGTGTTGCTGTATCATTTGCTAATTCGAAATTTAATTTCCGAATTGCATTTATCAATGATTTGTTATCATTTTTTTTTGTCGTGAGATTGAAGCTAATTATATAATAATTGGATTATTTACAATATATAGCTTTCATTTCTTAGAATATTTTTTCGCTCAGAATAAAAACAGAAGAATGGAATTTGTTTATAAATAAAATTTTTGGCAAATTCGAAATTACCTGTTAAGCGTAAGTACCCTATAATTGATTTTATGATACTATTTTACTTATTTTTATGACTGAGTAGTTATCTATTTATCTATTCGACTTTCTCATATATATATATAATTGACACAATTGTTCGCAATTTCTGAGGCAGCACCCCCATAACTGAAAGTCACAAGCCGCCACTGATAATAAAACAATCCCCCTTTTCCCTCTCAGCCTCACCCCTTTCCCCTCTCAGCCTCACCCCTTTCCCCTCTCAGCCTCACCCCTTTCCCCTCTCAGCCTCACCCCTTTCCCCTCTCAGCCTCACCCCTTTCCCCTCTCAGCCTCACCCTCGTTAAAATTATTAACGTTTAATATAATAAAACAATTAGCAACAGGAGCTTTAGGGGTGGTGATTGAGGATGAGTCTGTTGACAATAATGCCAGCTTGTGACATGCCAGTGTGTGATGCCAGCAAAAAAAAAAAAAAAAAAAAAAATTAGACTAATACTATCGTAGATGTAGCTCATAGCGTAAACTAACCCACTTTTTGTTTTACTTTATCTATTTTTTTTTTCCATCTTATCGTCTCCTTACTTGCATGTCTGTAATTTGCATGGTATGATAGTGAGTTAAGACTGTGTGTGCATGGTTTGTAAGTGTTCTTATTTTACTTCTTTTCATCTTTCACCCCTTTCCTATTCTCTCCGACTATTTTTCTGACTTGTCGGCAGTGGCTGGCTGACTGATGATGATGGTGAGCCTTTCTTTCTCTTTTTCTGAATGAATGTTAACCCATGAGTGATAGGTGTTGCTACTTAACCCCTTATTCTCGAAAATTGTTCTCCATTCTCTTTGGGCCATGTGCAATCTGATTGCTTCCCAATTTATAGTCTTCGAGTCTAAGTTAAAGGCCCCAAATTTACTTCTTTCCACAATGTGTGTATTGTCTTTTAATGCTGTCATCATATTTGTTGATATCTCGATTTAAGTTGTGGTCTGAGATAATGGTTGGGGTTATTTTTATATCAGCAATCAAGTTCGTGTTATTTGTGAATACCAGATCCAGGCATTTATTTTTTCTGGTATTTTCTGTTCTCTTTTGTCAGCATAAACTCATTTGTGAGAGCCATCAACATCTCTTGTGCTCCCCTTGTCCTGGTGAATATATATATTCCTATCCACCTTTTTGTATTTTATAAATGGGAAGTTAAAGTCTCCGCAGATCATTATATTGGGGGATGGAAGGTTTATGGCCTTCATTAGCTTTCTGATGTCATCAATGGCCTCTGAGAATTTTTTGGTTGGGGTGCTTGGAGGTCTATAGATGACTATTACTATCAAGTTTAGTTTTTCTATTTTCACTGCTAGGAGTTCTGCATAGCTGTTTGATTTACTTATCATCATCTCTGTCATATGACCTTCCTGTACATACAGTGCCCGCGAAAAGTATCCGATCACTCAAGAAAATACAATATTTTCCCTTGATATTCAGAGACACGTAATTCACTTTCTATTTGTTCTAGCGACATCTGGTAACTTTGAGGTTGCTCGCTGATATGAGAGCTATCCAACGCATTCTTAAATTAGTGTTCTGGTAGCCTTCATTGCGGGTGGCTGTGTCTCAAATTTGTCAGATTTCACTGTTTGTATAAATTTCTTGATATTTTTTTTTTTTTACAGAAAGTGGTGTAAATAAAATTTATATATAATGTGTGCTAAAAAACAACTTAAGAGTGATTGTCGAGGTGCTATTGTTGCTTTGCATGCATGTGGGAAATCACAGAGACAGATAGCTAAGGAATTAAACATATCCCAAAGTACCGTTAATTTATGGGTTTCACGGGCTAAGAACAATGGTGGCCTAACCACGCCAGTCCCTAAAAAACGATCTGGCAGACCGAGAAAAACAAATTCGCGAACAGACAAACTTATGAAACGTTTAGTATTGAAAAACCCAACAATAACTGCGAAAGAAATAAAATTTAATATGAATAATTTGTTATCTGGTGTTTCTGAACGAACTATCCAGGAGCGGCTCCAAAAAGAACTCGGATTACCATCTCACCATGCTGCTAAGAAACCATTCATTAATGAAAAAATGCGTAAAAAACGTGTCGCATTTTGTAAAAAATACATTCATTGGACTGTTGATGACTGGAAGAAGGTTTTATTTAGCGATGAGTCGACATTTTTGACATTCAGAAGTTGTCCAAAAAAGGTTCGCCGGCCTATTGGCTCAAATAGGATGGACCCTAAATACACCCTAAAGACAATGAAACACCCTCCAAGTGTGATGGTTTGGGGTTGTTTCGGTTACTATGGGCGTGGAAACTTATATTTTCTTCCGAAGAACACAACTATGAATGGTGCACGGTATTTAGCAATGCTACAGGATAAACTTCCAATGGCAATGGCAATCCAAAGGACAAAAACATACATGCATGATGGTGCACCATGTCACAGGGCCAAAATAGTGACAAAATGGATTACTGACAATAAATTTGATATTTTGGATTGGCCTGGTAATAGTCCAGATCTCAATCCGATAGAAAATCTGTGGCTAATAATAAAAAATAAGGTTGAATGCCACGACACTGGCTCAGTCGAAAAATTACAAGAGGCCATCAAAAAGGTATGGTGCAAGGAAATATCAGTGGAAGTTTGTCAAAACTTGATTAAATCCATGCCAAAACGTCTAGAACAAGTCATCCAAACCAAAGGACAGATGACAAAATACTAATATATGGTTAGTATACATTTAAACATTGTTTTTTATGTAAAAAATACAAATTTCAAGGGTGATCGGATACTTTTCGCGGGCACTGTATATAGCACAGCAACCTTTCTGTCTCGTCGTTCTATCCGCTCTTAGTAAGTTGAAGCCCTCTATATTTATCTCTTTCTTATCAATACAATGTTCGCAGTTTTCACAATTTCCTTGGCAATCTTTAAGATGAGTTTCTGTGAGGCATGCGATGTCCGCCCTTGTTTCGTCCATAAATCCTTTCAGGTACGAAACCTTATTGAGTGATTGGTTTGGTCTTATTCCTTGAATATATATAATATATATATATATATGTATATATATGAAAATTATTTCACGAAAGTAACACTTGAAAAATATTTATGATGAATAAAACCACGAAGGAAAGGAAACACAAAAAGGTGCTCAAGCGCTTTCGTCTAATGACATCCCCAGGAACACTGAAGTACATAAAAGGTTACTGCCTATATATAGGTTACAGAAAGAAAAAAAATAAATAAATAACATACATACACACAAACATATATATATACATATACATACATATCTACACACACATATATATATATATATATATGCAATAAATGGAGAAGTAAAAATAAAAATTAAAAATTAAAGATTGGAGGATTAACAAAGAGGCATACAGATTTGTAAGGAAAAATATCGATTTTTAGCACAAGATGAAATGAATTATAAAAATACAAATTTATACTGGAAATCTGCCTGGGTTTTAACACTTTGCCTTTTAGAGTCAAGTTTCGAGATATATAAAAATAAAATGAAGATTAAAAGTTAATAAAGTAGCATACAAGTTTACTGGGTCATTCCATGTCAAGTCAGCCACCTAAAACACTCACCCCTTTCAATTTTGCTCATACTTGGCACAATAGCAGATATATATGCCAAACTTAAATTCCCAAATTACACTGGTCAACAACAATTTTGTCACAAGGGTTTTGATGGGTGTTCTAAGTGTACTTTTTCATGCTGAATCTAAATATGAAATCAGATTTTTTCTATCAGGCTTAGTTTACTTGTGATGCTATCTTCATTTTTTCCTCATTTAGCATGATCACCGGATAAAAAAATAATAACATATTATATATAATTAAGTATATAACAATATTATAATATAAAACATTATAAAAATAATAAATATAATAATATATTATATTAATTAATATAACTATAATAAAATATATTAATATATACTATGTTGTATTAATTTTTCTATAAAATTAGTACAATTTATTCCTTTGGGGAGAAAGTTCTGATAATGCTGGCAGGATAAATTTGGTCGGAGCAGCAGACTGTGCAGGTTGAAACATGTTTGTACCTGTTCAGACATGAGCCTATTTTCTGTGTGTAGAGCAGCTCCAAGTCAGTCTGCTTGTAAATGTCACAGTGTTAATAGCTAGTGTCTGTTGCTTGTTAATTTTACACCAGTGTTGTATTCATATAGATGTTTTGTAATGCCGCGGAACTGTCTGAATCATCCTAATTCCTTTTGTTATGTATGTGGTGATCTAACTTTAAAATCCCAGAAACGTAACTTTACACCATTAGTAAAAAAATGTTATGAACTTTATTTCGGATGTAAAGTAGGTGATCAGGACAAGAGTTGGGCCCCTCACATTTGTTGTGTGACATGTGTAAGACTACTTACAGGATGGCTAAACGGTTCACGTTACATGCCATTTGCTATTCCAATGATTTGGAGGGAACCCAAAGATCACACAACAGACTGCTATTTCTGCCTGGTAAATACAAAGGGGATCACTTCAAAAACAAAGAGCCTTATGAAATACCCTAATCTACTGTCTGCGATGAGACCAGTTCCCCACAGTGCTCAACTTCCAGTACCAAATCCTCCTGAACATGTAAGTTTAAGTGATGAGGAATCAAAT
Organism: Bathynomus jamesi; assembly: GCA_023014485.1. Classification (NCBI taxonomy): domain Eukaryota; kingdom Metazoa; phylum Arthropoda; class Malacostraca; order Isopoda; family Cirolanidae; genus Bathynomus; species Bathynomus jamesi. Next base: position 192,554 of record JAJOZX010004032.1, on the reverse strand, counting down.
GTAGCTGTAGCATATCACGAGGAAAAAGATGAAGACATTTCTGATCCAACATTCCAGGCTACCTGTTCCTCCAATGAACCATATTTACTGTCACAAGGAGATCTAAATGACCTAGTTCATGATTTGAAATTATCTAAGAAGCAGGCTGAACTTTTAGGTTCAAGATTAAAGGGTTGGAATCTACTGCAACGTGACACTAAAGTTTGTTTTTTCCGCAGCCGCCATGATGAATTCAAAGAATGGTTCTCCCATGAAGATGGACTTGTGTTTTGTAAAGATGTTAATTCAGTCATGGGGGCTCTTGGTCATGAACATAACGTGGATGAGTGGCGATTGTTCATTGACTCCTCAAAAGTCAGCTTGAAAGCAGTCCTTCTTCACAACGGAAATAAATTTCCTTCTGTACCTATTGCACATGCTACAAACATGAAAGAGTCATACGACAACATGAAGTTGCTTTTAGAAAAGTTTCAGTATCAGAAATATAAGTGGAATATCTGTGGAGATCTGAAGGTCATTGCACTTTTGCTAGGGTTGCAGCTAGGTTACACCAAGTACTGTTGTTTTTTATGTGAGTGGGACAGTAGGGACAAGCAAAACCACTACGTTAAGAAGGATTGGCCAAAACGCACCTCACTTGTTCCAGGCAAGAAAAATGTTGTGAATAGTTCACTTGTTGACCCTGAGAAAGTGTACCTTCCTCCTTTGCATATCAAGCTTGGACTTATGAAAAACTTTGTTAAAGCGATGGATAAAGCGCAAACAGGATTCACATACTTGAGAAATAAGTTTCCCCGGATCAGTGATGCCAAGATTAAAGAAGGCATTTTTGTAGGCCCTCAGATCAGAGAATTGTTAAGAGATGAGAGATTTGAAGGAGAGTTGAATGAAGTTGAGAAAGCTGCGTGGCAGAGTTTCAAAAGTGTCTGCACAAATTTTTTGGGAAATCACAAGGCCGAAAACTATCCTGAAATAGTAGGAGATCTTCTTAAGTCTTACCAAGCAATGGGGTGCAATATGTCATTAAAGGTTCATTTCTTGGACTCTCACTTGGACTTTTTTCCGGAAAACTTGGGTGCGGTAAGCGACGAACATGGTGAGCGTTTTCATCAGGATATTTCTGCCATGGAAAACCGTTACCAAGGCAAATGGAGCCCCAGTATGCTGGCTGACTATTGCTGGACTCTTAAGAGAGACATGCCTGAGGCAAAGCACAGCAGAAAATCAAAACAAGCTACTTTTTAAACTACAGGTATGTCTTTTCGATCATATTTTAATAAGTATGTAACTATATGGGTTTTTAAAAATTAAATTGCATGTCACACAAAAACCAGACCTGATAGAGAAATTTTACAAACTTATTTGGATTCAACACAGAAAATACTATAAGAATAAGGTATTTTCATTCTTGGGACACGAAAAAAAATTTTTTTTGTTGCCCAGTGTTATTAGAGCTGACTGACCTTTGGTTACTGAGATACAAGGTCACAAAGTTGTGACATTTTGACCTTTTTTGCGTTAAATGACTATTTTCAAAATGGTGTAACTAAAAAACTATTAAAGCTAGAGCATTGATTTTGGTCTCATTTTAAAGCTCTTTAGTAGCCCCTTGTTTATTGTCTCTTGTTAAATATCTCTACTGTGAAAAATACAAAAATCCCTTCAAAAGTTGACCTTTGACCTTAAATAAAAAAAAAATACCTTCTCCTAAAAAATTCAATTTTTTTACATTAATACCTTGAGTCATGTACAACAAAATCCCAAGAAGCTGTAAGTGGCTGATAACTAGTTCAATGTATACAAAATAATGAATTCAAGCAACATTTTGAAAAAAGTCATTTTATACAAAAATTGTCAAAAAGTCATGACTTTGTGACCTTGTATATCAGTAACCATTTTTGTCTAAGGTCAGCTCAATCTCTTACAAATACAACCCATGGGTCATTCTCTGTCAGATCAACCAAAAAAAATTGAAATTAACACCCTCATCTCTCATATTTTGCTGAAATTTGGTTTATAGGGAGTTTGTGAGCCCTGAATCCATTTCTGAAATTATAAGGTCAATCCGACCAACGGTTGAAGAGATATGACCTCGGGCAATTTGAGGTCACTCGCGAGGTTACTAACATTTGGCGAGCCATAACTTGGGTAATAATTGTCACAATTATATAAAAGTATATATATTTAGAATCAGAAAACGACAAGGAATCCAAATATGCAAGTTTTAGAACTCTAGGTTGAAAATAAAAAAAGTTACACTGTAACCAAAATTTGAGGTCACGATTTGACCTCTGGGGTATCAAATGAGAATTTTTTTTTTAAATGTAAAAAATGAAGGCATAGGCATTGGCTATTAGAATCAGCAAAAAAAAAGTTTGTTTATGTTAGTATTTTTCATGTAACTAACATATAAGTGAACACCATATTCATAAGTTGTGCGTCAATTCTACCTATTTTTTCACACTTAAGCTCATAATTTGACCTATAGAAATTAAAATTACATTTTTTATAGATATAAAAAACAAAGTCAGAGTTCTTGACTAATAGAAACAATCATAAAAAGTTTGTTTATGTTGGTACTTTTCATGTAACTAACTTATAAGTGAACACCATATTTATAAATTGCTTGTCATTTCAAGGAATTTTTATATCTTAGCTATCAATTTGACCTCAAGCTCCAAGAATTTAATAAAAATTGTATTTCACTGCTAATCTACACTGGCAATAATAGTTATAATAGTGAAAGGGGAAGACTAAGCTCACATGTAGCCTAAACAAACCTGTTGAAACATGTTGCTACTTGTCTAAGTGCAGAATCAACACAGATTAGTTGCAAAATTCCTTGTCTACAGGTTAGTACAGTTCCAGCCAGCACTGTGGGTGGCTGGTGGGTATGGTGTTTTAATGAGCCTCAGAGACTATCAAGGCCTAAAATATTAAGTGTGTATAGCTATATATTTTCTAAAAAATATATATTACCTAATTGTAAATCCTATATCTTTACAGATCAAAATACAATGGTTCGGCACTTGAAATACTGCCAGGACCCTATTCAAAAACACAAGAAACGCGTAACAATCAATCTTAGAAAAGTGACTGATGTACTTGTTGAAAAATGTGCTGGAAGAGTGAAAAAAGACTCATTGTTGTGTGTGAACTGCTGGACACTGATAATGAAAAACCCCACTATACTTAGTACCACTGAAAACAACGAGTCTGAGCAGGATTCAAATGAATCATCTACTATCAGTGGCTTGAGTAACATCTCTTCAATTCAAGATCTGGATAATGACAGTGATTGCTTGATAAAGGAAAATCCTTCAACTTCAGTTGAACCAGTTCTAGCATTTCTGGACCAAACACCAGTTAAAAAAAGTAAGTAGTAATAAATTAATATAATAACTTATACTTTACTACAAGGTCTGTTTGATCTACTATATAGCCAATTATATAGCATTTAAGGTACTATAATTAATATTTAATTACTAATATTCGGGTGTGTGAAACCTTTTTTTCTGTTCTTTTCAGAAGGGCTGTCATTAAGCCAGAAAAAGCGCAAGGCTCGTGGTAAGCTATCATCTGCTCAGAAACACCTGAAGGAGAGGCTAGAACTCAGTTATGGTGTTCAAATTACCGAGGAGGTAAGTGATACTTCAAAACCTGAAACTAAATCTGAAAAACATCTAGACAAATTAATGAATGAATTGAAACAGTCATTCCTGGAGAGCAAATGTCACCATCACAAACTACAAATATTGACACTCTCACCATACACAATTGAAAAAACAGCTAGTTTCTTTCAAACTACAACATACATGGTGAAAAGAAGACATTCACTTAAATCAGAACATGGAATCCTTCCGAAGATTCCACTAATGAGCAAAGGAAAAGTGATATCTGAAGAACACAAAGATATAGTTAGAAGATTCTATGAGTCAGAAGAGGTTAGTCGTATGTGTCCTGGCCAAAAGGATTGCGTGAAAGTTATCAGTGCTGAAGGTGCAATGAAGGTGCAAAAACGATTGGTCCTCGGGAATTTAAGAGAGATGTTTGAACTATATAAAAATGATGAAAAGAATCCCAAAATAGGATTTTCCACATTTGCAAAATTACGGCCATCATATTGTGTGCTTGCCGGTAGTGGTGGGACTCATTCTGTCTGTGTCTGCACATACCATCAAAATCCAAAATTGCAGCTGGCTGCATTGGGAGAAAGAGGTCTTTCATACAAGGATCTTATGGATTACAGTGTCTGCAGTACAGAAAGAGAGACTTGCATGATGCAACTTTGCAATGATTGCCCAAGAGAAGAGGGTGTCCTGGATTTTCTTGAGTTACTTGACAGTGTGAAATCAGCTCCAAATGAAATATCTTACAAGCAATGGGTGACTGTTGACCGTTGTACAATGGTTGATAAGGTGGAGCCACTTCATGAATACTTATCATCCCTAAGCATGAAAATATCCCGCATGGTTCGTCATCACTTTGTTGCTCAGCAACAATCACAGTACTTCAAGCAGTTGAAAGAAACACTACCACCTCAGAGTGAGGTAGTTATAGTAGGTGATTTCTCTGAGAATTATTCTTTCATTGTCCAGGATGCTGCCCAAGGGTTTCACTGGGACAATTCACAGTGTACAGTTCACCCTTTTGTCATCTATTATAGATCATCTGCAGACCAGGAACTTAGCCATTTTAGTGTCTGTTTCTTATCTGCATCACTAAAACACAACACTATAATGGTTTACTCATTCATATTGAAGCTTATGACATATGTTAAATTCAGATGCCCACAATTGAAGAAGGTGCACTATTTCTCAGATGGATGTGCTGGCCAATATAAGAACAGATACAACTTCACAAATCTCTGTTACCATGAAGAGGATTTTGGTCTGTCTTGTGAATGACACTTCTTTGCTACATCCCATGGCAAAAATGCATGTGATGGGATTGGAGGAACAGTGAAAAGAGCTACTGCTCGTGCCAGTTTGCAGAGAACTACAGAGAGGCAAATTCTTACACCAGAACACATGTTTCGTTTTGTGAAGAAAACTTGAGCAAGAAGATAAATTTTTTCTTTGTAACTACAGCTGATTTGAAAGATGCAGAAGAACGGTTGGAACATCGATTCAAGGATAGTAGGGCTATTCCTGGAACTCAGAAATATCATAGATTTGTTCCCCTAAACAAGGAAGAACTGATGGTGTATCCCATTTCAAGTGGCATTGGAGAAAAGAAAAGAATAAGGAAAAGTCATTTTACTAATGAACCTGCAATGCTTGGTAACCTAAAATGTGTCAAACCAGGAGAGTATGTTGGCTGCATTTATGACATGCAAGTTTGGTATGGAATTGTGGAGGAATATTGTGAAGAGTTTGATGATTTCACTGTGAACTTTCTACATCCCTCTGGGTCATCAGGATCAAGTGCATATTATTATCCATCAAACAAGGATTCATGTGCAGTGCTAGGACATCATATATTAACTGTAATGAGTTGTCCTACCCTAAGAGGAGGCAGCAGAATTCAATACATTTTTCCAAAAAAGAAATTGATGAGAGCATCGAGCATGCAAAAATTGTATTAGGCTAGCACATGAATCCTCTAAGTAGGTCTTCCCCTTTCACTATTATAACTATTATTGCCAGTGTAGATTAGCAGTGAAATACAATTTTACATTTTTTGCGTTTGTTTTTATATCTATAAAAAAATGTAATTTTAATTTCTATAGGTCAAATTATGAGCTTAAGTATGAAAAAATAGGTAGAATTGACGCACAACTTATGAATATGGTGTTCACTTATATGTTAGTTACATGAAAAATACTAACATAAACAAACTTTTTTTTGCTGATTCTAATAGCCAATGCCTATGCCTTCATTTTTTACATTTAAAAAAAAATTCTCATTTGATATCCCAGAGGTCAAATCGTGACCTCAAATTTTGGTTACAGTGTAACTTTTTTATTTTTCAACCTAGCGTTCTAAAACTTGCATATTTGGATTCCTTGTCGTTTTCTGATTCTAAATATATATACTTTTATATAATTGTGACCATTATTACCCAAGTTATGGGTCGCCAAATGTTAGTGACCTCGCAAGTGACCTCAAATTTCCCGAGGTCATATCTCTTGAACCGTTGGTCGGATTGACCTTATAATTTCAGAAATGGATTCAGGGCCCACAAACTCCCTATAAACCAAATTTCAGCAAAATCTGAGAGATGAGGGTGTTAGGCACTGGTTGATCTGACAGAGAATGACCCCCATATCTACATACTATCTGCAGCCTTCTACAAACAAGCAAATGCTTATTTTAAAATATTTATTCTTTACCCACCTCACCTGTATGTTGTGCATGTATGTGATGGTTTTCAGTAGTTAACAAGATTCTTGTGGGCCACCCAATTTATTGTGATTTCTAGAAGAGAAAACAATTTTTAATGTATACCTAGATAGCTACCTAATTAACAAATACAAGTAACATATTAAAATGTACATACAATATGTATAGGTATAGTGCTCATTGATTTCCATTTATCACAACTTAAAATGTATGCAGTGTATATATAGTTACATGACCATTTTAATTTTGAATTCTTACCTTTCTGTGTTGTAGATCTGCCAAAGCTTTGGATGCCTTCAAAGTAACTTCTTTGCAAATCCTGTATGTTCGTCCATTAGTAGTAGATGCCTCAACTTGTGTTAGAATATCTGAATATGGTAAGATTAATTCATCTGGTCAACCAGGATACACAAATGATGGGTTTGGGCCATGAGGATGAAGGAATGTGACTTTTACTTCTCTATTCTCTGGTATCTTTTCCAGCACATATGCCACCCACCAATGGCCATCATATGCAGCAGTAACAAAACCATGTATTTTCTCCCCAGTCACAACTTCTTCCTTTTCAGTAACTTTCTCAATATTTGAATAATCTGATAATGAATAATGTTTAACCTTAAGAGAAGTTAATGAAACTGGCTGCAAATGGTGTAATTTCTGTGTATCAGCAATAGTCCTTGCAGTTGAGTGTCTTTCTTGGAGAAGTTGGCTTTCCTCTTCATGCTCTTTATTGGTTGAAAAATGACATTTTATATTTACAATATTTTCACTTGCAAATGTATATAACTGTTCTGCAGTAAGGATCTGTTCATCATAAGGTCATTGTAGACTAGCTTTTGCAGCTAATCTCTTAACTGTGCCTCCAACACCATCACAGGGTCCCTTTCCATGACTTGTTGCAAAAAAATTCCATTCTGCCTCAATTCCAAAATCATCTCTGTGATGGCAAAGATTCAAAAAGTTTTTGCAGTTCTTATACTGTCCTGCACACCCATCTGAAAAGTAAATTATTTTGTGGATAGAACCGATGGATGAGATATTATCTTTTTGGAATTTTATCAGATGCTTTTGAAACAAATGTACAGCAACTGTGTTATGGATGTTACACTCTGAAATAATAACAAAGCTAAGGTGAGCAATCTCATCTTCCTTTTTATAGTAAATAACAAATGGATGTAGAGTAGCCATCTCATTGTTCCAGTGAAAGCTCTGAACCTCATCTTGAAGAATAAAGGAATAATTTTCAGCAAAATCACACACAGCAAGAACCTCACCATCTTTCAAAGACATTTTTGTTTCACGGTAATAAGTTGCTTGCATCTTTGTCTTGAAGTCATGTATCTGGTATTCTTTCAGTTGGTTACAGAATTGGTCAATATATTCATCTGTATTCAGTTCTACTGATTCAAGATTTGACTGATCTGTATTGGTCCACTTTTTAAAATTTATGATATCAATGAAGTTGTTTGTAAATATGTCCAGTAGTCTGTTTTTTAAATCTGATGGATCTCCACATTGTTCACATTGTCTGAGGCAGCATTTCTGTGAGGCAGGATTGCATTCCATAAAGGCAACACAATGACGTACATTCTTAATAGGTGTGTCATCATTTGCAGTTAGTTTTTCTAATTCAGCTCCTACAAACATAAGTTTGGCATTCTGATGAATTGTGTACACACATACTGAGTGAGTTCCTGTTGCTCCAGCAATAACACACTGCTTTGGACGCAATTCTGCAAATTTACTGAATCCCACCTTAACCAAAGGATTTCTTTCTTTGAAAATATGATAGGCTTCTTTTAAATTGCAAAGTAAAAGATGCTTTTGCAAATGTATCCTTCCTCTTTCATTGTCAATGATACTACAATAGTCTTTCTTTCCTGGCATTGTTCTACTGATATCTTCTGAAAGATAAAATGCTTTAATAGCGTCAACAGTATCCTGTTTAATTCTTTTCTCACCCTTTGGATTTGGGTCTGAAAGGACACCTTTTTCTTCAACTATTTTTTTAGCAATAGATGCTGTATGCCTTGTTGTGTTAAATTCTGAAGCAATTTTCCTAATGCTCCAACTTTTGGGCAATACAGTGAGGATTTTTATTTTATCACTTCTTTTAGTATTTTCATTTTTGAATTTTTCCTTGAGTTGATTTATTATTTCTAAACAGTCTACATCTCCAGATGGCTCCTTAAATTGTGAGTCAGAAATTTCTTTTCCTGCAACTGTTTCCATTCTCTTCTTAACTGTCTCTGTCACCTTGCTTAGTTTTTTAGCTCCATATGACTTTTGCTCTACAAGCTTTCTCTTTTTTATGGGTGATTCACCAATTGAAACAAAAGAAGCATTCAAAGTACACATCTCATGGTTTTGCTCTGAAGTTGATGCATCACTGTCAACATTTTCAATTTTCTCAAGATCTTCAGGTGGTTCACTACTACAAGAAGAATCATCATTTATGTCTGAATTCAAAGTGCCTATTCCTTTCTCAGGCAAAGACTCAAGATGTTCTCTACACTGCTTACAAAGTCTGTGATGTAGTGTTAAGTGCAGATTGGAAAACTTATTTACAAGTTCCTGTGGTACAATTCTCAAACTCTTCTTTCGACACTGACCTTTGTGATGCAGCAAAGGATCAGCACACTTCTGTTTCAGTTTTAAATGTTCCATGTTTGTACTCTGAAATCACAAAAGCACAAAGAAAATCCTGAAAAGAAAACAATGAACAATGAATGAATTATTAAATAAATTTTTATACATGTATTTAGTAAAAATAAATTAACTTTAACTTGAAGTCAGGAGTCAACTCTGTAAAGTTGACAGTACTTATATACTAGTTGGGCCTTTGGATCAGCGCTACTCCAGTAGATTTGGGGCTGTCGAGGGGTTTAACCCTGGTTGTCTTTTAAAAGACTTCTTTTGGCACAGGTCACAAAAAGGTTTTTGAACTAATAATGTTAAGTTGAACTAAGTCTTCACTGACACTATATCAGAACAGAACTTTTAAATAAATGAACTGACAAAAAAAATCTAAAATTGAAGAATGATGCCAACTTCATTTATTTTTTATACATTGAACTAGTTATCAGCCACTTACAGCTTCTTGGGATTTTGTTGTACATGACTCAAGGTATTAATGTAAAAAAATTGAAATTTTAGGAGAAGGTATTTTTTTTTTATTCAAGGTCAAAGGTCAACTTTTGAAGGGATTTTTTTATTTTTCACAGTAGAGATATTTAACAAGAGACAATAAACAAGGGGCTACTAAAGAGCTTTAAAATGAGACCAAAATCAATGCTCTAACTTTAATAGTTTTTTAGTTACACCATTTTGAAAATAGTCATTTAACGCAAAAAAGGTCAAAATGTCACAACTTTGTGACCTTGTATCTCAGTAACCAAAGGTCAGTCAGCTCTAATAATTTGGGAATTTAAGTTTGGCATGTGTATCTGCTATTGTGCCAAGTATGAGCAAAATTGAAAGGGGTGAGTGCAAAAAGTGCCATTTTGTGGCTGAGTTGACATGGAATGACCCTACCAAAGATTTAGCATCCTACCCTTTTTATCTAAATTTGTTTTGAAGGAATTCAAAACAACAGGATCGAGTTGAAAAAGACCTTTGCTTATGTTGAAGTTATTTGAAAGTTGGATAATGGCAGACTCAAGACTATTTCTATTGACAATGTTGCTAGAATGAAATAAAACTGAAGCATTATTCCAATCAATACAGTGGGATAACTCTGACAAATGGACAAAAAGAGCACTGGACAACTGTCCTGTTCTAACGGAATATTGATGGTGTTTTATACGTGTGTGCAAATCCTTTCCTGTCTGACGTATGTAAAAGGAATCACATTGTTTACACCCAATTTTATAGATAATGCCTGAATTATTGGTAGGGCTATTTTTTACTATGATATTTTTCACAATATTGTTATATGAAAATACTACATTAATATCCAAAAGTTTAAGTATATTAGCAATGCCTAAAAAGCCCGGGAAAAATGGAAGTACTAAAATATTTTTTGACAAAGTACGAGTGTTATTATTGACACGATAGAAAGTTCGTTTTGCCTTGTTGAGACAAGATTCCATAAACACAGATGGGTAACACAGATCACTTCCAATACCGTTGATTTTTTCCAATTTGGCATCGATGTATTCCGGACTGGTGATCCTAAGGGCGCGGAGAAACATTGATGAAAAAAATGGCCTTCTTAGTGGGGGTGTCATGTCCCGAGTAAAAGTGTACGTAGGACAAATTGTTTGTTGTTTTCCGATAGATACTAAACTTAAAACCTGGGCTTTCCCTATGTACCCGCACATCCAAAAATGGGATTGAATTGTCTTGTTCCACTTCTAAAGTAAACTTAATGGAGGGAATTTGATCATTTAACTGAAGGAGGAAGTTATCCAGGTCACGATTCATGGGCCAGATACACAAAATATCGTCGACGTACCGCAACCAAGGGATGCCAACCCTAGAGGAGCAAGTTCTTCCCAAATCCCTGCTTCCGATTCGCCTCTGACAAATTGACGACCATCCGTTCAACAACTTCAGCAGATTAATTTTAAAGAAACACATTGAAGTCACCAGACAAAATGAGTGGTCCGCCTTCAAAAATTTAAACATCGCCAAACATAATTTTGTAACCGTTATTCCCCAACCATGGATCCAACCTTTGTTTTATGAAATTTACGAGTTGTGTCGGAGAACTACTTCACTTCGTAACATTTTGGATCGGAAAATTAAAAGTCTCGTTCGAAATAGTCAGTGGAGTAAAAAAGCAAGCTCAAAGTGTGTTTTGAACCTTTCTTCGAAAAACATTAGTGACGATGCAAAAAGTGCCCTTGGATATGGTATGTCCTTTTTTATTGTTAAAAAACCTTTGGCTTTACAAATTTGTTACAGTCTCGCGTGTTTTGAAAAACAGTGTAATCTCCCTCAGTATTTGTTTAACATAGTTAAAGGCCTCATTTATAGTGCGCGAATGGTAATTACGAAGATAACTTTCCTAAACGTTTTCGCGATGGCCTCTCACAATCAAAAAAAGATGGGGAGCTCCATATTACTAAAGCAGACAAGGCTAACACCATAGTTATTATGGACAAAGTGGACTACATCGGAAAGATGAATGAGCTTCTCCAGAACCCCACCACATACAGCAAACTTAGGAAGAACCCGCAGGATGATGTCATCAAATCATTTAATAGTGGCTTGAAAGGCATTCTCAAAGATCATAAGGACTTAATTCCGCTTTTCATGTCCACTTCACCTTCTCTGCCCTACCTTTACGGTCTTATTAAAACCCACAAACCTGGCAACCCTATGCGCCCTATTATTAGCTCGGTGGGCTCTATTACTTATAAACTCTCCAAATGGCTTGTCAAAGTCTTGTCCCCCATTCTCGGAACTATCTCTGATTCATATGTAAAAAATTCCATGGATCTTACTGAAAAATTGAATAATGCACGTACTGAAACTAACGATAGATTGATCAGTTTTGACGTTTGTTCATTGTTTACAAAAGTGCCGATTGATGATATGCTTGACTTTCTCTCCCAAGAATTACATAAGTATGACCTGCCACTACCTTCACACATTGTTTTGGAACTTATTAAGCTTTGCATCAAAGACTGTAAATTCACTTTCAATAACGAGTATTATCAACAAGTGTTTGGGATGGCCATGGGCAACCCCTTATTGCCCCTCCTCTCCAATATTTATATGGAGTTTTTCGAAATTACTTACATTCTGAGAATCCTGGGGGTTGGCATCCCTTGGTTGCGGTACATCAACGATATTTTGTGTATCTGGCCCATGAATCGTGACCTGGATAACTTCCTCCTTCAGTTAAATGATCAAGTCCCCTCCATTAAGTTTACTTTAGAAGTGGAACAAGACAATTCAATCCCATTTTTGGATGTGTGGGTACATAGGGAAAGCCCAGGTTTTAAGTTTAGTATCTATCGGAAAACAACAAACAATTTGTCCTACGTACACTTTTACTCGGGACATGACCCCCCCACTAAGAAGGCCATTTTTTCATCAATGTTTCTCCGCGCCCTTAGGATCGCCAGTCCGGAATACATCGATGCCGAATTGGAAAAAATCAATGGTATTGGAAGTGATCTGTGTTACCCATCTGTGTTTATGGAATCTTGTCTCAACAAGGCAAAACGAACTTTCTATCGTGTCAATAATAACACTCGTACTTTGTCAAAAAATATTTTAGTACTTCCATTTTTCCCGGGCTTTTTAGGCATTGCTAATGTACTTAAACTTTTGGATATTAATGTAGTATTTTCATATAACAATATTGTGAAAAATATCATAGTAAAAAATAGCCCTACCAATAATTCAGGCATTATCTATAAAATTGGGTGTAAACAATGTGATTCCTTTTACATAGGTCAGACGGGAAAGGATTTGCACACATGTATAAAACAGCATCAATATTCCGTTAGAACAGGACAGTTGTCCAGTGCTCTTTTTGTCCAGTGCTCTTTTTGTCCATTTGTCAGAGTTATCCCACTGTATTGATTGGAATAATGCTTCAGTTTTATTTCATTCTAGCAACATTGTCAATAGAAATATTCTTGAGTCTGCCATTATCCAACTTTCAAATAACTTCAACATAAGCAAAGGTCTTTTTCAACTCGATCCTGTTGTTTTGAATTCCTTCAAAACAAATTTAGATAAAAAGGGTAGGACGCTAAATCTTTGGTAAACTTGTACGCTACTTTATTAACTTTTAATCTTCATTTTTTTATATATATCGAAACTTGACTCTAAAAGGCAAAGTGTTAAAACCCGGGCAGATTTCCAGTATAAATTTGTATTTTTATAATTCATTTGATCTTGTGCTAAAAATTGATATTTTTCCTTACAAATCTGTATACCTCTTTGTTAATCCTCTAATCTTTAATTTTTAATTTTTATTTTACTTCTCCATTTATTGCATATATATATATATATATATATATATAATATTATATTATATAATATATATATATATATATATATATATATATATATGTGTGTGTAGATATGTATGTATATGTATATATAATGTTTGTATGTATGTTATTTATCTATTTTTTTCTTTCTGTAACCTATATATAGGCCGTAACCTTTATGTTTCAGTGTTGTTCCTGAGGATGTCATTAGACAAAAGCGCTTGAGCACCTTTTTGTGTTTCCTTTCCTTCGTGGTTTTATTCATCATTATATATATATATATATATATATATATATATATATATATATATATATATATATATATTATATATAGTATAGAACTATAGAATTATAAAACTAGAATGTATACTTACATAATTTTATTGGGGTGACATCAAGCTGTTCAAGAGTCTTTTCTAGCTGCTCTTTTTCAAAGTATGCTTCTTGAACATTCATGCACTTGCATGAAGATTTTTGTGGTGAAGGTTCAGGTGTACAAGTATCACTTCCCAAACTTACTTACATGCTGAATAACTGTTGTTTCATCATTTTTATTGATTTTCTTCAGTTTGTACAAACTTTTGATGAATGACTGAAGCCATCCATGTACAGGATCACTATTTTCAATAACATGATTTGGGAGTGATCTCAAAGCATTCACAATAACTTTTTGTGTGTTTTGAATGGGTTAAAGCAACGATAGGTATTGTCTTTACATTTAGTTGCCATTTTCTATTAAGTACCATACTGTACAGTGGCTATGTCCTGTGAATTTCCGCAAAGAAGACTATTTCATCAATACAAGCTAATTATTTCACACATGGACACAATAAACAAGAGAACAGAACACTTTGCTTCCAAAGCACACTTCCTTTGATTACTCAATAGTATTTAACACTAGTTGTGTTAGCTTTTGATTCAGGCTATCTTTATTAATTAATGTAGGTATTTTTAAATAGCTTTTGAATAGACTATCTCTACTTATTTATATATTTTGTATCCTTTACATACCTGCATAGACATATGTATAAAATACATTGCTGCATAATTGAATAAGAAAAGGGTAAAATAATTTTATATTTGACAATTTGCAAAAAATTTGATTTTTTCATTGAAGTTATCACTATTCAAATCTGAAAATGCATATGGTAGTTTACAACTAAGTACACAGCAATTTCTTAAATGCCACCTATACAGATAGAGTTTGGGCTTAATTATCCATGTCTATAGTCATTTAATATTTGATAAATTACCTTTCAATTTGAATCTTTTTTATCTCAATTAGGGGCTAAGATATGGTAATTTGAAATTTGGGGGTCCCTGAGAATCCCCCAAAGTTGGAAGGGCCGTAACTTTTGAACCGTAATTCCAATAAATCTGAAACTTGAAATTTTGGGATTTTTTTGGTATAGACAATGCTATACAACAAATTATAGGAAAATTGGTAGGGGTGTGGTGTTAAGCACTGCATGATTTGTCCTGGAATTACCCAATAAAGATCTGAAGAAATTCTTTAGTTTTTATAAATATAATAATAAAAAGCATGATAGGATCAGGGTTCTTGGAAATGCTGACTCTTGTGTATTTGTATGCATACTTTTCCCAAAGGGATGCTAAAATAATTCGGGAATGATTCTGGGATGCATGTAAAATCCTGCTAGATGTGTTATTTTCAAATACAGTAGACTCGCGATCTAATTTGAGAGTTAAGGACCAATAGAAGTCGTGAATTATCAAATCACGAATTATAGTTTAATTTATTTAAATTGGAAAAATTAGTTTGGTTCCAGATGCCAAAGAATACACCCAAAAATAATATAATCAAAATATACTTTAATATCTAGAAATATGTATATCACCTAGCCTTGAAAAATGAAGTAACTTTCATTTGCTGGCTCATGTGATGCTCTTAATCACTCCCAATGCCCTCTCCATGGCGAGTTTCTTTGCTTCATTCATGTAAGACATGAACATCTGCAGGTCCACTAAGGACCAGTCACTCTTCTGCCTCATTGCCTGTTCTTCCTCGGCCTTGCCTGCTTCTTCCTCGGCCTTGCCTGCTTCTTCCTCGGCCTTGCCTGCTTTTTCCTCAGCCTCACCTGATTCTTCTTCCTCCACTTGCCTCTTTGAATTTTCTGCCATCTAGATTACTCCCTCAGCAGCAAGACGTTCATTTTAGGCTGATGATGAGCTCTTTGAGTGCGAATTATGAAATTATGGCGCACATTATAAAAAAAAGGGACTTAATTAGGTCATTGCGAATTAGAAAAATCTAATTCTAAAATTGTGAATTATCACGAGTCTACTGTACTGGGAAACATAGCAAGATGCTGTTTTACTCTTTTCTTCATAATGTTGAGTCCCACAAGAAGGCAGCACAAATTATATCACTGGTTGACAAAATTGAGCTTTTTATTTGTCACATGAACAAAAATGGGTGGATCTTATAGCCCCCCCCGTTCAAAAATGGCCTCAAAATTTTTCTATCACCCACCAATATTGAGTGAATAAAAAATGAAATTTGGACTAATTTATAGGCGTAATAGCAATATCAAAGTAGAAAATGCATATTGAATTCACCTAAAATGTGGCTACTGATGATTTACGCTTGTATTTCACCTCTGGGCCATCCCTTGACAATGTCCAGCAGTGCAGTAGTCATCCAACATGCTGGGGCTCCTCTTGCCCTGGTATCGCTTCTCCATTGTGGATATTTGTTGATGAAAGTGTTCCCTATGCTCATCACTAACATCGCCTAAGTTTGTTGGGAAGAAGTTGAGATGTGAGTCAAGAAAATGAATTTTCAATGACATGTTGCACCCCACATCTTTGTAGGCCTTGAGAAGTTCTTCAACAAGTGACTCTTAATTTTCGGCCTTGAAGTTTCCGAGGAAATTTGTGTTCACTACTTTAAATGCTCTCCAAGCTGCTCCTTCAACTTTACTTAGAGTTTCATCAAACGCGATGTCTCATGATTTCTCTAATTTGCGGGACCACAAATTTATATCTCTTCTTTGATTTTGACCTTGCTGATCCTCGGAAATTTCTGTTTCAAGTAGCCCCCCCCTCCCCTTGCCATTTTGATCCATAGCCTTAACAAAATTTTCCATTAAACCAAGTTTAATATGTAGTGGTGGCAAATAAGTTGTTTGGATTAAGAAGAGGTGAACTGGTGGGATTTTTATGCCCTGGAATCAACACTTGTCAAAGTGGCCATTGTTTCTTTGAGTAATGGCTTTCCCATGCTCTACTGTCCCATTCACAGAGGAAACAACAGAATTTTATATAACCCAGTTGTAAACCAAGAAGAAGTGCAATCACTTTCAAGTCTCCACAGATATGCCAAGAGTATTTATCATATTGGATATGTTTCACAAGGAGGTGCATATTGTCATATGATTCCTTCATATGTATGGCATGTGCTAATGGAACTGAAGGGTATTTATTTCCATTATGGAGTAATAGTTTTTAAATTCAGCTTCAAGGAATCAGTAAATAGGCGCCATTCATTTGGATCATGTTGTTGGCCAAGGGTTTTCATGAGAGGGTAGAAAGGTTTTGATGCTTGCAGTAAAAAGATATCTTAGTGCCTTTTTTTTGAAGATTCCAACCTTTCAACCTGGAAGCCGAAAGTTCGGATTGATCTTTTGACAATTTCAGATCACAGACAAGCTCGCTCAGGTCTGCTTGAGATATTAAGTGAGGCTCTGTCATCAGATGAACAAGATGGTTCAAACATTGGATCAACATCGTCCATCAGTAAACCATGCTGAGCTTCGTCATTACCATTGTACATCACTTTCATTTTCATCATCTAAACTCCACGTTTCCGGTGGCCTTGGTACTGGCAAATGTTTATTATGTAAAACAGGCCTTATGGCTGATGGTAAATTTGGGTATTGTACCATATGTTTAGATTTCGCAGTAATGCCTAGTATATTTGTTAAGCAGAAATAACAATCCATTAAATGGCCTTTCAGCTCTCTCCATATCATCGGAACAGCAAATGGCATTTGACGAGACCCATTTAGCCAGCCTGTCAGAAGTCTTAAACACGTAATACAGCATATATGAGGTGCCCACGTCTTGTTCTGATCCCCTACCTTGTAACCAAAATAAAGTTTGTATGCTTTTTTGATGAGGGGGTGAAATTTCACCTTTGAAATTTAAGTGTTAACTCTCTCCACACATAACAGAAACAGTTTGGATGGTTGACACACTTGCGTGGCATTCTGTCATGAAACAATATGAACGCATTGACACAAAAAATGATTAAGGAAAATCATGAATAAAATGCACGATGTTCACTGAGTGAAATCAAATGAGTAACTGACAAATAAAAGTCAACAGTGACGTGTAGCAACTTATAAGCAGAGGAAGAGGAAGGGGCAGACCCCGCCCCCTTCCTATTCTCATTCAAATCCTAAGTAATATAAATTCGTGTGTCACTCTAAAACTGCGGGTGATAGAAAAATTCTGTTTTCATTTTCGTAATCAATGTAAAAAATTACACATAGTTCAAGTAAAAATATCTCTGTGACAAAAACTTTGTTGACCAGTGATTATATTTATTAATTGACAAATATAGAAATATCATGGAAAATATCAGAGCTATACAATGAAACAGGAATATAATAACACCACAATCATGTACCACAGTGTGGTGCTTGTTTATGTCACCTACACAACTGAATGTAGTGTGATTGTTTCATCAAACATATTCACACATGGATATTTTTTGTATCCAACTATTATTACTCCTCATTAGTGCTTTAAAGTCAAATATGTAATAACCTTTAATTTGAACAAATGTTATAATTAATTTTATTTGTAATTTGTGTGCCCTGAAAATCTAGTCCTTGTAGCATGGCACAGATTTTTAAACAAGTAATATCATGTACACTTTACACCATCAGGTAAGGATTAAAATCTAAAGCAGTAGTAATAACAACACATATATAATGCAAAGTTCTTTATTCGATAACTACTACTGTAGTTACATCTGAATTTTGAGATTCTTGGGATGTGCAATGCTATCCTGGTATCCTAGGTTTGCACGGCATGGTCCTTAAGGTGGCCCAAAAACTAACTGAAAAAATAAAAGTTTGAATTGCTATTCTTCACAAGGCTATTCCTGTTCCATATCACAAAAGAAGCCTTCATGCAAAAAATCAGGAAGATTGGCCAATATTTAGAGGTCGCGACCTCAAGGTAAAAATATCTAAATTCCGTAATTTCAGTAATTTTGGGTCACCATTATGTTCTACAATAAATATTTGCTGAGCAACGCCACTGTAGACTGTAAACCTATATCCAAAGAATCACTATATGATAGCAATGCACTCTTCCCACTAGCTCAGTTGGTTGCCAAGTCTTGTCAGGTGTAGACATGTTTTTGTTGTGTTCCTGCCATCTGGGTTACGCTGCGCAGTGAATCACACCAATAAGGCAAGTTAAACTTTTCACCAGTGGTGGACACTATGCTTAGTTTTGCAGTCATTCATTTACTGCACTGACCTTGATAATCAATTTGGAACAATGAATTGTTTATTAAAATTGTTAAAAATTAAAATAAAATTTAAAATTTATAAAAGTTTATTAAAATTATTAAAATTGTTTTATGTTCTACATAAAACATATGTATAGGTTCTTTAACTCTAATTTCCATTTTATCTTCCATTCCACAGGCACAGGCCAAGACAATGACAATGACAAGGAGCAGTCCGAAAGTTTGTCTCCTGGGTAAGCCGGACCCGGACATCTTGGGATCTGGCCTGCCAACAAACAGAGCTATTCTCAGGAACTTCATGTTTCACCACCAGAAGGGATCCACAATTGGTGACAGTGCTAAGGCCACCATAGACAGAGTGCTGACAATCTGGGACAAGGCATGAATTCCGACCCAGTGAGTGGACTCTGGCATGCGCAAGCTTCAGAAGCTCTATGAAGAATATTGTGGGTTGAAGAAAAACCGATTGAAACCAAAAGATGGGTGCCGAATCAAGGAAAGAAAATTCAAGGAGAATCTCGCCAAACTATTTGACATCTCATGAAAAGACGCCCTCACTATTATGAAGGATGAAGAAGACAAACAGTTCCTGCGGATGCAACAGCAGGATCCCTCAAGAACGAGTATGTCCGGGATTGACAAGACCTTGATGAACAAGGAGACTTGCAAGTGCCTCAGGAGTGATCAGGCCAGTGCTCAAAAGGAAAAAAGCATGTTGAGTGCCCAACAGGCAAATACGGCTGTTCCATCTAGTTCCGCCATTGCTGACATCTGTAGCTTCTCCACATTGACGGAGTCCAAAGATGATTTCCAAGCTCCATCAACATCCAGTCAAGATCAACCAAGGAATAAGAAATCGAAGTGGACCATTGTGACCAAGGAAGTAGCTGCCGCGCTTGACCGAGTGAAACTCCCTGACCACGCTGCCATGTTCATCGTAGGAGCCATCACGCAAGCGCTTGGTCATGGCCTGGAGTCTGTGGTGCTATCCCGGAACACCATTCAGCGAGCGCGGGTCGCCATTCATGAGGCGGTAGCAACTGCTCAACAGGCTGTTTTCTCGCCAGACAGCCCACTGCTTCTCTACTGGGATGGTAAACTGCTTCCAGATATTGCTGGCAATAAAAAGCTTGTGGATCACGTTGCCATCTTGGTGACTGGTGGTGAAACAGAGCAACTTCTTGCCATCCATAAGATCGGCCACGGCACGGGAGAGGAGCAGTGCAATGCATGTGTCCAAACGCTGAAGGAATGGAACCTCAAACCCATAATCCAGGGAATAGTCTTCGACATGATGGCAACCAATACTGGGCTGAATATGGGTGCATGCACCCTAATTGAGAAGGCTTTGGACAAGGAGCTCATCTGGATTGTGTGCCATCATCATGTGTTCGAGGTAATGTTGTTGGTCGTATTTCCTGTTGCCTTGACACCAACTGGTGGGCCTGAAGTGGGAATCTTCAAACGCTTCCAGAAGACCTGGCCTGATATTAATATAGTTGATTTCCATTCTGCTGGAGATGAGCTCTTCGTTGGCATGCCAGATGGCCTACGAGAGGAGATGGTCATTTTACTTGGAGGCAGTCAAGAGCCAGCTCCCATGGGATGACTATGGAGAGTTGCTTCAGCTGTCATATATTCCTAGGGGGATCCTCCGATGGAGAACTGTCCTTTCGTGCACCAGGCGCTATGCACAATGCGTGGTGGATGGCTAAGGCAATATACTTGCTGAAGATCTTCCTTTTCAGGAGCCAGATTAAGTTGACAGCCCACGAGACAGCTGGCATCACAAAGATTTGCCTCTTCATTTCTCTTATTTATGCTTGCTACTGGCATGAGGCCCCTCTCCCAGAGAGGGCCCGGGCCCCCCCTCAATGACTTAAACCTAATTGCTCTCCTCCATGAATATCCTGACTGTGCCATCAGGGAGGCGGATGTTAAGGCCTTCTATCGCCATTTGTGGTACTTCTCTGAGCACCTCGCGCCTCTCGCCCTCTTCAACAATCGTGTCGATGAGGTCACCAAAGCAGCTATGGTTGACAAGTTCTTATGTCCCTCAAACCAAAAACTCTTGAGACGTCTGGGTGGGACTATGTTCACTCATCATTCTTCATTGGCGTTGTACATCACGAGCTGGTCTTTGAAGATATTCGACATACTCTCAATGAAAGGACAAGATGAAGCCAAGACATTCTTGTCAAAACCTCCCTCCCTCTGGCTGACAGACCCCATTTACCAGTTACTTAAGGCTAAATGCAAGCTCCTCAAGGTCATCAATAACTGTGCTGAATGAGGAGTCACTCTTATTCAGTCCTATAATACCGCACTGATGAAAGACGAGACCCAGAAACAATACCTACTGCGACTCATCGCCAGCCACTGAAAAAGATTGCCAGTTCCGATGAAGTTGGCTTTGACGAAGAAAAAGTAATGGGTGTGACGTTGTTTGTTTGATATACAAGGATTTAGTGCAGTCGTATTAACTGCTATGACGTGTGTGTTCTAGTATATTTTTGCATAACATGTGCTCTGTGCTGTTGACTTTAAATTTTGAAATAAACATTGATATTGTATATTTGTTTCAAATCCTAAAAATATAGGAACTGGTTGCGACCTCTAAATATTGTATGATCTGTCTAATTTTTGGCATGAGTTCTTACATTTTGATATGGAACATGGCTGGCCTTGTGGAGAAAGATATTTTCAACTTTCATTTTTTTGGGCCACCCTAATGGTCCTATTGCGCAAATCTCAAGATTGCGCAAAACAGTAGTCTGAAAGCTATACTGAACTTTGCTTTAATTTGAACAGTACTGATTTCAAGAGTAATGTGAACACAAAATTATTATTTTATTACAGAAATCCCCCACATTAGCCGAAACTTCACTTGGATGGACTAAATCACTGTCTAGTTTTAACATTTAGTTTAATGTAATACAGGTCGTTAAAGTGAAGATTTCCACTAAAAAAGTCTGCTAGCATCACCGAACTTCACTTTAGCAGACTCTGAGTCGTTAAAGTGAAGGTGATGCCACCGGAATATTATTGGAACCAGCCCTTGGATGAGGTTGTGGTCAGTTGTTTCCTGTTGTATTGTGTGGGCAGTGGTGGTGAGTGGTTGTGTATGTGCATAGTGCCACTTCCAAGTGTTGTGCATGTTAGGTGTTCTTTTGTGTGATGTTACATTGATAGTTACATATACAGTAAATACTCGATAAGTCAGACTATATAGGGCTCTAGCCAGTCCGACTCATCGCAAATTACCTTAATTACCCCCCCTATTTACCCCTAAAGAGGCATAAATACTCTCTAACCTTTTAAGTTTAATTAGTGAGAGTCTAATACAATGTTCAAAATAAACATTAAAAAACAATAAAACTGTTTCATTTACCATTGCTGGAATTATTTTGTGAGAAACAAGAAATTTTATTGTTTACCTTTTTGTACAATACACTATTAAAAAAACACTTCACTTAGTAAAAGAAACAAAATAATAATGGCATTTGACATAGGAAATAAAACACTTCTCTCAGTAAAATAAACAAAAGAATAATAGCAACTGACAGAGGATGAGCCTGACTCATCCCCGGAGCCTGACTCATCCCCGGAGCCTGACTCATCCCCGGAGCCTGACTCATCCCCGGAGCCTGACTCATCCCCGGAGCCTGACTCATCCCCGGAGCCTGACTCATCCCCGGAGCCTGACTCATCCCCGGAGCCTGACTCATCCCCGGAGCCTGACTCATCCCCGGAGCCTGACTCATCCCCGGAGCCTGACTCATCCCCGGAGCCTGACTCATCCCCGGAGCCTGACTCATCCCCGGAGCCTGACTCATCCCCGGAGCCTGACTCATCCCCGGAGCCTGACTCATCCCCGGAGCCTGACTCATCCCCGGAGCCTGACTCATCCCCGGAGCCTGACTCATCCCCGGAGCCTGACTCATCCCCGGAGCCTGACTCATCCCCGGAGCCTGACTCATCCCCGGAGCCTGACTCATCCCCGGAGCCTGACTCATCCCCGGAGCCTGACTCATCCCCGGAGCCTGACTCATCCCCGGAGCCTGACTCATCCCCGGAGCCTGACTCATCCCCGGAGCCTGACTCATCCCCGGAGCCTGACTCATCCCCGGAGCCTGACTCATCCCCGGAGCCTGACTCATCCCCGGAGCCTGACTCATCCCCGGAGCCTGACTCATCCCCGGAGCCTGACTCATCCCCGGAGCCTGACTCATCCCCGGGGCCTGACTCATCCCCGGGGCCTGACTCATCCCCGGGGCCTGACTCATCCCCGATTTACTGTAATTATTTATATTTATATATATCTAAGTCATTTATTTATGAATACTCTATGTATGTACTGTATGTGGTTGTTTTTATTTCGTATTATTATGTTACACAGGTCTTATCAGTTCATAGCATTTTCTTTAGTTCAAAGTGACTTATCAGTTAATAGCAGTACATATAGGAGTACAGTGATAGTCTGTGCTTTCACAGTGTATTTACATACTTTACTTAATTATTGCCTGCTCGTACAAATTTATTTTCTGTTTTCTGAACAATGGTGTCCACAAATGGCACTACCGGTGTCAAACAGAAAAGGTGTATGATCTCCATTGAAGAGAAGAAAGTGATTCTTGCTGATATAGAACAAGGGTTAAGTGTAGCATTTGTTATGCAGAAGCATAAGATAAGCAAGACCACCATCTACAAAGTCAATAGAAGCGCAACAAAATACATGCCTATGTGCTAGACAGTGAATCCAGAGGCAGGAATTCAAAATGGTCTTGCTTGAACACGTCCTACAAGAAAAACAGATGTGGCTGTGTACACATGGTTCAAGCAGCAATGGGCCAAGAACTTTCCAGTCAGAGGAATCGACATCCAGTTGGCAGCTAAGTGTTTTGCGCAGGAGTTCAATGATATGGACATTAAAGTAAGTGGTGGCTGGCTATATCATTTCCAGTGCAGGCATGGCTTATTGAACAGAAATCTTATGGGAGAAGCAGCCAGTGCCAACCTGTCTCAAGTGGAGGCATTCAGGTGCAAACTACAGACTGATTGATGAGGCTGGGGTTGCTTACCAGCTGTATAATGGCAATGAGACAGGCTTATTTTGGAAGAGTATGCCCACAAATGCACTGGCCCACAAAATTGACAAACATCTTCCAGGCTTTAAGACAGACAAACAGCGTGTGTCTGTGTTGGCCTGCGCAAATGCTGATGGCACACATAGACTGAAGCCTTTGGTCGTTGGAAGATCAGCCAAGCCTCGCGTACTTAAGGACTGCATGCACGAACTTCCAATCATCTACAGGAGCAGCAACAAGGTCTGGTTCATGCAGACTATTTTCAATGAATGGTTCCACAAGTTCGTTGCGCAGGTGAAGGCATACCAGGAACATGTTTTGAAAATAAGCCCTGAAGATGTGAAGGCTGTCCTCTTGCTAGACAATGCGCCAGCACACCCACATGCAGAGGAACTTGCAGGTGAGGAAGGCAAGATCAGAGCTATGTTCCTCCCCCCTAATTCCATGTCAGTAATACAACCTATGGACCAGGGGGTGATAGTGAACTGCAAGAGAATCTACAAGGCCAAGCAATTGGAGCAGTGCTTGTTTGTCATCTCTGAAGATAAGATGACACAGAAGACAGGACTGAGAAGACACTCAGGAACTTCAAAGCCTACAACATCAAGTCTGCCATCTACAATTGGACTGACAGCTAGAATGAGGTCAAGGAGTCCACTCTGCGCAATGCCTGGAAGAAACTGCATAACATCCAGGACCTGGAAATAGACTTTGAGGGCTTTGAGTACAGGACTATTTGGGTGTTCTCCAACAAGCAGGCAAAACAGAGGCTACAGAGGACAAAGTTGTGGAATGGCTTGATGCTGATGATGGTGACCCAGGGTATGAAGATCTTAGAGTGAAATTGCGGCCAACATTTCAGTCAGGTCTGAAGACAGATCCACTGATGAACCTCTTGATGATGATGAGGATGCTGAAAATGTGTCTGAGGTTATACCCAAGACTACGTTGAGCCAGGCAAGAGATGCTGCTGATGTTCTGCTGAAATTGATTAATGAGACTATGGCACTGCCTAATATTCTCCTTTACTATAACTACATAAGGAAGTGCCAAAATGAAATCATTGCCAGTCAAAACAAAAGGATCAAGCAAACGAAAATTCATGATTTCTTCAAGCCCCCCTGCTGCCAAGCCCTGATGCACATCCATGCCCATTTCATGTTGAAGCTCCATTTCAAGTGGAATGTCTGACCTTTCACTGCCCACTCAACCATCACCAATGCCAAGTACTAGCAGCAGTGTTGGCTTCACTGTGTCACCACTCCAGTTTCCCAAGAGTGCAAGTACTAGCAGTAGTACTCCTTCGCCAGCCATCTTACTGGGCCATCACACCAGAAGTTCCTAACGATATTTTGGAGCATTGACTATATATGGTGAGTACATAAAAATAAATATTTACATGTGCATGTGTTCAGAAGTAGGTAAGTCTATGTATGCATTTTCATGTGTTAAATGTGGAGATTCAAGGGCTGTACATATATGTGTAACTGTACTGAAGTATTTTGGTTGTGAAAAACCCCACTTTAATGTCCCATAGTCCGGTAAAGTGGGGGTCATCCATATTTCACTTTAGCTGAAATTTCACTTTAATGACCACACGCTCCCCCCAAAGTGCACGTTAATGTGAGGGTCTACTGTAATACAAATGTTAGCTCTGAAAATTATGGTATCATTTATTTATTTATTTATTTATTTATTTTATACAAATCTTACCATTTCTCATGATTCCTCAATCCTCATGTCCTGCGTGGTGATGCCAGCTGTTGTTTATCTACATTATAAGGAACAGGTTGGACAAGTATACAGGGTGTTTCAGGAGGAAAGGTCAATACTTCGGGAGGTGATAGTATCGGTCATTGTGAGAGAAAAAATTCATATGAACATGTCTAATTCTGAATGGTTACGGAGATAGAGCTGTTTGAATCTGATGTGTGCGTAGCTCTTCCTTCCCTTTCCCTCCCCTATAACCTTGAACCATGTAAGCTGTAACAAATTTGTCATTTCTGTATCTGATACCATTCAAAATGGCAGTGTTTAAACATTAAATGTTAGAAACAGTAATTGGTTTCTCTTTCTTGATTACCATTAACAATGCTTTTGTATTTGTAGATTCAAATGGCTCTATCTCCGTAACCATTCAGAATTAGACACATGTTCATATGAACTTTTTTTCTCACAATGACCAATACTATCACCTCCCAAAGTATTGACCTTTCCTCCTGAAACACCCTGTGTATGCATGTATTTTGACTGTTTAATCTACATTTTTTATTTCCTGTTAATATGAAACAGGAAAGGTTTGTTTGGTAGATTATACTCTTGTGTGTAACTGGTACAGTATGTCAAAGTAAACAGCCAAGCCTATGTAAGGGAACTAGATAACTTCAGTACCTATAGGCCTACCAGTGGATCTCAAACTAACATTCAACAGGGTGTAGAAGTGAACTTGCGATTTAAATTTAACCTCTTCCTGGTAGTACCGAGTCCTAGACCCTGGGCCTAGGCTAACATGATGAGCCCAGAGATGAATGGCTAACCCTAACCTAAAGAATATTTTTATAAGGTACAGCACAAATATATTAAAAGTAGGTGTGCAAATATGGTAAAAAAGAATGAAAGTAAGGTAATCAACTTTTGTGAATGTGTAATGAACACAGCTGAGGCCTGACTGGTCTAGTTTTAGCCTATCATAACTATTGCAAATAATAAACAATAAGTCAATAAAACAATTAATACATTATTTCATGTTAGAATTATTGGTAAAAGTTTACTTTACAGCCACAGCCTTGTATAGTTATTTTAGAAATTATTGTAAAAAAAAAATCTTTAAAAGTAGGTACTCCTATTTTTTCTGGGAAGGGAGTCCTGGACTCCTACTTTCAAAATACTAGTGAGAACCCTGAGGATTGACCCAATAGAATATGATGATAGGATGTTTGAAAAAGATCAGAATGTTGTTGATACTTTTGTTTATTATTATTTTAGCTCTGTTTTTACTGAAAACAATTTAAATAACTTTGATTTCACTTCTTTAGATTCAGTAAATTCAGACATTCTTGATCATACTCATATAAGGAAGGATGATGTTAAGCAAGCAGTTCATACATTGAAGTCAAATAAAGCTGCTGCACCTGATAATATATATGCTAGGATTCTTAGAGAAGAGGAGGGAAGCTTAGCCAAAGCACCAACTATTTTGTTTGCTAGGTCTATTAATTATGCAGAGGTACCAGATGAATGGAAAAAGCAAATGTAGTCTCCATTTATATACACAAAGGGTAGTAAGGAGATAGGAAATAATAGGCCTGTTAGTTTAACATCATTCACAGGAAAGATAGCTACTAGAAAGAATTAGAATTATAAAGAATAATATTGTAGATCATTTGGAGAATTTTAATCTTATTTGAAGTTCCCAACATGGATTTAGATCAGGAACGTCTTGTTTGTCTTATCTCTCAGATGTTTTGAAGTTTATAACTGATCAGGGAGATAATGGAAATGATGTAGATGTTATTTATTTGGATTTTAGTAAAGCATTTGACAAGGTTTCACATTAAAGGCTCATGGGATATTGGGGTTAGTTATAAATTGGGTAGAAAAATGGTTAGAAGACACAGAACAGATGGTAATTCCAAATGGTCATGAATCTGGGTGGCAGAAAGTGAAAAAGTGGAGTACCACAGTGATCAGTGTTAGGTTCTTTACTCTTTGTTTTATATCTTAATAATTTAGAGAAGGGAGTTGGTAGTAAAGTTCTAAATTTACAGATGATACAAAAGTAGCTGCTCCAGTTACAAATATAGAAAATTCATAAACTGCAACAGGATCTTGATAGATTAGTTGCTTGGGCTAGTAAATGACAGATGGAATTCACTGTTTAAAAATGTAGTCATGCATTTTGGTAGAAATAATGAAAACTTCACTTATGAGATGCAAGGGAACTGGTTAGAGGATGTTAGACAGGAAAAAGATCTTGGCATTATAGTTAGTAATGATCTAAAATTTTCTAAGCAGTGCTTAGAAGCTAGAAATAAAAGAAATAAAATGTTAGGTATTATTAAGAGGAATGTTACTTACAAGAGTAAGGAAGTCATCCATAAATTAGCTATATAATTCTTATGTTAGGCCTCACTTAGAATACTGTAATCAATCGTGGTCCCCTCACCTTAGACATGATATTGATATTGCTGCGGTGGCTGCGTAGGCCATAGTCCTGAAGGTCTGTATTGTTGAGTCATCCAGCACCCTTTCACATTTCTGGGTTCGTGATAGTCAAGAGCTGGGCAAGGGCCTCAGGTATCCAGTAATGCCTCTCTTGTTAGTTGTTTATTTCCAGGAGATTATTCAGCTCCAACTTGCATGTTAACTGTAAAGGACTTCCCAAATTTCTATCCACAAACTCTTCACATTCTTTCTGGGCAATTATTCAGGTCCAACTGGCACATTAACTGTAAAAGACTTCCCAAAGATCTGTTTACTAAAGCCTCATCTCCACTAAGCGAGAGACCCAACCACTCAGAGTCCAAGAAAGGGGCTAGAATTTGAAGGTAAACCTAATGGAAATAAACTACTATATGTATTTTTTTCTCTATTATATCTGGAATAAACATAATTATTCAGTATAAAAGTATAAACACACAAAACAAAACTAGCAATGAGTCACAATTAACAAAAACCTCTGGAAAACAAATAACAATTTGTGAGATTTGGCAGAAATGATAGAAAGCAAGTGGGAGACAAGTACCGGAAATGATGTGTACCAAATGTGAACCCTTGTCCCAGCCTAACTACACTCCAAACTTGACCTCTGTGATCTGATTTTTGTTATACAAGGCAGCTATCAAGTTAGAAGTGTTAGAGACACAAGCCTGATTCCAGGGCAGATCCTAGTGGCCAACAGTAGTTGACACAACTTCAATCGACTTCATAGCTCCAAGTGGGTGAGTTGAGTCCCAACTGGTTGCCTAGACCAGGGCTTCTCAAACTTTTTTCACTTGCGACCCCTTTGGATCAGACAAATTTTTTCGCGACCCTTCACTCAATGTCATAAAAGCAATAGGTACTAACACTGTATATTTATGAAAAAAATAATATTTTCAAATGTTTCTGCAACCCCCAATAATATTTACGTGACCCCTAGTTTGAGAAGCGTGGGCCTAGACAAAACTAGATTATTAGTTACATGCACCAGGCACCATTAATCACAATAATAACTGGAAGCATGACTTCATAATTGATCACTGGAAAACATACTTTACTCATGAAATCAAGACACGCAAATAATAAATAACCAACATAAAAATAATAAATACAAACATTGACAATTATGTCAAACCTATCTTGTGTAAGTTAATCAACTTATAATCAGTGCCAAACAAGCATGGGCAAAACCCCAAACTGGAATAATGTGACTGGTGTCCTATAATAATGATAAGAGGTTCTGTTGCTAGTTACATGAATGGATCACAGATGACTGGATTTGGCTAAAGGAAACTCCAGGGCTCCAGCATGCAATGCAAACTGGGCAATAAGTAAAGGTCTGGTGTCTGATTCTAACCTGGCTGAATTTATTACACCTATAATCAGTCACAATTTCAAAAACATTTGTGTGTGTACTTTTAATAATAATAATTTATAATAATGGTGAAATACAAATAACACTACCACCATAACTAGGAACAAGAATTATGAACAAGTCTTTATTCCTATTGTATACTGGCCAAGGATTACAGCTAGAGCACTTAACATCTCATACCTTCCATTGGCTTCCAACAGGACACATCTATCTTAAATCTCTGCCTGTCTATCTGGCAGTCTACTCTGGTTTCATAACCTTTTAATTGGCTTCCACGTTCCAGGATCAAACAAGGTCCAGAGTAGTTACAATATATTTACAGTTAACAGCTTACTAACTAGACTCCTGTGGGGAGAGAAAAACTTGAGAAGAACCAGATAGGACTTGAAATTGGGGTGGGGAGTTTTGAAAAACTTGACAACCCCGACAATAGGGCAACCAAGCTTATCTCTAACCTAAGAAAATTGGAATGTACAGTAATCCCCCTGATTTACATGTCCCCATTTGTGTGGTTTCAGATTAATGCAGTCCAAAAAATATTAAATTCTTTTTATAACCCCAAAGGGTAATAAAAAAAAAAAAAAAAAAAAAAAAAAAAATGGAGCTAAGGCACTGGTGGTTAAGAAGCCAGTTCCAAGAGACCCTAATGGTGAGTATTTTTATTTTATTTATTACATGTTACTAATTTTTACTTTTTTTACAATGAGTTTATGTAGTTATTTATTTATTTAAATTTTTTTTTTTTTTGGCAGGTTATTATTATTATTATTATTATTATTATTGTATTGTATTGTATTTTATTTTATTTTATTTATTTTGGGAGATCTTGGGGTTCAGGGGGGCCTATACTGAGCACATTGAATTGTATGTTATAGTTCCCCCAATTTATGTGGAATTCATTTTATGCAGAAGGTTCAGGAATGCATCTACCACGTAAATTGGGGTATTACTGTTCAGGGAAAGATTAAAGGAACTAGGTATGTTTACTTTAGAGAGACATTGTATGAGAGGAGATATGATTCAGAAGTTCCAAAATGTTTTCAGGTTTGGACAATTTAGATGTACAGTACATAACTTTTTCTTACTAGAGACTGATAGGATAATTTTGTGGGTATAATAAGAAAATTAGAAAAGACTCATAGAATTGATTTACAAAAGTACTTTTTCAGTTATAACATAGTAGATTTTTGGAATGACATGCCATATGATGTGGTAAACAGTAGCTCGTTAATTAATTTTAAGAAAAATTTTGACATTCATGAATGAAAGAGGTAGTTTGTAGATTGTAAATGGTTATATTCTATATTCTTAGTTCAAGTTATGTAGGTTACTCCAGTAGTAGTAAATAGTTGTATGCCAATTAGCTGACTTGAGAATGACATTTTGCAAGATTTTAAATAGCAAATAGATTGTAAAATTATGTAGGCTTCTTTGGGAGTAATAAATAGTTGGTTAATTAGCTGACTTGAGATTGACATTTTGCAAGATTTTATTATTATTATAAAATATAGCTCATGACTTGGAAAACCTTGATTGGCCCCAATGGCTTGATGTTTTTCAAATGAAATGTAAAATACAAAATAAATTTTATGTTGTATGTTAGCTTAACCAAATCAAGTTTAATTAATAGTTTTTAAAAGCTCCATACAACCTCCCTGTCTAATTGTTTGCAGTGCCATACTCAAACATGAGAATTAGGTCTAAGGCCTCTTGTGTCTTTTGTTCACTGACCATTGTCATAGTCCTAGATGTTTGTGAAAAATTCCTTCAATTAGAAAGTCACCATCTCAGTTATTGCATACCATATTTGAAAAGTTTTGGTAATTTCTAGTCATTATGTAATTTTTTAAAATTGAAGCTATGCTCCCCTGCTCAAGTAAATTTGTTGCCAAATATATTGGAGTAAAGTACATTAAATTCCAAAGGTACCATTCTTATGATTGCATATTTGTAAAGCTCTTGTAATTTGTAGTTGCTGCAATTTTTTTTTGTTGTACATAATGAATTTCTTCATTCCTAAGTGTAAATTTAGGGATGAGACTGTTTGTTTTGTTACAACCGAATATGATTGTTATGCGTGTGTTTGGTCAGTGAGCCCATCTTGATGACCTTGTACTACATTCTAAGAATCTTTGGGGTACATTAAGCTAAGCTAATTATTTTTAAAACTTAATCCTGTTGTAGAGTTCTGATACAGTACATTATTCTAGGCAAATGTGTTAATATGCTGCATTATTGTACAATACAATAAATGTATTAAAGCATGACTAATGTCATCTTAGGAGGAGACTTCAATACCAAAGACACTAGTTGGTACCTGCACAACCAAAACACCACCAGAGGCGCCAACATAGCCACACAACTAAACAGCCTCTTCATTCTTAACAATACAGAAGAACATACACACATACCACATCAAGCAGGATACTCAAACTCCTCCACAGACATAACGTTCTGTTCCCCCTCACTAGCAACACATACATAATGGAGAACAGAAAAACAACTGTCATCAGACCACCTGCCCATCATCATTACAACACATTCTACACTCTGCCCCAACAGCCTTAGGCACACTTACAGAAATTACAAGAAAGCTGATTGGGAACAGTTCAAAATACAGACTGAGGAACAATTCACCACATTAAACAGCACACCCATCATAAACATCAATACAACACAAGACATTTAATCAGATTATCAATAATGCAAACAAATACATACCCAAGGGCAACATTAGGAAATACAACCCAAATTACACTAGAGAAATAGCCCACCTCATAAGGCAACGTAACAACCTCAAATATAACACACAAACACCACACACAGAAGCCATAAAACAGCAGATACAACAGCTCAACACAGAAATAAACAACAAACTCAAAGAAAAACAAACAAACATTCAGGGAATTCATTGATAAAAAGTAGAATAATTTCTCACCTTCAATTTATTTAAGATGTTCCTCGCTTTATTCTCGCCAGTATTTAAGAAAGTACCCCCACCCCGTGAATACCCAGAACAGCCAGCTATCCCCTAAATACCACGGTCTAGGTACCCCTTAGAAATAATGCTTTAGCTCTTCTTTGCAATAGATGATCTTGCGCTTCTTTTGATTCTTCTTTCTTATTGGTTCTTATTATTCAGTTTTCCCCCTTGTTTAGAAAGGGTCTTTATTATCTCGTTTATTTATTCAATTTAATCTCTATCTTATTTATATATGCGAGCCTGTCTTTGGGCATATATGCACCACCACCTGTAACAACAATAACACAATGAAAGTAATGTATTAACAATTCAAATATTAAAGTGTTACTCCCCTGAGTATGTGTGTCCTTTTCTTTGAACTACTGGACACAACTCCACCTCCTCATCTGTAGAATAAGAGCGATTTAGTCACTCTTATCCTCTTCTCTTCCTCCTTCAGTTTTTTTTCAAACTCTCTCCTCCCACGTATCTTCTTATATTTTCTTCGGCGACTCCTCTCTTGGTCAACACATCCGCCACCTGCTCCAGACCTCGCACCCACTCCACCTCTGTCACTTCACCACTCTCCAAAGTTTCTTTAATTGCAGCTATATCAATTCTCAGCCGTTTACTACTGACACCAGTATTTGATTTTATCGCCTTCATTAGTGTTTTGCTGTCAGTTTTCACTCTTATTTCAATCTTTCTGCCCCCCACTATCTCCTTCCATAGTTGATTGTAGTAAATTCCTCCCTCAATAGCCTCTCCAACACTCAGTGCCTCAGCTTCAATTGTAGCTTTTGCCACTCTTTTTGCCTTCCTCGACTTCCACCATATTGGACATTTTCTTCCCATATCATCTGCTAATGATATTATGTATCCGATTTGAGTTTGTTCGTTCTCCACATTTCCAAACGAGGCATCTGCATATATTTCCCAAAATATTTTCTCTTCATCCAATTTTTCTAGGACGATTTCTCCCCTTGATCTTTTTGCCTTCTTCACGATTTTTATTAATTTTCTCATATCCTGTGTCGTTCCCTCTTTAAACGCTCTACTTAGATCACTTACATCATAAGCTATTTCGGGTAAGATATGTTGTGATATCCAATTCAGTTGTCCCACAATTGATCGATAGAGAGTCAACTCTTTCCTTTTTAGGACTCTAAGACCTTGATAAAGCTTCCCTTCGGGTTCTTGTATACTCTCGATGTATTTCCTTTGCTCAATGAGTATTCTCTTTTCTTGTTGTCTTACGTGAACTCCTATATACTTGAAATTCTGCCTTCCTTGATCTCCCACCTTCAATTTTTCTTTCATCTTCGTAATAACTGTCTTAAGAAAATTATCATCTCCTCCGTAACAAAAATCGTCTACATGTGCACATAGGACTCCACTTACACTTCCTTGATCATCTTTCCAATAAAACATTTGGTTCCAGTTTGCTTTTAACTCCTCCAAGCTCCACCACCACCTTCACCACCTTCATATACCATGCTTTTGCCGCATCTTTAAGTCCGTAAACTGCTTTCTTCAACTGCCATAGAACACCACTTTCTACTTCACTGGGTGGTTTGACATTACACTACTCTCTGTATTCTTTCTCCTTGTAATATGCAGTTGCAATATCTAAAGTATGACACTTCCATCCCTCTGATTAATTATGCATAGACACAATTTTAAAGTTTTTGGGTTACAAGTGGGTGCATCTTTTTCCCAGTCTTCCATTTCTTCCTCGAATCCTCTCGCCACCAATCTTGCTTTACAAATCCTTTTACCTGCTTTCACTTTTTCAGTCACCACCCACCTTGGACACACTTTTCTGACCAACATCTTCTACTTCTTCATACACTTCGTTATCTAGCCAGCTTTGTAATTCCTTTCGTTTGGCTTCTCTACCTTTTTATCCTCAAAACCGAGCAGGATTCCTCCTCGTCATCTATCTTCCTTATCTCTTCGTACTCTCTCAAATCATCCAATCTTTCCTGCTGGATTTATTTCTTGTATATTGTAGCTGTCTCCCCACTTTTTACTCGATCTTTTTCCAGCTAAACCCAAAATCTTCCATTCTTCTCGTTCGCCTGTTTCCTTATGCCGGGCCCTGACTCTATCTCCTTTTTTCAACTTAGGTATAATCTCTCTCTCTACTCCTCCTCCTCCTCCTCACGTTCATCTTCCTCATCTTCTACCTCATCTTCTGATTCCTCTTCATCTTCCATCGCCTCATCATCATCACACACTGGATCTCCTCCATCTTTCTCACCATAACCATGTCCTTTCTTCTCTGTCAAAGTGTTGTTATCGATCTCCTCTTCTTTTCATTACCTCTTTCTCTCTCTTCTTTCATGACTTCATTGTTCCTTGAATCCGAGTGATATGCACTCGTGCCACTTGCCTTAATGAATCCCCATGCTTCACAATCACAGTTTTCCCATCTACGCCAATTACCTTTGCTGGTCCTCTCCACTCTTTTTCATTTTCTTTTGTAGTAGACCTCATCATGATAATCACATCTTCTATCTTATGTACCCTTATATTTTTCCTCAGAGCAGTCCTTATTTTTAAACAAGATTCATTCTTAATGAATATTTCTCTTGCCTTATGCATTGCTTGTAGATTTTCCCTCACCATCTGTTCTTCATTTCCTTCTACAACACCACCAATGCTGAAGCCATCATTCAGAAGGTTCGGGTGTATCGGATTATGCCCAAACACTAATTGGTTTGGCGAAAACCACCATAATTACTCAGACAATTCTTTGCCAACACCACCCATCCTAGAGCAATCTTAATGTTTACTTCTTCCGCCATCTTCCTCAAACTCTCCTTCAGTAATCCGACAGTCTTTTCACACAGTCCATTGCTCCATGGACTTTCTGCTGGTGTAGTCATCATTTTTATCTGCCATTTTTCACACAATTCTCATTTTTTTGTTTGAAATTCACCTCCATTGTCAGTATTTTTGCCAGTGTTCCAAAAATAGTCAACCATCCTCCATCATTCCATTCATCACAGTCTCTGGTTGTTGTCCTTTATCCACCTGGCTTGACAATATCTTGTCGCCATATCTACCATTACTAAGAATCTTCGTCCCTCAAGTTCTCCCAGATCAAGGGCTACCACCTCATTAAATTGTTTACTCCAACTCAAACCCACTACTGGCTTTGGTGGATTCTTCTTATATCTCTTACAAATATCGCACTCAGTTAGTTGTTCCAATAATCTGTTTTTCATCTTCTTTTTCTGCTCTTCCTCCAGTCCCTCACTCCATCCAGCATCCTCCGTCAACCTCCAAATTCTCTCTCCACTAGCGTGTCCAAATTGTAGATGTAACTTTCTTATGGCTGCACTAATCTCCTTATCTCCTTTTTCTTTCCATCCTTCTGTCCACACTTCTTCTCTTCTCCTTTGTGGTATCAAACCAATTCTCAGGTGTCCTCTTCTATCTTCTTTAAGCGTCACTTCTACATTATTCATATCTCCTATCACCACCTTTTCCTCCTTCATGCATACCTTCATATCCATTTTACACATAGTTTCCTTCCCTATTAACCAGGGCACATCTCCTTTCAGTATTTCCGTTTTTATATACACTTTTTGTCCTATATTGACAGGAATTTCCATGATGCCTCTTGATGGGAAGCTCGTCTTCCCAAAGGTAAAGACCTTTTTTGATGTTAGTCTTTGCCCTCATTCTCTTAAGCTCCTCCTTATCCAACTCCATCACTATCTTTGATAGTCATAGTTCTCCACATACTGTTGATTTGCATCCAGTGTCTAAAATAGCTTCAATATCTCCCCATTCTTCTTCCTCAGTTATGACCCCACTCACGTAAATCTTCTCTTCTTTCTCCTCCTCCTGTTTCTCGTGTTTCTTCTCTTTATCATTATCAGATCGACTAACCATCCCTTTGTTTTTATAATGCTTTGGACAATCATAGGCCCAATGCCATTCGGATTTGCAGATTGTACATGTTGTTACCTTTCCCTGTTGGTTCATCGGGTTTCTTCTTCCGGCTCCTTTCCTGCTCCAATTTCCACTCCATCGACCTCCACCTCTATTGTTTAATCCTCTTCCTCCACCATATCCACGATTCATCTGGTCATGTTCCAACCACTCCTCTCCTTTTGCTTCCTCCTCCAAGGTTTCAAATATCCTCCTCATTATTCGTGTCACCGTTTCATATTTCATCTCCTCCTTTCCACATGCTGATAAAACTAATTGTTTTTGTTGTTCAGACAGGCTCGCTTGTTCCAGCACATGAAATCCCTTCACTTCTCCTTCAAACATCTCTCTACCTAATGTTGTTTTACAGTCCTTCGCGTTTTTTCCATACCGGAAAATGTAGTCCTTCATCGTTTCACCCACTTCCCTCTTGATCTTGAAATACTTCTTCATATTTTCATAATTCTCCATCAAAGTCTCCTTTTTATACACTTTATCCAGAACTGACAAAATAATTGCTGCACCACCTTCTTGTTTAAGACTTCCTCGACTAATATCTTCGGTCACCTCCCATGCCTTCCCTCCTAAATTCATCCTTATTTCCAAACCAGGGTATACCACTTCTTCGCACACGATCAACCAATCCTCTACTCTCCCTCTCCAACTTCTAAATTCTTCTTGCTTCCCGTTGAAATGTGGACATCCTCTTCTCATCCTCCAGTCTCCACTGTCTTTATTGCTCATGTTGTCGAATTCGAACCACGCTCTGCTACCAGTGATAAAAAGTAGAATAATTTCTCACCTTCAATTTATTTAAGATGTTCCTCGCTTTATTCTCGCCAGTATTTAAGAAAGTACCCCCACCCCGTGAATACCCAGAACAGCCGGCTATCCCCTAAATACCACAGTCTAGGTACCCCTTAGAAATAATGCTTTAGCTCTTCTTTGCAATAGATGATCTTGCGCTTCTTTTGATTCTTCTTTCTTATTGGTTCTTATTATTCAGTTTTCCCCCTTGTTTAGAAAGGGTCTTTATTATCTCGTTTATTTATTCAATTTAATCTCTCTCTTATTTATATATGCGAGCCTGTCTTTGGGCATATATGCACCACCACATGTAACAACAATAACACAATGAAAGTAATGTATTCACAATTCAAATATTAAAGTGTTACACTCCCCTGAGTATGTGTGTCCTTTTCTTTGAACTACTGGACACAACTGCACCTCCTCATCTGTAGAATAAGAGCGATTTAGTCATTCATAACAACACTACACCACTCCACAGATACATCCAGGCTATACAAGACTATAAACAGCATTACCCACTCTAACAGCGGCATTCACACCTCACACGCGGCTATCTGTCGCAGCCAAAATAATATCCCAACATACACACAAGCTAACATTCTAGTTAATCACTACGCAAAGATAAGTCACTTAAACAGAGACAACAACCAGAAACACGCAGACAGACAAACAGCCAGACACAAGAAAACCTACAGACTCGACATGACCATTACACCCTTCATTACAGACCAGACCACCA
Source organism: Bathynomus jamesi (assembly GCA_023014485.1). NCBI lineage: Eukaryota > Metazoa > Arthropoda > Malacostraca > Isopoda > Cirolanidae > Bathynomus > Bathynomus jamesi. The sequence goes on along the minus strand of JAJOZX010004032.1, from coordinate 154,627 downwards.
AGATCATCAAAAACATTAAGAATTCGAAGGCTACTGGACCAGACAACATATCTAACATACACCTTAAACACTTGGGCCCACAAGGAATACTAGCTCTCACAAATATCAGCACATATTCATACCAACACTGTATTATTCGTGACATATGGAAACAAGGTAAAATTATTACACTACTCAAACCAAACAAAAATCCAACAGAACCAGCTTCCTATAGACCCATTACTTTACTATGCACACCTTCCAAAGTAACAGAAAGACTAATCTTACAAATCACCAACCCACACATTCCACTATCGCCTACTCAACATGAATTCAGACCTCATCATTCAACCACGACATTACTAACTAACCTCACGCAGCACATCATGGATGGCATCAACTCCAGACGACCAGCTCAACGTACACTATTAGCAACAATAGACATTAGTAAAGCATTTGATGCTATCCCACGCTTCCCTCTCATAAACAAAATACTCAACACAAACATGCACAATAACACCAAAAGGTGGCTGAGCAACTATCTTTCAGGAAGATACTCGCATGTCACATTTAATGGCAAGTCATCCAAAAACAAGCTTTTTCTGAACGGGGTCCCTCAAGGCTCTGTTCTCTCACCAACACACTTCAACTTATACATGCATGACATTCCAACACCCATAGATAACAAGCTTACCTTATCATCATATGCAGATGACATCACACTAACATCCACCCACAACAACATCGACACCGCTACAAATAACCTACAAACATATATAAACAGTATACAAGACTGGCTCTCACACAATAGACTGAAAGTAGCGCCCACAAAATCAACCATCACCTTGCTTACAAGCAACACAAAAGAACACCAGGTAATTCCACAGCTTACACTGAACAACATCAACATTCCACACACACACAGGATGAAAATACTTGGGGTCACATGCAACACATCATTATCTTTTGCAAACCACATTCAGGACATTAAAAACAAATGTACGTCAAGACTTAACACGCTTAGGGTACTAACAGGCACAAACTTTGGACACCAGCAGGAAACAACATCACTCATATACAAACAATATATTCGCTCAGTTATGGACTATGCTAGCCCATGCTGGGCACCCATTATCTCACACACACAAACACCTTACAAACAATACAAAACAACGCACTTCGTATCATTACAGGATGCACTCAAACAACACCAATAGAACACCTGCACACAGAAACAAAAATACTAAAAGTTAGGGAACATTTAGACATGAGGGGAACACAATTCATGGCAGCAGCAACAACTAACCCACAACACCCTTGCCACAACATGTACAATAGGGCGGCTCATTTTTACACTTTTTTCTATATTTGATTGGGGGTAGTGCGGAAAAGTTGCGATTTGGAGAGAAAATAAAGTGTGTAAAATTTTTTTGATCTATGTCAATACCTTCTGGTGGCAGCGAGTCCTTAAAAATTGAAAAATAGGCCTAACGGGGTAGATTGGAAAATGGTTTTAAAGACTTACAAAATAACCAATAAAAATTTCAGCACAATCTGTTAATAACTTCCGGTGGCGTCTTAGCCGTTAAAATATCTAAAATATTGATTTAAAGCAAGTTTTAACAAGATGTTATACAAATGTTAATTCAGGTATATTTCTGTGCAAACAACCCTGAGAACACTATTATAGGCTTGAATAAATTAATAGCAGTCATTGAACAATGAACATTATATAAAAATTATATAAAATTATATAAAATTTTTGTGTTTTTAGGCCTATTTTTCGATTTTTAAGGACTCGCCGCCACCGGAAGGTATTGACGTAGATCAAAAAAATTTTACACACTTTATTTTCTCTCCAAATCGCAACTTTCCCGCACTACCCCCAATCAAATATCGAAAAAAGTGTAAAAATGAGCCGCCCTAATGTACAATCATGCACCAACACCTCGCACCATTAAGGTAACACCAGAGAGACATTATAACCAAATACTCCATTCCATACCATGGCCCACAGACATCACACAGTACAGAAAACACACACACACACACACACACTAACCCACAAAGCACTGACACGACTCGGTCCGAGTGCGGTCCTAGGTGCGAAGCCGCCACCCATTGACAGGTCAGAGATCAGCCTGAGCAGATTGGATCGAGTTAACTTAGCACGATTCCGATGTGGACATCACCCCAACTTACGGACATATAAACACAGACTAGACAACTCCATAGACGACACCTGCCACCTGTGCCAGGACACACCACAAACAATTGAACACATTATGAGAGACTGTACCGCTCTAGCACAACAATGAACACAACACAACATCACTAGTGCGCTGAACCTCTGGTCCACTCCGGAGAGGGCGATCGGTTACCTGCGTGCCGCCGGCTTGCTCGATCAGGGTGGGCTGATAGGCTAAACAACAACAACAACACAACAAGAACATACAATAAATGTAAGATCCAAAATGATACAAGACCTCCAGTATAGTATAGTATATAGCCATTACATTACTTGTGTAGACTTTTAGGTAAGCAGTTGTTTGCTAACTGGCTACAACATTTAAGCTACATGATTGTAATTTTTTTTCCAGGCTATGTTGGACCTCTTACTAGATCATGCTACCAGAAAGGGACTAATCCCTAAGTTTAGGTCTTAGCCCAAATATAAAATTTGAACTTTCATCCAGGTTTTTATTAAAAATTTACAATATCTCTCAAAGAAAAGAGCGAAACCAGTAGAACTTGTTGAATTTCTGCACACGAGTCACTAAGTAATTTAGGTTATGCAACAACAAAATCATCCAATCACCCATTTGAACCTCCCTATAGTAGCATATCACAGTTTAAGAATACAGCAAGCTTTCACTTAGCACTCTTAATTGGTTCCATGAAATAGAGTGCTAAGCGAGTTTAATTTAGTTGATTTAAATCAAATGATTTCTTTTAAATCAGTATATAAATAAAAAAAAAAATTATAAAATGCAAGAAACTCCTCTTTTTTTTTTCTACCCCTCACATTTGGCTTTGTTTTGGACCTTGGGTGATGAGGGTGGTTGTCCTTCACCCTTAACGCTCTTAAACCAAACCCAAGCCCTGTCCCTGCCATCCTTCACTGTGCATTAAATGAGAGTGGCCACCTTTTAGGCATGGGGACTGAGTATGGGTGTATCTCCCCTGCGTGACATCTATTGGTGGTGGGACTGAGTGTGCCCACAATTTGCCTTTCCCTTGTTGGAGTCGGTAGTGGCTAGATACGCGTGGGGGATAAAGCTTTCCTTTTGTTTGCTATGGCTTCTTCTACTCCTTGGCTTACGACCTCTGCTCCTAATTCTTGAACTACTACTACTACTCTCAGCACTTGGGTGGTGGGCAACCAGGCCCTCAAGTCGTCTACCACTGGAAGACTGCATCCTGATGGGGTTGACCTCCCCTTGGACTGCAGAACACTTGCATCCTCTTCATTCAAAGACTTTTCTTATGTCTTATTTCTGCAATTCTTTTGACCCCCTTGTGGGAGTTGATGACTCTGACCCTGATTACCCTCAGTTTCTGGTCCTCAGTTCTTCCACCTCTTCCCCCCCCCCTCTCACAATGGGATGTTTTTGAGGTCTATGCTGACTTCACTTCCCGTTGTGGCTATCCCTGACAGATGTGGTCCCAGAATGATGATTCTCTTGTGGTGGAAGTCACCAGAACCAACACCAGAAAGTTTTGCCTCTCAACCTGGCTTCTGACCCTTTCAACCCTCACACGCCTCTCCTGGCATTGGACTTTACAAGGGTTTTCTGGGAGGCACTCCTTCGGCAGTAGCAGTACCAGTGGGAGGATGTGTCCAAAAATTCCTTGAGGGCATTGAAGCCCACAATTTGATGGTGGCCTTCCTCTTGTCAGTGTGACTGATGGTCAGAAACTGCTCTGATGCATCTATGCATTGGTCATACTTGCCTCACGCATGGGTATCTTATGACGGGAGATGTTGCCCCCTCCTGCCCATGTGGCATTCCTCTCTGTTTCACATTTGCTTTTGGTTTGTCTTGCCTTTGCCATTGCTCACTCCCAGTTCCTCCCTTTTTACCCTTCGGGCTCCACTCTTACTCTTACTAGTACCAAAGGACATGCTTTTCTCTTTTCTCCGTCAAACTGGCCTTCTACTGTCTATTTAATGACTGGTGTAATTTCTTTCTCCCTTTGTTGATCATGGTGTCTTTCCTTTTCTCTCTCAACTTTTCCTTTACTGTTGCTCCTTCAAATTCCCCCTTACCCCATCCCTTTGTGCAGGCCTGGATTACCCAATAGGCAGACTAAGCATGTGCTTCGGGCACCAGCAAGGCAGGGGGCATGAAAAAAAATTAGAAAATCATTAGCAGACCACTTACACACTTTGAGGAATGATTTCGAAAGAATTGAAGACATATCAAAAGATATCTTGCCTACTACTGACTACAAAGAAGCCTAGTCACGCAAGTGAATCAGGAAAAAACAAGGAAATGATGGCAGTGCACCAGAAACAGCATTGAATCCAAGAGACAAATTTCGTGTATCAACTCGCTACGCTTTAATTGATACACTTAAAGCTCATATGAAGAGGAGAGGTGAAGTGTACAAAGAAGTTTCAAGTAGATTTTCTTTTCTAAACAATTTTGACTTATCTGACAAACAATATTCACAAGGTTCCCAAAAGCTAGTTGACTCATACCCTGTTGACTTGAACATGAATCTCTGTGGAGAACTATGGCAGTTCCACTTATATGTGCTCAAAGTTTAATGAAACAGGAAAAACGAAATTCAGTCACATTGATCTTCATGACACCCTAGTGAAAGATGGGATACAATGTGTATTTCCAAATGTAGATATCGCACTACGTATTTTTCTAGCATTGATGGTTACTAACTGCTCCGCAGAATGCTCTTTTTCTCAGCTGAAAGGAATAAAAAACCCTCAGAGAACAACAATGTGTCAGGACAGACTTTATTCACTTTCCCTACTGTGTATAGAAGCAGACATGCTTCATCGAGTCAGCTTTGATGAAATTATCCAGGATTTTGCAATCAGAAAATCTAGAAAGAAGCTATTTTAATTTCAGCATACATGGAAGTTTTGTTTCATTTTGAAAGATAAAAATTTATTTTATGGTTTAATATTGTTTTTATACTAAAGTCTACAAATCTGTTTTCTAATTTTCTTATGCCCATGAGTTATCCCATCAGCATCTAGTGAGAAAAAGTTATGTACATTTAAATTGTCCAAATCTGAAAACATTTTGAACACCTGTATCATATCTCCCTCATACGTCTCTTGAAACTAAACATACTTAGTTTCTTTAATCTTTCCCTGTATTCCAATCTTCTTACGTTAGGGATAAGCTTGGTTGCCCTATGTTGCATCTTCAAAATGGCGCTTGGACAATTTGGTATATGAGGACAATTTGGTGTATGAGGACAATTTGGTATGAGGAAAAAAAAAAATTTTAAACCTTTTATTGATAATAAATTTGCAAAATAAAAAAAAGGAATGTAATCATGGAATCATAATTAAAATTATTAAACATTAAATTTTATATATGCAATACCTCTCAGAAAGTTGTTTGTTTGTGGAATCATATTTCTGGAGCAAATTTAGGATACGTTGGTTACTATCTCTGTATTTTTTTTTTCTGACTAGTTTCGTACCCCTGAAGAAATTTATGGATTTTAGTTCTTGCCAAGACCTCTTCACTTTTTAGCACATTAATGAGGCTCCAAATGTTTGGATGACTGCTGCTCACTGTCCAAAATTCAGATTGCAGTGGAATGCTTCCGAACTATTTATAGTACGTGGTGTCCCTGCCAAGCATCAGTCAAAAACATTCCATGTAGTAATTGGAAATGGAGGTTCAAGCCGCCTTCTTCGTTGACCTCTACCTCTTGGTGCTCCTATATAATTATTTTCAAAATAAGACACTATTGGCTGTGGAATATCATTGTCATCCACAAGCTCTTCAAAACCATCAACAACTTTGTGAACTGGCAGAAACGCAAGAGCAATGAAACAGCGTATTTTGAGACTAAACATGTCATCTTCGTGGTATCTTAATTTAAAGCCTTCTTGTACACATTTTGTCCTAAATGGAAGAAGCAGCATGACAAATTTGCATCAGGAAATACATCCAAAAAACTATTCTGAGCTGCTTTTTCAAAATCCATGACGATGCTTTCAGGTTCCTCATTCTGCAGTAATTCTTTAACTTTTCCAAAAAGTCTACTGTTGGTGGCTTGGGTTTTGTCTGAAAGTAATGCAAACAATCTTGGGCATTGAAGTTACCGATTTGAATATGTAGGATGTATAACTGATAAAATATACTGGGGCAGCAGTCTAGTGATGTTAAAAAATGGGTTTTTTTATGTCCATGTTATTTTTTTTGTTTTTTTTTGTCGTTTTATTTGTTTTTTTTTGTCATTTTATTTGTTTTTTTTAATAATTAATATAGATATTGCCAATTTAATTATAAGGTATACTTTTGCAATGATATATATTATAAAAATAAATAAATAAATAATAAAATAGGCCATATGGTACCAGTATAGAATGTCCTTTTCAGCCTATTTACAGAAAAAAACTGGCCTCTTTCTTGCACTGAAAGTCTTGTATCTTAGATCCGTTAAACTTGCAAGAACACTGGCTGGGAGCTGACTGCCCATTGTCCAACCTTTCCAGGACTCTCCCATCCATGCCTCGGATTTTGAATCTCCCACTTAACTATCCTTTAGACCCGCGATGACATATTTTCCCCCCCGAGACCATCCATATATATACACATACACATACAACCATATACATATATACCAATATATACATAAATACTTATATACACATTTATATCTATTATACCCCATACACACGCATACATCCAGAATTCCAGATACATATGCACGCATACTCAATATATACCTACACAAACTCATACACCTCTATTTCGCCCTTTCATTACCTCCAAAATTTAGCACATACAGTATATCCATACAGCCAAAAGAAACCGATTAGTACAGACAAAGTAGCAAAGCTAGTATTTATATCCCAAAATGCAAAATTCCAAGAAAGTGAAGTAAAACATGGTGCTACATTGGCTTTGTCAACATCCAAATCTGCAATAAGTACCAGTACCTGTGATATTGAAACTACTGTATATGCTCTATCTAGTGATAATGATTCTTCAATGGAAATAGAATCAGATAATGAAAGTTAAACAGCATTAGGTTAACACAAAGGTTAAAGAAAGAGATGAATATTTTTATTTTTTTTATTTTTCTATTTGGAATATATATATATACACACTGGTATTCTTGCCAATCACAATTTATATATTGTTTTATATACCAGTATTATGTATTTTTTTATTATGTATATTATACCATACCTGTGATATTGAAACTAGCATATATGCTCTACCCAATCTATGATGATTTTCCATGGAAATGAAGGTTAAACAACATTAGGTTAAAAAGGTTCAAAAAAAGGTGAATATTTTTTTTTCTATCTGGAATATATATACTGGTACTCTTGCCAATCACAATTATGTATATTGTTTGAAACAGGAAGAATGTTTTATGTTCTAGTTAAAAAATATATATACATATAAAAAATGAGGGTTTGTTTTTCCTTTCTATTATATACTTTTTGCGTGATTCAGTTTTTTCTAAAGATGACTATATATACTAGGTATAACTGTATAAGCATGGTAGTATAGTAAAGATTATAGGTATACTAATATACTTATTAGATTAAAGGAAGAAAAATATGGAATAATTTAAAACAATAAAAACAAAAAAAAGACGACAAACAAAAAAACGACAAAAAAACGACATAAAAATGACTCACATCACTAGGCAGCACTTGAATGTACCATCTCCCACCCAGTTTTTGTGTTGCTTCAGCTGCTCAAGTGCTTTGTCGCTTGTAAAAATTAAAATTCATTTCGAATCGTCCATTCCACTGTCAAATTGTAAAAACTTTGTACCACTGTCAAGGTAGGAATACTCATTCAGGATAGAAAACCCAATATTTGTTTGTGGGGTGGAAGGATAATTGGCCTCAACCTGTCTCCAGCATCTAATATTGTGACTGACATGTGTGATTTTCATCAATTCAGATAATGCGCAGTCATTTAAATTTCCAACCTCTTTGGCAATAACTGTACAAGGAGGACTTTGACTTGAAATGGACTGTTCTTTTATATTAGAAATCGCAATTTTTGCACTTACTTTTGCTGCCATTGTACTATGTTTATGAATTCCAATGGTCTTCATTATTGTATATTTCTCATCTGTGTGGAGACGGGCTTTGCACAAGCGATACTCACACCTCCAATATATCTTAGAACCATCCACATTCTCTTTGTTTGTCGTATATGTAGTTTTCCTTATCTATAATTTTCCTTCTACCCTTTTCTGAGTTTGAGCTTGGTTGCCATTGTAATGTTCATGGGTCCACAGTATAAATGCAAATGACGATTTGAAAGACTAGTGCAGCTTTTAAGTTTTTAAACTATCAATCTTAAAAATAATTTGAACTTAATTATACCTTTCTTAAATCTTTTTATGTATGGGTGTTTTCTCTAATGTTCTTGAACAATTAAAGTTTTTATGTACTTCTGTTCAATGCATTATATTATTTCAACTCTTCACTGCATGATTTTTATTTTTTAGGCAATAAATAAAACCTGTTAAAAATAATTAGCAGACATCTGGCAACTATGGTGACAACTCATGATACATTACTTACAACTTTGGTGGCAACTCATGATACATTACTTACAACTTTGGTGGCAACTCATGATACATTACTTACAACTTTGGTGGCAACTCATGATACATTACTTACAACTTTGGTGGCAACTCATGATACATTACTTAATGTAGTGAAGGGTCAATTATAATACCGGGTGTCTCAGAATAGATGGAACCCATTGACATGATAATAATTTATTACTCAGAAAATAAACTCCAAAAAAGATTACATTTCCTGGAAGCTGATATGATAACAATTAAAAACTGAAGATTTGAGGTCTCTAGATCAAAGGATACATTTATTAGAGCACATGTTCCAAATGACCGCCGTTGCGCTGCAGACACACTTGAAGCTGACGAGCGAAGTTGTCAATCACCCTGACACCCTGCACAGAGGAGTGCAAGGGCCTCTGAAGCACCTCGTCTGGGGCTTGTGTGCCCCAGAACACATTGTTCTTGCTATTGACATACCCACTGAGCAAGAAGTGTGCTTCGTCGCTGAACCAAACATCATCAAGAAAGTCAGGATCCTCTTCAATCTTGTTCTCGAACCACCGGCACATCACAACACGTTTTGCCATGTCAGCTGGTGTGAGTTTAGGCTTGATCTGGATCCTGTATGGGTACAGCTGAAGATCCTTGATCAAGATTCTTTGCACTGACGCACGTGAAAGACCCAGATCTTGGCAATGTCTTCGGATTGACTTTTTCGGACTCCTTCCGACAGAATCTCTCACCGCATTCACATTGTCAGGAGATCTTGCAGTCACCTTCCTGCCAGATCTGGGTGTTTCTGCTTTCTTGTTGAGATTGTTTACTGATCCTGTGACTTGAAATTGTGTGCCCAACGATAAATTTGGCTTTTCTGGGGATAATTGTTGAAGTTGAACTTCCTGCGAAATTTCGCTTGCACAGTTTTCAATGATTTCGTCTCCAAATAAGTAGTGATGCAAAATTTTTTTCCTCCTTTGTCCAAGACATTTTGATTGATAATTATTAGTTGTTATCGTCTCCTCTCTTCAAATCTGAAAAAATAGAACAAGAACATTAATATTGGCAGAATTATTAGCAGTGACATGGGTTGCATGTATATTGAGACACCCTGTATATATATATATTTTTTTTCCTTGTACCAAATTGTCCTTGTACAGAATTGTCCGGTACTGAATTGTCCAGACCCCCCTTCAAAATGAATGGTATCCCTCAGCCTGCATCAAAATTATAGAACAAGTGTACAGGGGTATGAAATCACCAATTATTTTGTGATTTGCAATAGATGTTTAGCTGAGTTTAGGAACATGCTCAAAGCAAGGTTTAAGAAAGCTGCTAGCTCAGAGTCCAGTGGGCCTAAGTTAGTTGGCCCTATGATTGATAGTGTAGCTAGTGAGATTAATGAAACAGTTAGACCAGAAACTGAGTCTAATACAGGAAATATTAACACAAGATGTAGTGAGGTTGATCCTAAGCTTAGCCCTAGTGTTAGAGACAGGGATGCAGGCCCAAGTAAAGTTGAGCATAAGCCAAGTGTTAGTGATAAGGATGCAGGACTAAGTAAAGTTAGACCTGATGAATGGCATAAAGTCAAAGGTCAATCAAGAAATAGGATTAGAGAAAATAGTAATCATGTTGTAGCAACTTGTACTTTTTTTTAACATGTTTCAGTTCCTAGGGAATTTAGATGAAGCAGTACAGTGTGAATTTAACATGGTTGGAGACTCCATTATTTGGAATTGGGACAATGAATTTTGCAATAAGGGAAGGAACCCCTGTAGAAGAATATGTATTCCAGGTGGTAATATTTCTAAAGTCAATGAGGTAGTGAAGAAGTTGCCTGAAAACCAAGATCATATAATTCATGTTGGTAGAAACAATTTCACAAGCAAGGATAAAGATGCTAGATTTAAGTTGAAAAAAAATTTAGTAATAGTTAAGCACATTTACAGAAAATTGATAGATACTTCAAAAAATAGGCAGAGCAAGTGTTATGTAGTGGGCATTTTACCAAGGGTTGAGGCAAGCATGAAGTTTACAAGTAGAATTTTAGCCTTAAATGATAGCTAGGATGCTATGTAATGAAGGGGAGTTCATAGATTTGTGGGATAATTTTTATGGAAAGGGGGAACTTTACAGTAAGGATGGATTACATCTGAGTAGAAAGGGAACTGCTTTATATGGGAGACTTCTAGAGAGAAATGAGAGTTCTCTGGGGTTTTGAAAGATAACTTTAGATCAACAGAGGGCATAGAGCATCATGGTATAGGTAAAGTTAATACTGTTTAGTCTTAAATACAAACTATGTCAGGAATAGGGAGGGTTGGCAAAAACCCAACCCACTTGGATTTTTTTGGTAGGTTTCAGGTTTTATCAAATTTTTTCGGGTGTTACTGAACTTTTTTATATTTTCAATGACCGAAATAGTATAAGAATAGAGCTAAATAACTGAAAAGTGATTACAAAAATAACTATTTACTACGAGTTGCATTTCATTGGGCATGCGCCTTGGTGATGGTGTGGTTAGCATCACTGACTATGAATCCATTGACCCTGGGATTGAAACCCAGTGATGGCAGGCAGCATGCAGAAAAATCCAGCTGTTTATCCTTCCACACAATAAAGAAATTGGTTGGTAGATAAATTGGTACCCTGGGTAGCCTAATGGTTAAGATGCTGGCTGCTGGTGAGGCATGGTTCAGATTCCACATTAAGTTATAGGTCTGAGGTGGCATGACCTTTGTTAAATTACCTTTCAAATGCAACTTGAATCATTCTTCTATCTCAATTAGGAGCTAAGATATAGTAATTTGTAATTTTGGGGTCCCTGAGAACCAGTGCTGGGCAAGTTCCACACACCTTCCACACATTCACACTGTGCGGAAGTGCGAAATGGTGTGCTGAGGTGCGGTGTGCGGACACCTCGGTAAAAAGGTGCGGAGGTGCAGGTGCGGAAGGTGTGCGGATTGGTCCGCACACCCGTATAAAATAAAATTAAATGATATTGTATTCTAGTAATTTTCTGACCTCTCATAACAAAAAATGACTTTATTGTATTAAAACTTTATTTTCACAATTAAATATTAAATAAAAGTTTATAAAAGTATTAATATATTAATGGAAATTTATATATTTCCTTGCGATAAAACTTTATATATGTAAATAGGGTGTGGGTGCGGAAGAGGCTAAAGTGTGGGTGCGGAAGTGCGGGTGCGAACCTCCCATTTGGTGTGCAGTGGTTGCCCAGCATTGCTGAGAACCCCCCAAAGTTGGAAGGGCTTAACTTTTGAACCGAAGCGTGATCAATCTGAAACTTGAAATTTTGGGTTTTTTTGGTATAGGCAATGCTATACGACAAATTATAGGAAAATTGGAAGGGGGGTGGTATAAAATTTCTTTTTTTTTTGCATGATCTATCCTGGAATTACACAGCAGTGTTTAGAAGCTAGAAATAAAGCAAATAAAATGTTAGGTGTTATTAAGAGCATACATGCCAAATATTCCATTTTCACAGAATTTTTCTAATTTTTACTATCAAATTCCATGTTCCCATTGTTGCGGGGAGAACAATGAAATAAATAGAATACCGTAACTTGGCTACTTCTTGATGATGGGAAAAGGGAAGGTCCTGGGCAGTGAAGTTTTTCTCACCTCCACTGACTGTCACTGAGGGGCAAACGAGACTCCCACACTGCTGGAACCAAGAAATGGACTCGACCCGCTGGCTATCTCCAAAAATTAACACAGTGTCTGAGTCGGGTCCACTTGAGAACCTGGAAAGCCCTGGCTTCAGGAAAGGTGTGTGCAATGTACACCCAGCAATACTTGAGGACCTCAGCTGAATATGGGCATACATAACAAGCAAGCAAAGGTTTTAGCAGACTGATTGTGAAGTAAACCAACTGTGGCTGAATGAGAAGAGCAGATATTACCCTCTGAATTATTTAATAAAAGAGAATCTGGAGGTATTGTCGATTCAAGGACCCTGGGTTGTATGTCCTGTTTAGGTGGATTATCACCAGTGCTACCACAAGAGGGGATATCAACTGCCTTGTGAAAGGGTTGTTCGAACCCTCTACAATGCTCTTGTCACAAGGAAATCCTTGAAAGTAATGACCCCAGTCTATAAGGATAAAGGCTGAAAAAAAAACTAGTTGGTAGAATTCTAAGGGTTTATTAGAAATTAACTTGAATTATTTACAAGAGCTAGGATGGGTTATGAGCTTGAGTCTAGATGAGGCTTAAGATCAAGAAACGGAAATCCAAAAACCCTGAAAGGATATGCTATACAATGGTGCTTACGATTACAATGACAAAAATACTGGACAACAAAAATGGAATTACCAGAAGATGATAAAAAAATTAACCTATGCTAGAATGGTACAATTAGACAACACAATAGACCTCACTGGACCTAACATCCTTAAGCTAGACTTGAGGTCAATCCAATCACACCTATCTATTATAGTTAAGCCATGGAGAAGCAAAATCTGAAGCTATTGGTCCTAGAAATACCTTAACCTGCACACCGTTATGCACAGGCAATGTCCAGTATCACAAGGCACTCTGTTTTCCTTGAATTTTCTTTCTTAATAAATTGAGTTGGCAGGCTAGAACTTCCACAAGCGGAAGCCAACTGTGACTTTGAAAAATGAGCCTGTTTTCTAAAAATTGAAGGCAAAATTTACTGATACCAGAATCAAAAAATGAGATCAAAAAATTCCTCAAAATGGGTCTAAACAAAACTACTGAGCTAGCCAGGCATTAAGCAAAAACTAACTCTGTCAACATGGGGGTTGCACAGTGGCCAACTCTGAAATGAGAAGAAACAAAGATGTTAGTTAAGACAACCCCACTACACTCCCCCCTCCAAGCGGTGGGTACCACCACTCAAAAGGTGAGCGCAGCGAAGCCCTCTCCCACATCCAGTCTTTCAAGGAATTGCCACCTCCCCATCCTGACACAAAGCTCCAAGTTTTCCTTTCTCCATGACTACTAAACACTAGACAATTATATATACATACATGAATCAATAATAAGAAGGTACTATTACCTTCAAAACCCTACCTGTTTACAATCTAAATTTACACAATTAGCACTGGATCCATTCAGTTTTAGCACTCCTTTATAAGGTCCTTTCCTTAAGAGGCTATTCACAATCCTTCTTGCTTGAAACTGAAGCCACCTGCACGACTATTGTCCTTGATTAATATCCTCACTAGCCCATCACTATCAATGTACCCTGGCCCTGGTCCACCCATCCATACCTCCAGATTGGCAGACATCCCTACCAAAGGTGGGGTCTGCTTGCTCCAGGCTAGAGGTAACTGTGTGGGCTGGCCATGCCTCTCTTGATGAGCAGTCCTCCAGAACCCCCTCCTATGTAGACAAGAATGGCGGTGCAAACTGGAGCAAGGCCTAGAAGACCCCCCTCAGGCTGATCCTTGAAGAGTGGAAGAGCCAATAATGGTTCCATCCCTGAAAACACCTCCCATGAAAGTAGGTAGGAAGGTGTGATCGGGGGTGACTGGAGGCAGGTAAGGACAGGGACATGCGCTGGAATCTGTATGCATGGCAATCAAAGCAAGTACAAAGTGGGTGACAAGTGAGGGTATGTGCATGAGTCAGGCAGAGGCAAGTAAACCAAGGTCAGGAACAAGCGAGATCCAAAAATTACTGCACTTAACCAAGCTCAAGGTATGGTATTCATTATCACTATGTGCAGTCACTTTGTTCTAGAAAATTTACACTAGCTTCCTCCATGGCTTTACTAGCTAGGCCCTACCTATACATTACAGTACAGCAAGATATACCTATTTTTATATATATCTTAACCAAGGCACCGTAAAGCCATTACAAAAACTAGATACACCATTATAGTAAACCTAGAAATATTTATTTTTACATCAAAAATATATCATAGTACCATCAACTTAAATACAATACATAATAATCCTACATACATATATATATAATTAGACAGGGTCTAGAAAATCACTTGATTGTTAATTAAATTAATCATGAACATATTCCAGAGGCCTAGAGGGTACTAATGGTAGCTCCATTACAGGACCTCTGGAATGAGTTCATGGAGAAGAATCACCAGCCAACTCTCAAATTACTCCCAACCCCCTCCTAACAGACTGGAGTCATTCACGAGCTAGTTTACTGTTAGCTTGTAATAAAGTCCTAGCTTCTGAACAGATATCTTTGGTTGGGGATGAACTTAATCTATTGGGAGTCCTTGAACCAGTTACTGGGCTAAATTGCCACTCTTGAGAAACTAATTGCTGGTCTAACAGCTGGTAAATCTGCTCCTCCTCATCCTGCACCTGTTCTAAAGTGTTCTCCAGAGCTTCCACCAAGGAAGAAAGTTCTGGAGAATCACTATTGGGTTAAGGTTCATTCAGACATGGAGAACTCTGTCTTGGATCTATTGAACCACCACCACCTGGATCTAGACTCCCAGGAAGTTCCTCAGGATCTATCACACCTTAACCGACAGCACTTGAAGGAGCACTATGAGGAATAGGAGACAGATCCTCGATTTCCTCCACTGGGGAACAAACTTCCTTCTCTGAATCACTACCAAGGTAGTCTTGAACATTTCCAAAAGTGACATGTTTTGGTTGAGAATGAGGCCTAGACAGAGGTTTGGGTGAACTAGACAGGATACCTGGAGGATTCACTTTGGATGGCAACTCATCCAGGAATCCAGAAAAGTCAAGTTCAAAAGCACTTGAAGAGCATTCAGAGGAATCTGAAGAACTTGAATTTTCACTCAGATCAGCAAGCCATGGTCTAGAATTGACACTATTCTGATCTGGAAATCCTAGAAACTTGCTCGAATCACTACTAGAATCAAAGAGATCAGTCATCTGACGAACTGTCCCACAAACAAGAAAAGCCTGGGGAACAAACTGGAACATTAGGGGTTTCAAACCCTAGAAAACTCTCATCATCCTCCTCTGTGCTAGCCCAGGGAACCTGAACTAACCTGGAATATTATAGGCCGGGCTGAAACTCAAGATAGAATTAATCAGTCATTAACAGTTGGCTTTTGATATAAAAATAAGATTCCTGAAAAAAATAATTGGTGGCCACCAATGTGTGTCCGGACACCCCAATTTTTGTAAAAACTAATGCCGCACTAGCAAAATCAGGAAAATGGCAATATCTCTTCTTCTGAACATGCTAGAGAGATGGTTTGCATACCAAAACATGCAGAATTTGATTTAGAACAAATTATTAAGAGTGGTATTTTTTCATAAAACCTTTAGTTTTTGAGTTTAGAAAAACTAATTTTTGCCGCCCATAGACCCCCTTTCGACGGACCTTAGTGACAAAAGAAATTCTAAAATAAGCATGATTTGGCTTTTTTATTACTAACATTGCCCTAAAAGGATGTTGACATGGACAATTGGACATAGTGATCACATGATATGACTTTTCCTTGTTATCTTGCATCCATTATGCTTGATTAAAGAATAGAGGGTGGGACTGCTTCATGAACTTTTTTTAAACGTAATAAATTGAAAACTTGGTTTTTTTTCAGGTGCCTTTGTTATAAGTTTCCAACTGCAATTTGTCATTGAATTCAACATTTGCAATATAAAGTATGACTTCTACAAGGAAAACAGTTGCTAAAGTACTTGGTGATGTACATTTTATGCCAGCAGAACAGTTTCCTTTAGGGAAATTGCCTACGTTGAAGCAAGTTATTGAAAGGTGTTTGTGTTTCGGAGACTATAAAACAGATACTGTACTGAGAGCTACTTCTGAGGAATTGCATAAATTGTGGGTCACATATAATGTTTATCCAATATCAGTAAATGCCATACAGAGCTGACTGAAAACCCAAATAAAGGAATTCAACCGCCTTCTGAAGTATGATAAAAAGAAAAGGGGACCTAAATATCATCAAGATCTGGATGATTTTCTGAAAACTGTAAACGTTTTATTTGACATATATCAACATGATCACAAACTGTTGGCAGATACAGAGAAAAAGCACTTACTAAAAATGACTGAATCTGATTACCAGTTTTATGAGGTAGGTCTGTTGATTGAATTTCAAGTTGTAAATTATTAATTAATATTAATTAATTATTAATATTAATTAATTAATTAATAATTTGCTACAATTTTTAAAGTGCATTTAATAAGTTAGTAATATCAATAATACACTATTAATGATGTTAACGATAAGTAATATTTTAGTATTTTCTCATTTTTTGTAAGAATTTCAATTTACATATAGAGACCCATAGATAAAAGATACATTATAGTGTAATGAAATATAATCACTTTGTTGGACCAGAAAACAACTAGGCATGGTTACTGTACCCTGAAAGAAGTCCCAGAAACAGCCACTGACTTAAAATTCAAATCACGGGTTATTCAATCTCAAAAAGCAAAAGAATCGGTTTCTCCTCCTCATCCTCCTGAACCTATGGACATTCCTGAGTTGACAGATAGTGACAGTTGTAATGATTCATTTGATGCAGACTATGTTCCAGAAGTCTCAACATTACTGAACAGAACTAGATTACGCTCATTAGCTGAAGCATGTGACAGGTATAGTACTGAAAGATAGATCTTTTAATACAGCTTAAAGTGAAATCATTGTGACTAAGAGATTAAGATTACCAATAAATCATTCATTGACAATAGATATGTAAATCTACTTTAAATATCCTAACAGATATCAAGTAAGTGATAGAGCAGGAGTGGCTATTGGTTCTGCTACATTGGTGGACTTTGGAGTAATCACCCCAGATAACATACAAAATGTTATTGATAAGTATGTTTTTAATCACTCTAGATATTACATTTCTTAGCTTCTGCTGTAAGTTCTAAATCACCAGATTTACTATTATTTTTAATTAGCGTCAAAATTTCTATTTTGTATTTATATTAATTAGTTTCAAACAGGACACTGACATTTGTATTTTGTATATTTGTATAATGCTAATGCAGTAATGCATGGCCAATATTTTTGAAATACTTTTCAGAAACAAGTTGAGAAGGGAGAGAGCTAAATTGAGAGCTGAAAGGAAGAAGGAATAAGTGATATTTGAAAAAGTGACTGGCATTGGCTTTGACGGTAGAAAGGATGCTACACTTGCTGTTAACAAAGTAAATGAAAAGTATTATACATCCACAATCCTAGAGGAACATTATGTCATTACTGGAGAGCCAGGTAAATGGAAATGATTGTCATACAGTTATAGGCGTTATGCTGTTATATTACTGTACTATAAAGTAATATTTCAATTACTTAAAAATTTTTCTTTTTAAGTGACAACTGTCCAGTTAACTTTATTCCTTCCTTTTTCATTTTTATTTAATTGTAAAATTAATTACATTTATTTTCAGATGATTTCTACCTCGACCATTTTACCCCGGAGAGTGGCAAAGGCATTGACATTGCTCATGGCATTTATAAGATCATTAAAGGGACAGAACTTGAGGCCAAATTAAACTTAGTTAAAGCAGATGGGACAAATACTAACACAGGACATATGCATGGGTCAATCAGATATTTGGAAATGTTTTTAGGGCAACCTCTTCAGTGGGATATTTGTCTTCTGCATCTAAATGAATTGCCACTTAGACACATCTTCATAACTTTAGATGGGACAACAAAAAGTCCAGACAAATTTTCTGGCCCTATTGGTTCTCAGCTCAATGGGGATGTGTCAGAATGGAATGTTGTGGACTTCAAATCTATACCTTATCCTGCATTTGTGCTTCTACCAAATGAGGTGGTCAATAATTTATCAACAGACCAATACTATGGATACTGCATCTGCTGGGCAATTATTACTGGTGAAGTGGATGAAGACCTTGCACTCTTAGAAGTTGGCCTGCTAAATCACTCTCGATGGCTCACCTTAGCCTGTAGAATTCTTCGCTTTTATGTTTCACAAAAAAGACCCAGTAAGAACCTCAAAATCATAGTAGAATTCATCATCAAAGTATACTTTCACAGTTGGTTCAATATCAAGGCTAATAAGAGGCTAAGTGATGGGTCAAGAAACCTATTCAATATGATCCAAAGAGTAAATAAATTCCCTGACAGGAAAATTAGAGAAATTTGTTACGACGTATTAAACAATAACCTATTTTGCTCATGGTGAAAATATTTTAGTTGGAATGCTGGCTGATGAAGATGAAGATGAAGAGGTGAGGAGGTGTGCTGTCAATAAAGTTCTGTGTCTGAGGGGAGTTAATAGAGGATTTTGATGATGAATCTGGTAGTAGCACTGATTTTGCAGGTGGAATAATTGAAAGTGATGATGAGAATGAAGAGGATCATGAAGGTGGTACTGATGAATATCCTGCTATAGATGAGAATGTTAGGGTCTTTAGAAAGCCAATCATCAATTTCAAAGCTTCTGCATACCACAAGCTGTCTGCTATGTCCCAATGGGAAACTGTTCCACCTGTATTAAAAGAATTCAGTGACGATGAACTGCGTGATATCATTAATACCACATTGAAACTGGATCATGAGTGCCACAGTCAGAATGTTGAAAGGCACATCAAGCTTGTCACTGAAGCATCCTTGGCTGTTGTAGGTCATGAGCGTAGAGATGGTCTTATTAGAAACAAAATTAGATCACGTAAATTAATGAAAGATTTTGTCTAAAAAATATTTTAAGTTCTAGATTATTATTTATCATGCTGAAATATGACAAAATGACAATTTGCTAATTGTATAATTTAATGTTTGGCATTTTGGAATGTCAAAAAGCATTTTCAATGAATTTAAAATGGCTGATTTTGATTGATTTTGATTGCTGATTGAAAACCACTAATACATGTCAATTTGCAGCTTGAGAATGTTTTATTGTGTTGACATTCAGTTGAAAGGGGGTCTATGGGCCCAAAAAATTAGTTTTTCTAAAATAACTCAAAAACTAAAGGTTTTATGAAAAAATACCACTCTTAATAATTTGTTCTAAATCAAATTCTGCATCTTTTGGTATGCAAACCATCTCTCTAGCATGTTCAGAAGAAAAGATATTGCCATTTTGCTAGTGCAGCATTAGATGTTTTTACAAAAATGGGTGTGGCCAGACACACGTTGGTGGCCACCAATTATTTTTTTCAGGAATCTTATTTTTATATCAAAAGCCAACTGTTAGTCACTCTGATAAATTAAAATCAAACAAAAATTATAGTTTCAGCCCGGCCTACGAGTGGAATAACTAGGATGATTCTTCAAGAAATTGGGAGCCTCCTTCCAGTTCCTTAACTGAGAATGATGAACTCGACTCATGGATAAGCTGGTGAAATGAGGTAGGTCACACCATTCTCTGCTGCTTGATCAACTTGAAACAGCCCACAGTACTTGGGCAGAAACTTGTTGGAAACTAAGTTACCTTTTGGAACAACCTTTCGAATGACAAGTTGCCCCTTGGTAAAGGGACAGAAACCAGGATGTCCTGGATACCACTGCTCTTGAACTGGAGTGGCAATAGAAACTGGAATAGGATCTGGATGAGTGGATGATAACAAGAACTGGGCTGGAGACAGTCAACTCAGAATGAATCGTACCATTGTAGGTCATAATGGCCTTTGGGAGATTCAAATCCCACAAGCTAGAATCTTGAACAGGATTCCGTAGAAGCTCACCAATGGTACGGTTGACCCTCTCAACTGCACCATTGCTCTGGATGGTTTGGGGTCGTGAAAATGTGTGATATCCCGTATCGAGATAACATCTGCTCGAACTCCTGACCCCTAAATTCTGGACCATTATCAGTTAACAACTGACAAGGCCGGCTCAAAAGAGTGGGCAACACTCGAAACTCGGAAAGATGGGCAACGGTGCTGGAAGTCTTGTTGGGAAATGGAACAGCCACTACCCACTTGGAGTAGTGGTCCACCACCATCAAACATCCTAGATTCCCCCAAGGTGTTCTGGGGAACAATACTAGATCCACAGCCACCAACTGAAATGGTGCCTGGGTCACGATCTTCAGGGTAGGTGGAGCCCTGATCTGGCTGGAAACCTTATTGAGCTGGCACTGGGAACAAGATGTGACTACCTCTTGCACGACTTGATATAACTGAGGATGAAACAATTCCCTAGACAAAACATCTAAGACCTTGTTTCGGCCTGTGTGTGCCATCTCTAGATGGATAGTAACAGCCAGCTCAATCAGGAAATTAAAAGGTACTAGAACTTGGGGAAGCATTTCTGGTTTATCGTACTTAACTAGAAGACCATTCTCGAAGTAGATATCTTTAAGATAACGGCGATATCTCACGAGCTTTAGGACAATACCCAAAACAACCCTTATCTAGATAGGACTTAAGTTGTCTCAACACACGATCACTTTTCTGAAGAACCTCAAGGTTAACTTCATCTAGAAATGAACATGGATGCAAATTTCCAACTACCAGCAGTTCTTGATGACTGGAAGGTTCCTTCAACTCTGTCAGAAAAGTAGCGAGAATCTCACCCTCCTTCATGACTGTCAGTGGACAAATCCAGGTCAATCCCAGCGGCAGACAAGAAATTCGCACCCAGGAGAAAATAACAAGGAATAGCTTGATCTTCAACAAGAGCAAATGGATGATCATTAATAGTTACTCTAGAGCCAAGTGACACAGTAAGTGGTACATAGTTATAAACTACCACTTGCTTTTCAGCCACACCTTGAATGTTAACTAGGATATCTTGTGAAGAATCCCCCAGTTTTCCTAAAATTTCACGCCAGGCTACTCGAGATATGAGGGAGATCTCGGCTCCAGAATCCAATAAGGCACAGTAGGTTTCATCTTGACAAGTAAGTGGGACAACTGCCCTAAAGGCACCTGAATGTGGACAAGCAATATCCACATCAAGGGTGGGAAAATTGACTTCACATTCTACTAGACCATTCTCGATCTCCAAACTTGAGCAACCTGCACCTATTGGTTCTGAATCCAAGTCTCTATCATACAAAGAATTTAAACAAGTCAAGAAGACAGGACAAGACTGAATATATTTATTGGATTCACTCAATAAGTTGAAATGAACACCACCTAGACACTGGACATGCACCATATCTAGAAGTTCTGAGGGTTCTGTTACACACTGATTTTTGACTTCAGGGTGGTAAATTAGTGTGTGTTCAGTACCAAAGTGCAATACAACATCCACTTGATACATTTCACAGAAAACTTTCAAGATCTCTGGCAATGCTGGCTGCCCTGGAATTGTCATAAGTCGAAGATGTTGCTTCTGCTTGCTATTCAACTTGATTCCGTACTTTGTAGGATGACTTAGCCATGACTCCAGATTCCTGGGATCTTGGGAGCATTGCTCCAGTAAATTTGACCATGAGAAAAAGTAAATTTGGGTTTGGGTTTTGTTCATCCGCTAGACGTTATGCAATTTTTTTGCGTATACGTTCTTGTACAAACCAATTTTTTTAAATTACAAATTTAGTTATTTTAAGTTTAGTTGGTAATTCCATATTTAACAATTATTTTTATTTTTTGTTAAGCTTCAATGTTTTGATAATTAAAATTTTATTAAAATGTATATTTTTTTAATATAAAATTATCAGGATTGGACTATGTTCCATTGATCTCAGCCAGGTTTGATAAATTGGCCAGATAATTACTTGTGCGGTTTTAAGTAATCCATCATGACTCTAGAATTGAAAAGTTTAGTTAAGTTTAAACTTACTTTTACTTACTCTTCCTTACTTTTACTAAGTTTAAAGCACTTACTTTTACTTACTTTCATTGTACTACTTTTACTCACTTTTACCATACTATATTTACTAACTTTTACTTATTTTGTATTTTTTCAGGTAGTCAATAATCAATATTGGATCCTAATATTGATGAAGTTGGAGAGAAAAGTGAGGGTGTTAAAAGGGGTTACTTTTGTGGTCAATGCAAGAACAAATATTCAAAGAAGCAAAACTGGGAGGAACATTTTAATTCCAAAAAAAATATTTGTTACAATACAAGAGGTCCCAGAGTTTGGGCCCACAGCTTAGATATTGCAGTAAAGAAATACCAGGATGAAGTGCAGCAAAGAGATACGGCAAAGCAGTCATTTAGTTTATTCACAAAATGTGCTAGTGCTAGACCTCAGAAAAATGAACCAACTTCATCAACTGCTAATCTAGAAAATGAAACTTTTTCACTAGATGTTTCACAGACTGAAGAAAGTGCTTCTCCTCCACCTAAGAAACAAAAGGTAAGTGAGGAATCTGCGCATCAAACTAACAAAACTGCTTTAGAGGAATTTGAAAATTCCCAAATCCAGAAGACATTGAATGCAATTTTGCGCCTAACAAAGAAACTCACCAAGCTGTTGTGGTTAATAAAGAGAAGAGTCAAAATATGTCTTCAAGTTCAAGTGTTGCATCCAAATCTAATAAAGCAAAAAGCAACAAATTTGACATTTCCATAGCCCATTTAAGCAAGTGTAAATCAATACAAGAAATCCTGAACAATGATTTGATCAAATCTACATTCAAATTGGTGGAAAAGAAGGATCTAGGGCATGCTGATGATTCATTTTCAGTACCAAGTGATATAATAGAAAACATTGCAAATAGTGACACTAATATGCCTGATGTAGATATAGCTGTTGAGGATGAAGATGATGATAATCAAGAAGATATTGATGATGCTTCTGATGATAAAATGTTTACATTATATTGCATAGCTTGCACAGACCCCAAAGCATGTGCTTCAGACAAACATTCTAACATAAAAGGTTACTTCAATGTTAAAGATTTAACCTATGTATGCAAACAAGGAGAAAATCAAGAGAGGGTTTAGAAATCTGAAAACCCACCTGAAGAGACATTTAATTAAACTTCAGCATCATCAAAGAGCTGCTGTTTATGAAGTGATGAAAACATCTCGGAACACTACTAAACGCATAGAAGACTTATGTGGCAACATCTTATACTACATAATGAAAACAAACACTGCATGGGCTCTATATCCAGTACTTCTAGCTGTATTACATAGGTCAGGTTGTGAGGTTGGAAATTTGAATCATAGCACACATGCGTGCGAGACAATTTGTGAGCTATTAGATAATCATCTTAAAGAACAAACTGTAAAGTGGTTCTTAGAACAAACTTCAGTAACAATAACAGCTGACATTGGAACAATTTTGGGATTAAGCATGCTAGTTGTATTAGTTATGAGTGAAGAAGATAAGACTGTAAAACTTGCTGGGATAAATTTAGTACGCAGCAAATCAGGAGTTTATTTGGCCAATGAAATTTTTGATGTGTTGAAGTCTCCTAATCACTTGAAACTATCTGAAGAAGCAATTAAATCCAAGGTATCTGGAATGGTTGGAGATGGGGCTTTTGTAAGGACAACGAGCCATTTAAAAACGAAATGAAAAAGTTGTTTGGAGAAAATTTCAAATTTCGATGGGACTTAATGCATCTTGTGAACAGAGCCCACGTTGATGCATTGAAGAAAATTTGTAAACTAAGTGAGCTTTTAGACTTTATTCAGAATCACACTTCAAATCTGAGATCAGGCCTTGACTATACCAATATGGTTCTTGACAATATCATTGGTTTTAAGAGACCAAAACTCAAATCTGATACTCGCATGGTTAATTACGAATTTGATCAATTTGACAGATTTGTGGAAAATTGTTTTTTTTTTATCATCCACAAGAGAAAGAAATTAGTGCCAAGTTCTATGTATTGATTTCCTATGTAACAAAGATTATGTTGCAAGTAGCTCAAAAAACCACAGTTAGTGCAGAATTTGTAGAAAATATATTTTATAAAGGAGGGAAAACTGTTATGTTAAGAGTGATGGAAACAATTTCCAAATTAGCTAATGGAGGAAATGCAAATGATGTAGTTTCTGAATTTAAGCACGATATCACAGGGCAGCAAAAGGAACTAACAGCTGAGGATTACATCCTAAATGAAGTTTACAAATATATCAAGAAACGTTCTGATTACTACCAGGTTGCTGAAGTTGCTAGACCATCCAGAACCAGATCTGAAAGTAGTTTTACAAAAGACTCAGTGATAAATTGGCTGACAGAATATATAGAACAGCTGTGGAAAGGAATCACAGAGAGATTAAAGCATTTTGATAAAGATGGATCAACTGCCTGGAGTGAAGCACCAGCTGAAGGGACATTCTCCATTCTTGGTTACATTGTTGAACACAAAGGATCCATTAAGCCATCTCATTTGACTAAGCTGTGCAGAATTGTGAAGGAGGGTCCAGCTCCAGGCACTAGATCTGCTGTAATGATCACACAGAAAGCCATTGATCAGTGGCCAAGCATACATGGCGGTAAATTCATAACAAATGCCTACATGCAAGGTCTAACATCGTCCACTGTTGCTGCTGCAATGAATAAATAAACTTAAGGTGAGTTATAAACTGTACATTATTGTATTATTATGTTTAGCTAAAACAATTTGTAATTGGTATGTCATCAATTCAAGAGTTTACTATCATTAACCTATCTAGTGGTGTAAGGGAAAAAAAAGTAAATTCAGAGCTGTGCTCCAGTAAATTTTTTCAAATCTGGAGTCATGGACTTAGCAGTTCGTCCACCAACTGCTTTCGAAGAAATACTAGACTCTCTGGAACTTCACAATCTAAGTCATGAACAAGAGCATACCACAAACACTCAATCAAGGAATCACCTCCCCCCTCCGGCTTAAATCTTACAAGTAAGCCCTTGGGAAGTTCTGCTGAAATTGCTGTGGTGCCCTCTTCATGCTTAGCCTGGAAGTGTCTGGATAACGCATCCGCAGCTTGATTGTCTTTGCCTGGAACATAATGAAGCTCAAAATCAAACTCAGCGAGATCTTCAACTATTCGAGCAAGCCTGTCATTGACTAATCTCATATTATGGAGATAGAACAATGCTTGATGGTCCGTGTTCAGAATGAATGGTATTCCATACAGGAAGGCTCTGAAGGTCTTGACTCCCCAGCACATTGCTGCTAGTTCACGCTCTGTAACTGAATATTTCTTCTGAGGACTAGAAAATGTCATTGATGCATGAGCAATAATTTGAACTTGACCATCCTGAACTTGAGTAAGACAGGCACCTGCACCAATGGCTGATGCATCCACCCACAAGTTCAACTTCTCTGCTGTTTCTCGATAATCAGGAAAAGCCAGTTTCACCTCATTTTGCATCTCTGCCTTGAGCGTCTCGAAGGATTCTTCCATCTCTGGTGCCCACTGGATAACTGAATTCCTTGATCTTCCTGTAAGTTCTGATAAGAGTTTAGCAACTGCTAATACTGTGGCAAGAACTTCCTCTGGAAATTCACTAAGCCCAGAAATTCTCGAAGTTCCTTGATGTTCTTGGGCTTTGGGAAGTTCTTCACCTTCCCCATATACTCTGGCAATTTTGACAATCCACTGGAACTGACTATATGACCTAGAAATGGAACCGTGAACTGGAACCATCTACACTTTGGTGGCTTGATCTTGATACCATGTTCTTCTAAAACCTTGAGGACTTTTTCAACTAGCTGGAGATGGGCCTCGAATGACTTTTCCATAATTGGAATGTCATTGATATACACTAGAACCTTCTTCCTTGAAAATCCCTTCAGCACATCTTGCATTTCTCTCTGGAAGGCTGAAGGCGCGTTCTTCAATCCAAAACTGAGTTTCTTGAATCTCCAGTTTCCATGAGGGGTTGAGAAAACTGTATAATCTCGACTCTTCTCCTTGATCGGCATTTGATAATAACCCCGGACTAAATCCAGGGTGGTAAAGAACTTGACACCATGTAGACTGTAGACAGAGTCTGTCAAGTTTGCCATCGGGAATCAATCAGGTTTGGTTACCTTGTTCAGTTTACAGTAATCCACACATAAGCGTAAGGACCCATCTGGTTTCCTAATTGTTACCACTGGAGCACTCCACGGAGATGATGTAGGCTTGATAATTCCTAGCTGGTGAAGTTCTTGCCACTGATCATCGATGACTTGAGCAATTGGTTCTGGAAATCTCCTTGGTCGCTGAAATATAGGCATCATTGTATAACTCGATACGGTGTGGAGTCATCTGAACAGTCCCCACATCAGAATCTCCTCAACTAAGAACGGCTTTTCTGGAATTAAGCAAGTTATAAACTTGAGATTTCTGGTGGGGATCCAGCTCAGGTAAGTCAATTTCTGAAGTTAGACATTCTGGTTTCCATTCCGGAAGAGATGAGACTAATTCATGATCGTTCTCTGATTCCATACCTACACAATGTACTTGATGTGTCACTGTATCATTAGTGTCTTCTGGATTTGGTGTAGGATCGAGTTCAACTAGAGTGTAAATGTGTCCCATCATGTTTCCTGCCTTGATTCTACCAATAGGTTTCCCTGTAGTGTAGACTAGAATGGAAGGGCAATCTAGATTTACAATCTCTGGAACACCTACCACTTTCTCTCCAAGATGCACGCTTGAAACTGTCCCATCATAGAACCATTCCCCCGAATTTCTTGAACATGGACATGTACCACCATCATCTATTCCTTGATGTTCCCACTGAATTTTTACTTCTACAGGTCCACAATCATTCACCTGCATACCTTCTACAGCCCAACACTTAACCTTGTAACAAATCCTTTTGCACTCTTCTCCATTCGTATCTAGATAAATTTCCCACGTAGAACCATCAGTGTTCTTCCCTGAAACCCGTCTATGTGCTAGACTAATCTGTAATTTGTTGGCCCACAGAAAATCTAAACCTAGAAAAATGGGATATTTAAAATCCAAAGTGGGAAGGATAAGAAACTTGAAAGGGGACATTACAATACCATGCAAAGAAACTGCGAGTAGGACTGAACCCGTAGTTTCCCTTGAAGCATCTGGACCTACACCTCGAATTGTGGAAATATCTGTAGTATCTATTGGAATCCAAAGTTGTGCCAGTTCACTGGAAATTAAGCTAACTTGTGCTCCTGTGTCAATTAACCCTGGAATGTTAGTGTCTTGAAGGGTAACATCAATTGTTAACACTTCCGCAGGTTCAAGTTTGGCAAACCGGACACCTCGAAAATGACTTCCTGGAATATCTGGACCATGAACCGTCTCATCTGCAATGTCACACCTAGGTATTTGGGTTTGAGGTGCTGGTTCAGGTGTCCATGAAGATGCAAGAGGATTCTGTTCATTTCCAGTGGTTTTTGGATACTGCTGTTCTGAACTGGGTAATTCTGGATGTCCAGGGTTGGCATCATCACCCACCTCAGATGCTAAATCCATATTCTGGTTGGTATTCATCTGGAGAGGTTTTCTGTCATCTTTGGCTGGGATCTCATGATGATAGTCGGGTTCTTGAAGATCATATCTTGAAGATTGGACTTCAGCTTCCAATGAGCCCCTGATCTCATTGGAACTGATTAGTTTCCCGACTGTTGTTGATTGTTGTGGGTAGATTCATTATTTTGGTTTCCTTGAAACAAATTTTCTTGACCTTGTCTTCTAGAAGGGCAGAACATTCCTGGATGAGGTCCTTGACACAAAGGACAGCGGTAGGAAGGTGATGTCCTGGAGCTTGATCGTCGTTGCTGCTGATTGCGAGGGCAATCTCAAACCATATGATCCAGACTACCGCACATAAAGCACGCTCCATTCCATCTTCTGCAGTCGTGTTCAATGTGTCCCTTCCTTGTACACCACTGACATATCTTGACTGACTGGAGTTTTTCACACTCCTGAGAACGTTGTTGTTCTCCCTGCTGATTTCGATCTTGAGATTGTCGATGATCCCTTCCTTAACGTTGACCTTGGGACTTCTGATTTCCATTTTTATTCCCAGAATTGAAGATGCGATTTCCATTCCATTGTCCTTTTCCATGACCTTGGTTGTTTCGATATTGCTGGTTAGGTGTCTCGTGTCTGGATGACACTCTGGAAGGCTTTGGAGCTGGAGGGATCTGCACCTGGAGAACCTCAATGGTTTCTTGCCTTTGAAGGGATCGTCCATCACTTTGTGGAGGGTGAACCCTTTCCCCTTTTAGTTCTCAGCCCTTTCCCCCTGGCCTTTATTATTATTATTTATATATTAAATTTCTTTAATTTTTTAATGAAATACTTGTTATAGATAGGATTTTAATGGTTCTCGCTTTCTTTCCAGCGAAAAGTATAACCAATAAGTCTTAAATACATATAAATAGTAAAGAATGAATAATTATTAAATAAGTAAACAATAAACATTTTAAACAATAAATAGTAAGAAGTTAATAAATAAAGAATAAGTATGTAATATGTTTGTTAAAACATTTTAGCAAACGAACGAAAAGAATAAACAATAAGTTATATATAAAGAAATGGTAAACTTGTAAACAAGGAATGAGGAATAAAACAGTTTTATTAAATTAGTATGGGAAAAAGAGTGAGTTGGACAGTCGCCTGTTAAACCATGTTAGTAAATGGATAATAAAGTACTTGTTTAATAACATTTTAGCAAACAAAAAAAAACAAAAAAAGTTTAGTAAAAGAGACGCTTCTGAGGTTTAAAAGTGTCGGTGTGTGTGTCAAAACTCGAGTTTTGAGAAGTGGGGGGAACCAATTGGTGCATGTGTGGAAATGTAAATAAAAAAAATAGTTTAAGTGTGTAATTTGACAAGAGAAAATAAAGAACATAACAGAGGAAACTAAATTCAGGCTGGATTTGTCTGAGAGGCTGAAGACCATTATTGGACCAAGGGAACTTTAAGTTCTGTTAGGAAGGGGATGCCGGAGATATTGAAACACTAACAGAAGGAAGCTATTCTGGCAAGACCTGTGAAACAAGTGAGAAACTGTTGGTGGCACGAGCCAGCAGTCGTGGAATTGGAGGTCTGGGCGGCGAGCCTGGATCCAACAACCCTTCAAGGTAAGCAGCCTGGTTTCGTGGAGGTCTTAAACAAAAGAAAAATTCTTATTCTTGGTGCGGCTGTTAGGTTAATCTGAATCCCACCACATAAAATAAGTGGCGCCTGAACAGGGACTTCCACTCAGAAAAGTGGGTTGTTTCCTGGTTGGGTTGTATAGAAGACGAGTGAAAGGGTAGTTGTAGGTTGGGTGTAGTAGTAGTACCAAGGAGGAGTTAGAAAGGAGGTTGAGGGAGATGGAGGAGGCATTAGAGGTAGAAAAGGCTAGGAACCCTCAGTTAGAGTTACAGAAGGCAGAATTAGAGAATGTTTTGGGGAAATTGCAAAGTAGATTAGAGGAACAGAGTAAAGAATTAGTAGTTTGTCATCAAGAGATGGAAGAAAGGATGACTGAGAGTAAGAAAGAGATGGATGATGGGTTAAAGGCAATGGTTAAGAGAATGAGTGAGTTGGAGGGCAAGCTTGATGGGAAAGTGAAAAAGGAAGGGAAGGGGGTTTTGAAGGGGAAAATAGTAAGGGTGTTGGTAGTAAGAAAGGGGCATCTAAAGGATGTAGCAGTAGGGGGCCTGGAAGGAGAAGGGAGTGAAAGCGTGAGTGAGGGGAAAGAAGAAAGACCTTACAAGGTGATGGTGCATTCCACCCCTAAGGAGGGTAAGAAGAAGCTTGAGGGTGAGGATCAGAGGGAGAAAGGTAAGAGGATGGAAGGGCAGGCTAAGAGGGGCAAGGCGGGAATGAAGGGGGCTCGGAGGGCATCTGGTAAGAGGGCTTCTCGGAAGGTTCAACGCTGCGTTAGCGCAGATGACTCCCTCTATTCCAGCATTGAGGACAGTATGTATGAGAGTGAGACTGAAACTGAGAGTGATACGAGTGAGGGTGTAAGAGTGCATAAGGGAATCTTAATTAGGGAGATTCCGAAGGTTGCAAAATTTAATGTTTATAGTGGGAGAGATGTACAAGAGTTTTTGAAAGAGTATGAACGTTATTGTAAGAGCAAGTATCCAGACGCTCCTGAGTATTGGGTGAAAGAGATGGGTGACTGTTTGGAAGGTAGGTTGCTAGAGTTTTACAATGTTGTTGTAAATTCAGGAGTGCCTGTGAAGTATGAGGTGTTAAGGGAGAGATTGGTGGAGCAAGTGTTAAGAATAAGAGGGGGTGTGAAATATCGAAAGAAGGATGATTTTGAGAGAGCAAGGATGCAGAAGGGGGAGAGTATTGATTTGTATGCATATAGACTTGAAACTTTGGCGAGAAAGAAATTTGGAGATGATGGGATAGATGAGAATAAAAGGTTGGTAAGAAAGTTGATTGAGACAGTACCTGAGAGTGTGAGAGAGTTTTTGAATGTTAAGAGGAAAGAGTGTGTAAGAGTGAGAGGGACACGTTTGAAGTGGCATGAAATCTTGGAATTGTTAGAGGACCGAGTGTATGAGAGTGGGATTGGGCGTAATAGGGAAGCAGATGTGCGAATGGGGACAGCGATGAGGGAGGAACAAGTACCTGTGTTTCCTAGTTATGCGGACGCATTAAGAAATACTAGGCCAGGTCACCCTCCAGTTAGCCAAGCATCCATGGCCCAAAACCCAATGGAAATGCTGGCTAACTTTGTGAACGAATTCACAAGGGTGTATGGAGGGTCGGCCATGCAACAACCAGGGCCTCCTCCCACATCGGGTCCCAGAATGAATGGTCCGATGCTGGGGCAAACGTATAGAAGGCAAGGGCTTCAAGGCCAGTCAACAATGAATGAGCAAAGAGGGCCAGTGAATGGAGGGAATATGGGGAATGTGAGAGGGTGTGCATATTGCGGTAGAGGGGGACATAGTATAGAGACCTGTAGAAGAAGAGTGGGTGCGTGTTTTGCATGTGGGCAGATGGGACACATGGCGTATGAATGCAGAACACCTGGGTATGAATGTAGGGCATGTGGGAACTTTGGGCATATTGCCCGGTTCTGTCAAGCCCAACAGCAGGGTGCTCCAGCACCAGCGGGAGGGAGTCCTGTGTCTCATGCAGGAAATCGGCCAGTGTCAGCCATGCCAGCTCCTCAACCTCAGAGGCAGGGCCCTCAAGGGGGTGCTGTCACTGGAAATGGCGAGGCTGGTCCCAGTACGGGAAACGCATAGGGCAGGGGCTTCGCATTGGGGTTGGGGTCCCTGCTTCTCTGAGTGATGAATGTGTATTTGAGGCATTAGCAGGATGGTGTCAAGTGAATAAGGAAGTGAGAGCGAGTGAGAAAAAGGCAGAGTGTATGGTTATTCCTGTTGAATGGGGAGGGTGTGTATGGAGGGCATTAGTGGATACAGGATGTTCACCTAATTTAATAAGTAAGCAAGGAATTGGATGTTTGTGTAAAGAGAATGAATTAGGAAGAGTGAATTGGGGAGTAGCGGGGGAAATTAAAGGGGTTGGGAACATCCCAGTACGAGTGTTGGGAGAGGTGCAGATTAAAGTGAAAGTGATGGGGTGTGAAATGGAAGAATGTGTGCTTTATGTGGTTGGTAAGGAGAGTGAAAAGTATGACATGATTCTGTGGTATGAGTTTTTGAAAAAGAACCGATTGGTGATCCTCCTGCTAGACGTATGATTGAGTGGAAGAATGAGTGGGTAAGTGTGAATTCTATGTGGGGAGAGTGAATCGGATTGGATGAGGGTAATAAGTAATAAAAGGGTATGAGGTGAGAGCATCTGAGAGTGTAAATCTGGAAAAGGGAACCCCAGCATTGGTGCATGTTGAGTGGCCAGTGAGTGATGATAGAAAAAAAGGGCAGGGAAGCATGATTTTTGTGAATGGTATGGATGTATCATATAAAGTGAAAAGAGTTGGGCATGTGTATGATGGTATAATTGATGAGAGTAACCCATGGATTTGTGTGCAAGCTAGGGAAGATGTGGGTGCATGGCGAAAGAGAATAAATGAGGGGGATGTGATAGGGAGAGCGTATACAGTGATTGAGGAATTATGTGAGGAGGGAGAAAATGGAATACAAATGGATGAACAAGGGCAAGAATGTGGGGAGGAATGGACAACTGAACAAATCAGAAAGGAGGTGATTGTTGGCGAACAGTTGAGTGAGAGTGAGCGAATGCAGGTGTGGCAGTTGGCAGGGGAGAAAAGGAGCGTATTGGCCCGAGGAGGAGATGACCTCCGTTTAACAAAACTACCTCCCTTCAGGATCCAGTTAACGGATGAGACTCCGATCTACCAAAGGCCAAGATGGTTCTCCCCACCAGTAATGAATGAGATAGAAGAGCAGTGTGAGGAATTAGAGAGAATGGGAGTGATTGAACAGCGCACAAGTCCGTGGAATAGTAGAATAGTGCATGTGCGGAAACCTGATGAAAGGATTTGCTTGTGTGTGGACTATTGAATGGTGAACGAAAGGACAGTGAAAGACAGGTTTCCGATGTGCTTGATAAATGAAAGTGTATACTCTTTGCATGGAAAGAGGGTGTTTAGTAAATTGGACCTATTGAGGGGATATTACCAGATGCCAGTTGAGCCAGAGTCTCGTCCCATAACTGCTTTCTCCACAGCCAGGAATCATTATATGTTCCGTGCTCTCTCGTTCGGACTTACAGCTGCACCTGCTGCATTTCAGAGAGCAATGAATCGTGTTCTTGGTAAGTTTGCAAGGGAAAATGTCATCTGTTTTATAGATGACATTTTGATTATGACAGAGACGTTTGAGGAGCACCTGAAGATAATGAGAGAGGTACTGCAAGTGTTGGATGAAGTCGGACTACGAGTGAAACCAAGTAAGTGTGAGTGGTTCAGGGAAAGTGTGGCATTTCTGGGGCACAAGGTGAGTTCGAGTGGTATACAAAAGAGTGGGTATATGGAAAAAGTCAGGGAGTTCCCGAAACCTCGGACAGTTTGTGAACTTAAGTCTTTTCTGGGACTTGTAGAGTTTCAGAGGAAATTTATAGCGGACTGCTCTGGGATTTTGAAACCCCTGACCAAAGTGACTGGAATGAAAGGTAGTACTCAGTTGGTGTGGATGGAGAAGATGAATGAAGCGTTTGAGCAATTGAGAGTAGAAGCAGCGAAAGATGTGGAATTGGCTTATCCAGACCTGAGTGAAGGAGCGAGTTTGCTAGAATTGTATACAGATGTGAGTGGATTTTGTATGGGTGGGTGCTTGTGCCAGTTGCAGGGAGAGGAAGGACAGGAAGGAAGGAGAGTAATTGGGTATGTATCTAAAGCATTCAGTAAGGCAGAGCGAAAGTACAGTACAATTGAGAGAGAAACTTGGGCAATGAGGTTTTGTGTGAAAGCTTTCAAGTCATTTTTGTATGGAATGAATTTATTTTAAGACTGATCATCACCCTTGGTATATATGGAGAGAAATGAAAGTTGTGGATGGAAAATTGCAGAACTTTGCTTGAGTTGAGTGAGTTTGATTATAATTGATTGTGCCAGGGGAGAGAAATTGTATGGCTGACCTTATGTCAAGAATACCTGGGTGAATGAAAGGTGTGAGAAAGAGGTGGTTGACCCTGATATTTGCCAGTGGGAATAGTAAGTTGCATGAAAGTAGGGGTGGTGGCGACAGTTGTTTGAAAGTGTATGGTATGGTTGAAGATTTGAATTGGATGGGTTAAAAATGAGAATACCAGGAGTGTGAATGAATTGCGGACCTTGGTTATGATGAAGCGATTAAGAAACCAGAAAGGATGGGTGTTTGTAAGGTCCGCAATTATGTACGTGAGCTGAAAGCCATGGGGAGCCCAGGTATTTTTCCTCTTCAAGAGGTCCTCATGGTGGTCAGCTCATTGTTTTAGTGT
The DNA here is from genome assembly GCA_023014485.1 of Bathynomus jamesi. Classification (NCBI taxonomy): domain Eukaryota; kingdom Metazoa; phylum Arthropoda; class Malacostraca; order Isopoda; family Cirolanidae; genus Bathynomus; species Bathynomus jamesi. Next base: position 120,242 of record JAJOZX010004032.1, on the reverse strand, counting down.
TGAAGTGTATGTGCATTATGGTAATGATCATCCAATTGTGTATAAAGATGAAAGGATCGAGGAGAAAGGAGCCTGATTTTGCATTTGCAGTGTATTAGTGGTGTACATTACAATTGGGTGAGTGAAAGGAAGAGGTATAAAAGCATAGTGCCAGGTGAAAATTTGGAAAGGTTTGGATGAGTTAGAGCTGCACAGAGAGAGTCAGAGGAGAGGGTTGTATGGAAGTAGGTATGTTAGAGGGGCCATGGATGATACGTGACTGTGTGGATGAGGTAGAGCTCAGCCTTCTGTGGTACCTGTAAGGGTTCCAGAAGGTCCTATTGAGCTCTACAGGGGTCTTGTGGATACAGGTGCCAATCAGTCTGGTGAATGAGCAAGTGTTGTGTGATTTAGATGAAGAAAATGTGCCTGTATCCTGAGAAAGAGTGGGTGTGAGAATACGTGGTATAGGAGGGGAACAGTCCGTCACATGAAGCTGTGCAGTTGAGGGTAGGATTAGGTGGCATGTAAGAGGTATGGAGCCAAGTTCATAGTCTTGAAAGGGAATCAATGCCTTGGGATTTTCTACTGGGAATTGATTTCCTTGAGAATATGAACTTGAGTGTGATGTTGGTCAGGGCTTCAGTAATGAGAGAAGGAGAGCATGTTGGTCAGTATGGTAATGTTTCCGACACGGTATAGATGCTGTGTTAGTGGGAGCAATAGTTAGAGGTGGAAGACCAGTTGTGAAGTGTTGAGAGATTATTTTAGATGTGCAAGAGGAGATGAGTGATATGCAAGTTGAAAGAATATGTGTATATGGTACAGATGTGAGAGAGTGGTCAAAAGAGGTGGAAGAGTAAAAAGGTTGCGAAAAAGTTGGCTGTATGGATGGGAGTGCTATATTATATGAAGGGTAAATAAGGTGGGTGAGACAGTGTGTGGGCCAGTGATGACATTTGAGGTATGGTAGGATTGGTGATTATTCACATATGGATGTATGGGCATGTGGGAAAAAACAATTTAGGGAATTGATGAAAGGAATGGTTTTCCACCCTAGGTTGGGACTGGTTGTTGCAGAAGTGGCAACTACTTGTGAGAGTTGCCAAAAGTGAAAATACCAGTCCCAGTATAGCTGCCCCCCAGTGCGAAAGATTGAAGTGAAAGAACCCTGGGAGCTTGTGGTGTTTGATATTGTGAGTATGCCGAGAACGAGTAGAGGGAAAATTGGAATATTAGTAGGGGTCGATCACAAGAGTAAGTTTGTGTATGTTGCTGCGTTAGAGAATAAAACAAGTGAGCATGTTGCGAGAGTGATGAGAGATAGTATGTTGCCAATGATGCTTGGAAGGCTGCGTAAGTGTTTAACATATAATGGGCCTGAGTTTAGGGGTGCTAGTTTTGAGAGAATGTTGAGTGAGAATGGGATAGAGCATGTTAGAATAACTCCGTATATGTCTGCTTCGAATGGTTTGGCTGAGCAAACGGTGAAAATGATAAGTGAAATGCTGCATGTATGTACTGAGGAAGGGGCTGAGTTGGCAAGAGTTGCCTGGTGCTACAATTCGACATACCACTCAGCCATTCAAACTTCCCCAAGAAGGTATGTGTCTACATTTGGAAGGTTTGTGCAAAAGGATATACGATTAAATGAGAATACGTGTGATAGATGGAGAGAGGCTGGTGTGCATTTTTGGTCATTTGGTGTTGGTGAGCTTGTTTTGAAAGAGGTGCATGAGGCTGGAAGAAGGAATGAGTATAAGTTGGCGCAAAAGTTTGAGGGTTGATTTGTGGTGAAAAAGGTATGGGAGAATGGGGTAACGTATGTGATTGAGAGGGAGCAAGAGAATGAACAGTGTGAAGAAGTAAGAGCACATCATCAGCAGTTGCGCAAATGGCGAATACCTCCGGAGTACATCGTATGTCACCCAATGTATATGTGTGAGAGGATGGAACAAAAGAAAGCGCTAGAAACCAAGAACATGATGGGAATCCAGGGTGAATGGATGGATGCAGATCTGGAGTTCTTGATTGTGTCAAAAAGCCAGGCAGATAGGTGAAGTACATGAGCTGAAGGATTCCCAGTTGGACTCTGGAACAGCCACAGGTGAGGCAGAGTTAGAATGGAATGTTCGGGACTTTGGTGGTTCATGGTGCCAGCCTGGTCCATCCGGGGAATTCTCGTTTGAGGGTTTTGGGGTCTCAGACCTTGAGGGCCTTTCTTTTCTGGGGTTTTCCGATGGTGGAGGAGAAGAGGAGAAGAAGGGAAATCATCTTCACTCAGAAGTGGAAAGATTGTGTCAGGGAGGGGGCATTAAGAGTGTGGGATTTACAATTCTTGAGAGAGAGAATGAAAGGGAAAATGTATGTGAGAGAGAAAGGAGTGTAACTGAGCAAAGTATTGTGACCTTAATGGAAAGTATGAGGGATGAATGGGGAGTAGATAGAGGTGAAGGAAGTATAAATGAAAGAATGAGGAAGAGAATGAATGTGATTGATTTTTGTGAGGAAGTGAGAATGTTATTGCTTGAAATAGAAGAAAATGTGTTGAATAAAAGCTTAGATGTAGAATTAACAAGTAGTATTAGAGAAGATATTAGAAGTAGATGGGTTAGAATGATAGAGAAAGTGCAACAGTGTTTAGGGAGTGGTGATGGTAATGTAGTATAAAGTATTGGTGTAGTGTTCTGTAGGAAAAAAAAATAGTAGTATTGTATGATGTGTGAAAGAGCGAGTGGTTGGAAATTCAACCAGATGGCAGCCTACATTTTGAGGCCAGAAGCTGGGCTGTGCTTGAAGGAGGAAGGTGCCTGGGTGAGTTCCCAGACCTGCTGATTCCTGCCTCTGGTGATTTGCCGCTTTGCAGGTTTCAACCTCATTCCTGGTATTGTAAATAACTATTGTAAATAAATATTAAAAAATTAAATTATAGGTATATTTTTTTAGTATAATGTAAATTATTAAAGAGAAAGTAATTGTTAGCCAGCTGTTAGTCCTAAATATTGAATGTTTGAATGTTTACTGTATTTGTTAAATATAAAGATTATTAAATAACTGAATTATAATTTAAATAAATAAATGAATGATTTATAAAGTAAATTTGTAAATATCTGTTATTCTTATGATAGCCATGTATGTAATTAATGATTTTAGTGATTTAAAATTGGAAACAATTATTTTTTGTTAAAAAAAAAAAAAAAAAAAAAAAAAAGGGTATCTATGTAAATAATTTGTTGTTGTTTAGCCGATCAGCCCACCCTGATCGAGCAAGCCGGCGGCACGCAGGTAACCGATCGCCCTCTCCGGAGTGGACCAGAGGTTCAGCGCACTAGTGATGTTGTGTTGTGTTCGTTGTTGTGCTAGAGCAGTACAGTCTCTCATAATGTGTTCAATTGTTTGTGGTGTGTCCTGGCACAGGTGGCAGGTGTCGTCTATGGAGTTGTCTAGTCTGTGTTTATATGTCCATAAGTTGGGGTGATGTCCACATCGGAATCGTGCTAAGTTAACTCGATCCAATCTGCTCAGGCTGATCTCTGACCTGTTAATGGGTGGCGGCTTCGCACCTAGGACCGCACTCGGACCGAGTCGTGTCAGTACTTTGTGGGTTAGGTGTGTGTGTGTGTTTTCTGTACTGTGTGATGTCTGTGGGGCGTGGTATGGAATGGAGTATTTGGTTATAATATATCTCTGGTGTTACCTTAATGGTGCGAGGTGTTGGTGCGTGATTGTACATGTAGTGGTAAGGGTGTTGTGGGTTAGTTGTTGCTGCTGCCATGAATTGTGTTCCCCTCATGTTTAAATGTTCCATAACTTTCAGTATTTTTGTTTCTGTGTGCAGGTGTTCTATTGGTGTTGTTTGAGTGCATCCTGTAATGATACGAAGTGCGTTGGTTTGTATTGTCTGTAAGGTGTTTGTGTGTGTGTTTGAGATAATGGGTGCCCAGCATGGGCTAGCATAGTCCATAACTGAGCGAATATATTGTTTGTATATTAGTGATGTTGTTTCCTGCTGGTGTCCAAAGTTTGTGCCTGTTAGTACCCTAAGATTGTGTTAAGTCTTGACGTACATTTGTTTTTAATGTCCTGAATGTGGTTTGCCAAAGATAATGATGTGTTGTATGTGACCCCAAGTATTTTGGTCCTGTGAGTGTGTGGAATGTTGATGTTGTTTAGTGTAAGCTGTGGAATTACCTGGTGTTCTTTTGTGTTGCTTGTAAGCAAGTAAATAATTTATTAATAAATATTTTGTATAAAGGTTGTAAGGAAAGGAAGAGAGAACCATATTAGGATAATATAGTAGGTGTGTAGGCTGTATGGCAAGACAGGTGGAAAGGAGCTTGGGGGGGGGGGGGAGATGTGGAGGGTGAACCCTTTCCCCTTTTAGTTCTCAGCCCTTTCCCCCTGGCCTTTATTATTATTATTTATATATTAAATTTCTTTAATTTTTTAATGAAATACTTGTTATAGATAGGATTTTAATGGTTCTCTCTTTCTTTCCAGCGAAAAGTATAACCAATAAGTCTTAAATACATATAAATAGTAAAGAATGAATAATTATTAGATAAGTAAACAATAAACATTTTAAACAATAAATAGTAAGAAGTTAATAAATAAAGAATAAGTATGTAATATATTTGTTAAAACATTTTAGCGAATGAATGAAAAGAATAAACAATAAGTTATATATAAAGAAATGGTAAACTTGTAAACAAGGAATGAGGAATAAAACAGTTTTATTAAATTAGTATGGGAAAAAGAGTGATAGTTGGATGGTCACCTGTTAAACCCTGTTAGTAAATGGATAATAAAGTATTTGTTTAATGTTAACATTTTAGCAAAAAAAAATAAAATAAAATAAACAAATTTAGTAAAAGAGACGCTTCTGAGGTTTAAAAGTGTCGGCGTGTGTCAAAACTCGAGTTTTGAGAAGTGGGGGGAACCAATTGGCGCATGTGTGGAAATGTAAATAAAAAAAATAGTTTGTGTGTGTAATTTGACAAGAGAAAATAAAGAACATAACAGAGGAAACTAAATTCAGGCTGGATTTGTCTGAGAGGCTGAAGACCGTTATTGGACCAAGGGAACTTTAAGTTCTGTTAGGAAGGGGATGCCGGAGATATTGAAACACTAACAGAAGGAAGCTATTCTGGCAAGACCTGTGAAACAAGTGAGAAACTGTTGGCAGCACAAGCCAGCAGTCATGGAATCGGAGGTCTGGGCGGCGAGCCTGGATCCAACAACCCTTCAAGGTAAGCAGCCTGGTTTTGTGGAGGTCTTAAACAAAAGAAAAATTCTTATTCGTGGTGCAGCTGTTAGGTTAATCTGAATCCCACCACAACTTGAATGCATGGCCACAAAATCCTGAATGTTGGACCAAGTCACCTTCTTGTTATGCAGGGTCTTGTTCTCATTGATGATCCGGGTCAGTTGTTGTGACAGCCCAGCTGGAACTGTCTTCAAGAACTTCCTCCTCAACTCCTTGCTTGTCTCGATTGCTTTATTTGGGAAGGCCTGGCGAGCCAGAGTGACAGAGTCTCGAGTCTTGCAGCATATACATCTGGTGTCTCTCCAGGCTTCAGTGTCGCGTTCTTGAATTCTGACACCTTGCCAGTTGTGAAGGTTTTCTTCATTCTCTTGTAGCACACCAACAATCTATCCTTCATCTCATCATATGCCACACTGCAACCCCCATAAGCATTATACAAATCCCTGAATTTTCCTGTTAGATGTTTTCCAAGTGTTCCAGTCCAGTCTCTCTGTTCACAAGTAAACTTGGCTGAGCAATGACGTTCAAAAGCTTCTAGATATTCAGGAAAAGATCTTCCACTTGACACATCAAATTCATCAAGATCTGGAGCACTGGTAGGATAAACTCCTGGTGTCATCCTTGAACCATTGTTACTCTTAAAAGTGGAGGAATGCTTAGTACATTTAACCTTCCTCTCAGCGTCTGGAGGACTGAAGGTCTTATCTGAAGAACTGGAACTGGTTGATCTCTTGCATTGTGTCTTGATGAGTTTAGTTGCCAGCTTTGTCTTTTCTTTCTTGAAGGTTCGTGTTCCTCTGCTGGTACCTTCTTCCCTGTTCGAGACGTTCTCTACATCATCCAGATTCTCAAGCTCAGGCATTGAGTCATGAGAATCTCTCTCTAGATTCAGCCTATCCTTCTGCTGCTGCTTCCTCATCAGCTGGTCCACCTGTTGCTGCCAATATTCATTCTGAAGATCTGATTCAGCTTTTTCCCTCGATAATTGATCATATTTAGTCCTTAATTCTGTGTTTACATCCTCAAGTTGTTTCAGCTTATGTTCCCATGCTTGATTTGACTCTTCCATGGTCTTCTGCTGCTGGGTCATGAGAGCCATAAGCTGACTGATCTGGTCTTGCAATTCTTGAAACTCAGCCATCTCGGGTGGCTCGCTGGGTGCCTCAGTAAACTGGCTGGCGTAATTTCCCGGGTCTGGGCACTAAAAATGTTGTGGGGAGAATGACGAAATAAATAGAATACCGTAACTTGGCTACTTCTTGATGATGGGAAAAGGGAAGGTCCTGGGCAGTGAAGTTTTTCTCACCTCCACTGACTGTCACTGAGGGGCAAATGAGACTCCCACACTGCTGGAACCAAGAAATGGACTTGACCCGCTAGCTATCTCCAAAGATTAACACTGTCTGAGTCGGGTCCACTTGAGAACCTGGAAAGCCCTGGCTTCAGGAAAGGTGTGTGCAATGTACACCCAGCAATACGTGAGGACCTCAGCTGAATATGGGCATACATAACAAGCAAGCAAGGTTTTAGCAGACTGATTGTGAAGTAAACCAACTGTGGCTGAATGAGAAGAGCAGATATTACCCTCTGAATTATTTAATAAAAGAGAATCTGGAGGTATTGTCGATTCAAGGACCCTGGGTTGTATGTCCTGTTTAGGTGGATTATCACCAGTGCTACCACAAGAGGGGATATCAACTGCCTTGTGAAAGGGTTGTTCAAACCCTCTACAATGCTCTTGTCACAAGGAAATCCTTGAAAGTAATGACCCCAGTCTATAAGGACAAAGGCTGAAAGAAAAACTAGTTGGTAGAATTCTAAGGGTTTATTAGAAATTAACTTGAATTATTTACAAGAGCTAGGATGGGTTATGAGCTTGAGTCTAGATGAGGCTTAAGATCAAGAAATGGAAATCCAAAAACCCTGAAAGGGTATGCTATACAATGGTGCTTACGATTACAATGACAAAAATACTGGACAACAAAAATGGAATTACCAGAAGATGATAAAAAAATTAACCTATGCTAGAATGGTGCAATTAGACAACACAATAGACCTCACTGGACCTAACATCCTTAAGCTAGACTTTAGGTCAATCCAGTCGCACCTATCTATTAGAGTTAAGCCATGGAGAAGCAAAACCTGAAGCTATTGGTCCTAGAAATACCTTAACCTGCACACCGTTATGCACAGGCAATGTCCAGTATCACAAGGCACTCTGTTTTCCTTGAATTTTCTTTCTTAATAAATTGAGTTGGCAGGCTAGAACTTCCACAAGCGGAAGCCAACTGTGACTTTGAAAAATGAGCCTGTTTTCTAAAAATTGAAGGCAAAATTTACTGATACCAGAATCAAAAAATGAGATCAAAAAATTCCTCAAAATGGGTCTAAACAAAACTACTGAGCTAGCCAGGTATTAAGCAAAAACTAACTCTGTCAACATGGGGGTTGCACAGTAGCCAATTCTGAAATGAGATAGCTTAAAATATTTATTTCATTCAGAATAAACCTTTAAAAAAGCCACTTACTTGTGCCGCACATACCCATCTTCAGTTGTGTATGATATAGCCACATTTTATTTTGGGAATAATTAATTTGATGCCCTAAAACAAGTAACTTTGTCACTAATTTGAGGAATCCTTACTAAAATTATTGACACTAAATTGACTGATTTCTCACATAATCTATTAGAGTTAGGGCTCATAACAAAGAAATACACCAAATTTAGTATTCAGTGTATGGTTGCTTCTAAATTTCTGTTTGCTTACTACATATTTTAAGAAATTTTTCATATTTTTTTCTTTAGAATTTTAATTTTTCATGATATTTTGTGCTATTGAATCTTCTATCATACTGTCTTTTCATTCTTGATTTCCTGGTTTTCCATATATCCCTGTTGGCAACTCTGTAAGAGAAATGTTAGTTACAAGAGTAAGGAAGTCATCTGTAAATTATTTAATTTTTATGTTAGGCCTCACTTAGAATACTGCATTCAAGCTTGGACCCCTCACCTTAGATATGTTTGAAGGTGTGGAATGTAGGGCAACCAAGCTTATCCCAAACCTAAGAAGATTGGAATACAGGGAAAGATTAAAGGAACAAGGTATGTTTAGTTAGATAGAGGTTATATGAGGGAAGATATGATACAGATGTTCAAAATGGTTTTGGGTTTGGATAATTTAGATGTATGTAACTTTTTCTCACTAGATGCTGATAGGATAACTCATGGACATAATAAGAAAATTAGAAAACAGACTTGTAGACTTGATCTACAAAAATACTTTTTCAGTCATAGAGTGGTGGATTTTTGGAATGACTTGCCATATGGTGTGGTAAACAATAGCTTGTTTGTTAATTTTAAGACAAATTTGGACACTTTCATAAATGAAAGGTACTATGGAAAAAATAGGTCCTGCTCCAACCAGATTAGCCTAAACACAACCTAGGCTACGTTGAAGATGGAAGACCTAGGCCAAAGATGAACCAGCCTAACTATTTGTCCATAAACAGGACTTCCATACTCTTTTGTTAAACAATTACAGCTGAAATGTCAGCTTATTTAACCTAAATTTAACAACCGAAGGGAAATTTATGAACTTACCTTGAAACTGTTATGAATTTTATCTCTTGACACCACTAAAACATTTTTATTCTAGCTTTTTCCGTTGCTGTTCCTATGCTTAATCAGCTTATGCTTATTCAGCTTCTCGCCCTGTTATTCTGCTTATTCCGATCTTTTTCTTCTTCTTCTTAAAACTGTGTTGCTATTTCTAGCCATGGGATCTTTTTTTCTTTTCATCCCATATTTGTTTCTTCGTTGGTGTCTTTTTAATTTTTCTCAGCAAGAGTTCATGTTCTCCTTCTGAGTTATTTTTCATTATTATTATTTATTTTAATGTCAATATGGCTTATCCAAGATTAGGTGGGTCTTCCATTTCGGTACTCCCAAATTTTCCATACATTGGGGCCAGCCAGAAAGGAAAAATTGCATGTGAAACCCAATTTTTTCTTTAATATTTGTTAACCCATCTTAGATTACCTATATTTTATGTTTTATTTGTTATTCCATTTTTGTTTTTCCTCACTTTTTAATATAAAAAGTGTAGCATTTTATAAAGTCCTCACCCTTTTCAAAATGAAAGGGTGTTGCATTTTAGTTTATTTTCCATAGGAAATATTACAATACTCCAGCCCTTATCTTTTGTTGTAACATCTGCCTAGCTCGTAGAGCAGTTGAACGTTGTGGTCTACTATTTGTGGTATAGGTTATTGTAGTAGTAGGACTAGTTACATCATTTATTGAACAGGTTAGGTTTGGTATAGTTTGGGTCAAATTTTGATCATCATCAGAATCTATTATAGATTCATCATCTTGATCATTTTTGTTAACAGTAGTTGGTCCTACTTCTAGGGGGTATAAGAGTGATACATCTCTTATAGTTTCACCTGAAGCAGTTTTAAGTTTTACAACCCTGGTTAATCCATCTTCCCCAGTTTTTAGTTCTAAAACTCTACCTAATGGCCAACACTGTCTTGGTGTATTTTGTCTAATTAGAACTACATCTCCTACCCTAATTTTATTAACCCAGTCTTTGTTTTGTATATATTTATGTCTTTCTCTCAACCCAACAAGGTATTCATCACTCCATTGCTTTTTAAATTTTGTTTTTATATTTGTTATTTGTGATAATCTATTTTGCAAATCATGATTATTATCACTCCAAGGTGGATCATCCAAGGAGATATTGTAATCAGGTAGAAGGTTAATGACTTCTCCCTTAATCAAATGATTTGGGGTGAGAGGCTCTACATCATTAATATTATCCCCTACATAAGTAAGAGGTCTGTTATTGACAACATTCTCAATTTCACTAATGAGAGTGAGAAGTTCAAAGAATTCAATTTGTTTTTTACCTATTGATTTCTTTAGGCAATTCTTTATTGTTTGGATATTCCTTTCCCAGATTGCTCCATACCATGGTGAGGCAACAGGGATGTATTTCCATTTTATTTTGTTATTTTGTAGATATGTTATGGTATGTGAATTTTGTAATATGTCATTTATTTGATTTTCACCAGCCTTGAAATAGGTTGCATTATCTGTCCAAACAATTTTGGGTACAGAATGCTTAGCACAAAATCTTCTAAAGCTATAGACAAATGATTCTGCGGAGAGATCACTCACTACGTCTAAGCTGACTGCTCTAGAAGATGAACATGTGTAAAGTATGATGTACATTTTTTGTTCTGTTGTTCCCAGACCAACAGTCAAACTTCCTGTATAGTCTATGCCAACTGTTTCAAAAGGCCTATTAAAGGTGACTCTCTCTGTTGGCAAATCAGGAGGATTGGTCTTCCTGAAAGATCTGGAATGAATCCTTTTGCAGGTGACACAGTTATTCAAAACTGTCTTTACAGTCATTCTGCCTTTGGGTATCCAATACAACTTTCTAATGGCATTTAATGTTTGTGGAACGCCCATGTGATAAAGTTCATTGTGTTTCTCTCTAATAATTAGGGTTGTAATGTGATGGAACCTAGGAAGAAGAAGGGGTTGTTTACTGTTATATGTGATTTGTGATTTGTTTAATCTACCCTTACATCTTAATAAGCCATCTTTGTCAATGTAAAGATTCAAGTTTATTACCACAGAGGGTACTTTGTTCATTTGTTTACCAATTGTTAAAAAATCTATTTCATTTTTGTATTCTGTTTGTTGTATGTGGTTAATCCAATATTTGGTAGCTAGACTTGTATACATTTCATTATCATTATTTCTTTGTTTATTTATTTTCTTTAAACAGTTGTGAATGAATCTGAGACAGTAAGATGTTACCCTTACAAGTTTGCCAAAGTCAGAATAACTGTTATAATCTAATAGTGGCTCAACTTTATTTGTGGTTATCATGTTAAGTTTTACATTAATTTGTTCTGCTGGCCACATTGTTTCATCCTGAATGAATTCAGGTCCATGAAACCAATTTTTGTTGGATTTTAGTAATTTACAGGATAATCCTCTTGTGAGAAAGTCTGCAGGATTTTGTTTTGTTGGAATGTATCTGAAGGTTATGTCCAAATTTTGTCTAGCTTCTTTAATGTCTCTTAATCTGTTACGGACAAAGATGTTTTTTGAGTTTAGCTCATCAGAGTTGATCCATGCCAAGCAGATTTGACTGTCAAGCCAAATATATGTAGTTGTGATGTTTACATCATAATAGACTTCATGGAGAAATACTGTTATTTTTACAGCTAGATAACCCGCAAGTAGTTCAAGCTGAGGAATAGTTTTCTTTTGTTTTAAGGGTGTTACTTTCCCCTTGGCATAGATCAAATGGCTGCCATCCTCACCTACAAGGTAAGCGCAACAGCCATACACCTTTTCACTGGCATCACCAAATACATGCAAGGTTTGAGGTGTATCTCTGTGTCCACAAACTCTGGGAATATTTATGTTTTGTAATTTATTGAGATCTTTAGCTAACCTTTTCCAGCTATCTTGTTGTTTATTGGTTATAGGATCATCCCAGTCTACTTTCTGTTTCCAAAATTCTTGTAAAAGAACCCTGGATCTGATAGTAGAAGGAAGGAGTAAACCCATAGGATCAAATATTTTTGAACTTTCGGATAAGATCTTTCTTTTTGTGTTAGCTGTTGTATCTAAGGTGTAGCCTTTTGTGCAGAGTGAGTCATGAACTTTAGAATCTGAGTTCAAATCCCAGATCATGCCTAATGTTTTCACCCTGTTTGTTGGTTCTGTTAATCCTTTGTCTTCTGATTTTATTTTTTGATTTAGTCTCTCATTATTTGTGATCCACTCTCTTAATTCAAAATTACCTTCTTTCATTATTTTATCTGCTTTTATGTAAACTTCATTTAATTCTGACTCTGTTTTGGTTGATCCTACAAGGTTATCTACATAGAAGTGATCTTTCAAGAACTGAACAGTTAAATCATTTTCATCATACAAATTTAAGTGATGTTTGATGGTTAAAGCCAGTAAACTAGGACTTGCATTTGCTCCAAACAAAACCACATTAAATTTAAATGTTTTAAACCCTTTATTTAAGTCATATGGATCATTAAACCACAAGAATCTTAGTTGATCTTTGTCATAGTTATTTTTCAGATGAATTCTCAAAAAAGCTTTGCTTATATCACTTTGAACTGCATAGTCATCTAATCTAAATCTTAGAAGGATTTTTACAAGGTCTGAAATAAGATTAGGCCCCTCTATGAGACAGTCATTCAAGCTATGCTTATTGCCATCTTTAAGACTACAGTTATACACAACTCTAAGTTTTGTTGTGGGTGCATCCTTTCTATAGACTCCTGTGTGAGTAAGATAATGGCAGTTGTCTTTTTTAAAGGGGTGATCTTTAACTTCTTCAATGAAGCCTTTTTCTAACTGGTCCTTGAAAACATCATCATACATTTTAATTCTCTTGTCATTTTTTAATCTTTCATCAAATTATAGAGATGACCTTTAGCTACCTTTAGATTATCATTTAATTTTGGACTATTGATCTTCCAAGGTAGTTCAATTGAATAATGGCCATTTTCATACATGATGGTGTTTTCAAAATTTTCAGCCATTAATTGATTTTCATCTGTATGATCACCATCTTGCACCCCCACTGACTCTAATAGCCAGAGCTGTTGTACACCTTTATCTAATTCTTCAGTTGTTAATGATTTATTTAATATTTCAGTATTTATGTCATTATTTGAGTTGTGTAAGACCTTGTCATAATAGGGCAAGTTTGTTAGTCATATATTTTTATTTTTCATTGTTATTTTATATTTATCTATGTGTCCCAGTGGAGCTATACCCCAGTGAGTATCTAGAGCAATCCCATCTCCTATTCTGACTATGCCCTTCTGAATTAAGTGAATATAATCAGCTCCAATTAACATTTGAACATTATCTATTATATCATCATTTAAATTTCTATCTGCAATTTTATATTGCTTTTTAAGTTGTTGTATTACTTCTTTTAAATTTGGTATTTTAAATTTTTGTTGACCAACTTGTTCAATGACTACTACTTCTATGTTTGTTGTTTTATTCTCTGTGGGTATATCCAGATCTAAATTGACTGTATTATATTTTTCTTTCTGTTCATTTTCTTTGACAAATGATGTTATACACAATTCTTGTTCATTTTTATGAGTTTGTAGGCCTAATTGATTAACTAATGATTGATCTACAAATGTTTGTTGGGAACAAGAATCTATTAGACATCTTATAGGAGTTGTCCCACCTTCTTTATTTTTTAAATCCAAGGTTATTGTAGGTAGGAGTACACTAGAATTTTTATTGACATTATTTATTGATATATGTCCATTAAATGTTTTTTCATTTTTCTTTAGGTTTTGTTTATTTGAATTTTTAAATGAATCACAAAGACAAGAGACATGATTTAAACTTCCACAATTAACACATTTGAATCTTATTTTTGTTTTGCAGTCTTTGTTAGTATGTCCTGCACTGTGCATTTAGTACAAAGGTTTAACTGAGAACACCTATTTATCCGGGATTCTAAGTCTACATATTTAGTACATCGTGTGCTATAGTGATCATCAGCCGAACAAAATTTACACTTACGTACAAATTCTGTCGTAACATTAAAATTTCGTAGTGTAGGAGTTAGACCTATCACTTTTTGTTCTGATTTGTCTTTTTGTTGTGGTTGTGGTTTTGTTTGTATTTTCTTTGTTTGTGAATCAATCTTTGTTTGTGAATCAATCTTTGAAGATTTGTACATTGACAAAAATTTGGAAATTCATTCCTTATTTCATCAAGGGTAGGGTATGTATTTCCCGTTATTCTTTGGAAAATATCCCTAATTTGGGTAGGTAAACAATCAAATATTATGGCTTGGATAAACCATGCTGATTTCTCTAGATCTATATCATTATTTTGTAGATGACCTAACATGCATTCAATTTCACAATAGAAATTGTACAGATCCTGATGGTTATCCTTGGCTGGTTTTATATTTTTTAATTTTATTGCTAAATCATTTACTATTTCTTTTTTATTTAGGAAATTTCTTTCTAGTAATTTGAGAGCTATTTTATATGAACTGCCAATTGCCGGTAAGGCATCAACCAGTTTTAGGGCTGGGCCCTTTAAATAATTAAGGAGATAACTGAATTTGTCAACATCAGATATATAATCTTTGTTGCCAATTAAACTATCAAATTTTTCTAGAAAAGACTGAAATTTTGTTCGATCACCCTCAAATATTGGTACTTGTAATGTTGGTAACTTGGCTTTTAGTTGTTTATTGTCATCATTAGAAATGGATACATTTCTGAAGGCCTCAATCAAACTTTGATTTGTAGCCTCTAAATTATTTGGTAGATTATCTAAAGCAGCATATAATTCATTTATGTGAGAATCTATTTCAAAAATATTCTGTTCTTGTTCACACAAAAGTGCTGTATATGTCTCTTCACCAACATTTAACGCATCAGTTTCTGTAACAATTTCCTCGTCTATAATTATTATTTCCTGTTTAATTCTATTTAAACCACCCAAAATAGTATCATAATCCCTTTTATTTGGATTTTCTTTGCTATTAAAGGTAGTTAAAAGCCTGGTAATGACTCCCTTCCTTGCTGATCTCTTCCTTTTTAATGATTTAATCTTTGCCTCAATTGCTTCACATTCAGCCATATTTTGTTTATTTTATTTTTCCAAAATTAAGTCCCCAAAATCCTAAAACCCTTTCAACTCTATAAATAAGCTTTATTTTGGTTAAATAGGCTAGGCTTCTGATTACCCTTATTCTAGAATTTTACCACATTTATGACCAAATGATAAGTTTTGAAGCATTTGAATTATTTCTTATTTTTATTTTTAGTTAGGGCTTCGTAATTTATTATTATTTATATGTAGTAAGTATTTGAAAAAGCCAAACATGGAATAAATTCTGTTCAGATGTCAAAATGTTTGATAAGGCGTAATTTTATTATTTTTTTTTAATTTATTTTATTTTATTTTATTCAAGGTTAAGGTTTTCACAGCAAATAACCCTTCCCCACATGGGCCACCATTATAGATATGGAAAAAATAGGTCCTGCTCCAACCAGATTAGCCTAAACACAACCTAGGCTACGTTGAAGATGGAAGACCTAGGCCAAAGATGAACCAGCCTAACTATTTGTCCATAAACAGGACTTCCATACTCTTTTGTTAAACAATTACAGCTGAAATGTCAGCTTATTTAACCTAAATTTAATAACTGAAGGGAAATTTATGAACTTCTTACCTTGAAACTGTTATGAATTTTATCTCTTGACACCACTAAAACATTTTTATTCCCGCTTTTTCCATCGCTGTTCCTATGCTTAATCAGCTT
Source organism: Bathynomus jamesi (assembly GCA_023014485.1). Taxonomy (NCBI): domain Eukaryota; kingdom Metazoa; phylum Arthropoda; class Malacostraca; order Isopoda; family Cirolanidae; genus Bathynomus; species Bathynomus jamesi. The sequence continues at coordinate 104,630 of JAJOZX010004032.1, read as the reverse complement.
ATGCTTATTCAGCTTCTCGCCCTGTTATTCTGCTTATTCCGATCTTTTTCTTCTTCTTCTTAAAACCGTGTTGCTATTTCTAGCCATGGGATCTTTTTTTCTTTTCATCCCATATTTGTTTCTTCATTGGTGTCTTTTTAATTTTTCTCAGCAAGAGTTCATGTTCTCCTTCTGAGTTATTTTTCATTATTATTATTTATTTTAATGTCAATATGGCTTATCCAAGATTAGGTGGGTCTTCCATTTCCGTACTCCCAAATTTTCCATAGTACCATACTTTTTAGATTGTAAATGGTGTATATTCTTAGCTTAAGTTATGTAGGCTACTTGGTAGCAGTAAATACTTGCATGTTGATTAGCTGACTTGAGATTGATGTTTTGCAAGATATTTTTATTATAAAATATATAGTTCATGACTTGGATAACCTTGATAGGCTTGATGTAATGTAATGAATGAGAACCTATGGATTTTGCAGTGTTATAGTTTTGCTGAGACCTGAGATCTTAGACTATAGGTTTTATTCAAAATTTGATAATGAATTATTAAAATAAGGATTATGATCTTAGTTATTGGTATTTGTGTTTTACCTGTTGTATTAAAACATCTTGTTGATCAACAAGCATACTGCTGCGGTGGCTGTGTAGGCCGTAGTCCCCAAGTATCTGTTTTGTCGAACCACCCAGCACCTTTTCATATTTCTGGGTTCGGGATAGTCAAGAGACTGGGCAAAGATGTAATCTCCTCTGGTATCTAGGAATGCCTCTCTTGTCAGTGGTTTATTTCCAGGAGATTATTCAGGTCTGACTCGCATGTTAACTGTGAAGGACTTCCCCTAGTTCAGGTGTCTTAATCTGACTCTCCAATGAGTAGGAGAACCAACCACTCAGAGTCCAAGAAAGGGCTGGAATTCAAAGGTAGACCTAATAGAAGTAAACTATGCATTGTGTTTTTCTCTTTATTATATCTGAAATAAACAACTATTCAGTGTGACAGTATAAACATAACAAAGGGACTGGCAAGGAATCACAATTAACAAAACCTCTGGAACCCCAATAACACTTAGTGAGATTTGGCAGAAAGGATAGAAAGCAAGTGGGAGACAAGTACCAGAAATGACTTGCACAGAATGGTAACCCTTGTCCCAGCCTAGCTACCCTCCAAACTTGACCCCCCCCTTTATGACCTGAGTTTCGATTCCTTTATTGGCTGGCTAGTTAGTAGGGTTAGGGTCACAGGCCTGATTTCAGGGCAGATCCAGTGGCCAACAGTGGTTGACACAAACTGCGTAGCTCCCACTGGATTGGATCCACAATCCAGGCCTGATGAATCTGGACCACACGAGTTGAATCCCAACTGGTTTGCCTAGACAACACAAGATTATTAGTTACATGCACCAAGCACCATTAATCACAATAATAACATAACATAACAGGCAATTAACCACAAACATTAACTGGAATCATGACTTCATAATTGATCACTGGAAAACATAATTTACTCATGAAATCAAAGCACACAAATAATAAATAACCAACATAAAAAAATAATAACTATAAACATTGACAATTATGGCAAACCTATCTCACATGAGTTAATCAACCCATAATCAGTGCCAAACAAGCATGGGCAAAAAACCTAACTCTGGAATAATATGACTGGTGACCTATAATAATGATAATTGGGTCTCTAGCTAGTTACATGACAGGGTGGCAAACCTATCTATACTCAGTCACAGTTTCAACAACCTATATATATATGTACTTTTAATAATAATAATTAACAATGATAATGATGGTGAAATACAAATGACAACACCACAATAACTAGGAATAAAGATTATGAAGAAATCTTTATTCCTATTGTACTCTAGCCAAGGATTACAAGCTAGAGCACTTAACATCATACCTTTCAAGGTTTTCCAAACTCCCTTGGCTTCCAACTTTCTATTCCAGTTTCATAACCTTTTAATAGGCTTTATCATTGCCCGGCTTAATAACTAGATTCCTGTGGGGAAGAGAGAAACTTGTGAGAAGACCCAGATAGGACTTGAAAATTAGGGTGAGGTTTTTGTGAAAAACTCCAGAACCCTAAAAGGGGGATTTGAAAATCAGTGGGGGGTTGTGAGAAACTTCATAACCCCAACAATACCTTCAGAAAATAATCATAAAAAGAATATGTTGAATTAGTGCTTGACTTGTATGCATCCTCCTTAGTTATATTATCAAGATTTTAAAAAGCACTGTACTTGGAATGCAGGTCATTCCATGTCAGTTCAATGGAATTTTGGGTAAAAAAAACGTGACCATCACCTATTTTTTTGAAAATTGGCACACTTATAGATCTCGGTGAGGAAAACAGAATGGCACTTGTTTCAACACTCGTCATATGGTTCCGGAGATATGGCCATTCGAATTTTGTGAAAAAAGGTAAATTTCCAAAGTCATACCATATTTCAACATGAAATATATCAGCTCCTATTGCACTTACAGAGACCATTTAAACACTGTTTTAAAGCTTTTAAGCAGATCTAGAACTGTTTCTATTCATATTTTACCTCAGTGGTAAAAAAAAAAGTTGATCTTATTTTTGACCTTTGACCTTGTGTAGGTCATTTGATGTCACAACCAATTTTTTTCTCCTTTCACCCAATTTTGGGTACACATGTCTACCTTAACCTAGAACAAGATTTTTAGTGTTGATTAAGTTAGTATAGACGCTACAGCCATTTCAGTGGACCATACCTACCTCCATTTTGACCAAGTACCTTTTTCCACCAAACTTTGGAGCGCTGTTTCTTTGGAATTGTTTGAGCTAGAGTGTTGAGAAAAGTACCATTAGATTTGTCTCACTGAGATCTATAATGTCTGCTATTTTTAAGACAATTTGCCTTTTAATATGTATATTAAAATAACCTATTCCTTTATTTTTACCAATTGAGTTATAAGAACCGATTCTTGTCTAGCTGGGTGAAACCATGAAAAAAGAGGCATCAACATAACTATATATTTAAAAAAGGCAGTTATTAGGTATTTACAATATATTTTATGGAAGCCATTATTGTTACATTTATAATAATAATAAAGTATTTGTATACGCCTTTCAAGGTAATTATTTATCCTACCAAAGATTTGACTTTAGACAAAAACACATTCTTTTGGCCAAAGCTCTGCAAGCTTTGAAAATCCTATTTTAATTGTTGGATGGTTTGTTTTAAAAAGCTCAAATGCTTCTCTTTTAGGTTGCATAAGATTAGCAATTTTTGTTTCCTTTCCCGCTTACCATCAGCTCCTTTTACAGAAACATAGTCTTTCAACCGTGGCATTTGTCTACTCACATCTGGTGAATGATAGAAGTCAATTACTTTGGCAGCAGTTTCACTATTCAGGCGTTTCCCCAAACATGGATTAGGAGTTGAAAGCATTCCCTTCTCCCTCACCAAACTCTTTGCTTGCCTAGCCATGTAATCTGAGCACTTAAATTCTTCTCTGATCTTTACTTGTGTCCATCTTTTTGGTAGGATAGTAAGAATTGTCAGTTTTTCACTTCGACTTGTCACTTGATTAAATTTACCTTTAGTTGTTGAAGAATCTCCAGTTCTGTATCATCTGAGTCACTGCATGAAATTGGTTGTTTAGTTGCAAGTTCAAGCTTTCTTTTCACAACTACTACTACTTTCCTCAACTTTCTCTTTGTGTAACCAGCGCTGTCAGAGAGTTTACATGGTTTTATTGAGGTCTCATCCAAGTGTGGCCAACGAAGCATTGAGTTTACTAAGCTCATACTGCATTTCAACTACATCTCCAACGGTTTCTAGCTCAGATGGGGCACTTGATGAGGTGGATGGTGATTTTTCAAGTAGTTCACATTCAGGCATTGGAGATGGATGATTTGCTAGTATATTTCGACAGGTTGCGCATGCTTTATGATTATTTGTTAGTTTCAATTCAGGATTTTGATCAATCAAATTTTTAGTGAATGCACAAATGCCTTTTTTCACTTTTCCTTTGTGTTTTTTAAATGGGTCACAACAGAACCTGCCCATATTCAAACTGCTGAAATCCATGTTTATCTAAAAAGAAAAAAAAAACATGTGTAGCTTAAAAGCCAGGGTTGGGTTCAATTACACAAAATGGAAACAATTACAATTTTTTTTATTTTTCTTCAGATTAATTAGTTAGTATTGTACTTCACAATTGCAATTACAATTAATTTTGTCTGAATCAATTACAATTACACAAATGTAACTACCGTATTTGTCGGCTTATAAGACACACTTTTTTTCCTTATAAATACCTTAAAAAATTGCCCTGCGTCTTAGAAGCCGAAAGTGGCAGTACAGCACATCAATTAATTAACTGATTAATAACAAATAATAAGAGTAATAATCATATTATCTTTCTTTATTGGCTTTTGGGTTTTCTTTTTATTGAATTTTACATATCCATTGTATTAACAATAAAGTGCATCAAAAACTTTTTTTCTTGAATTTACCTTTCCAAAATTAAGGTGCATCTTTCATGGCGCAGCATCTTGTAAGCCATCAAATATGGTATCTATTCTATATATCTAAATATATATCAATATCTAAGTATAACTAAATAAACTATGAAAGGTTTATTTTCATTGGATGATGTATGACTGCCAGATCTAGGGGTATAATTTTTAACAATTGACATTAATTGATCAATTACATCAGTTATAGCTCAAAAATCAATTACAGTTACCTTTATTTTTATTTTATTTTGAATCAATTACAATTAATGGAAATTAGGATCAATTAATTAAAAATACAATTATAATTATTCATTGTATCCAACCCTGTTAAAAGCTATTTTTGCTTAGATGGCACAAATAAAATTTGGGACCTACTGATCTTGTTTCAGAGGTCTACAACAAGAAAAAATGTGCAGTTTGATTTAGATTGGAATAAATACAGATGCCAAAAAAATCCTTGCTCCAAGGTTTAAATAAGCTTATTTTCACATGGGTACATACTGTTGTATACAATGAATAAATACACAAAGTTAAGTAATTCTATTAAAACTCATCTAACTCTTAAAACTGAACTTATATTATATAATTCTCTGAAATATACAAAAAAAAATTAAAGTTTATAATAGGGCCAGATACTTATTTGACCAAATAACTGGGTTAGGTTAGATAATTACCAATTTTTTTGAAAATTAGCAGACATTATATATCTCAATAAGAAAAATCTAATGTGGTATTTTTCTCAACACACTAGCTCAAACAGTTCCAAAGATACCTTGCTCCAAAGTTTGGTGGAAAAAGGTACTTGGTCAAAATGGAGGTGGGTATGGTCCACTGAAATGGCTGTAGCACCTATACTAACTTAACACTAAAAATCTTGTTTTAGGTTAAGGTAGACACGTGTACAAAATTGGGTGAAAGGAGAAAAAAATTGGTTGCGACAGCAAATGACCTACACAAGGTCAAAGGTCAAGAATAAGATCAACTTTTTTTTTTACCACTGAGGTAAAATATGAATAGAAACGAAGTTGTAGATCTGCATGAAAGCTTTAAAATAGTGTTTAAATGGTCTCTGTAAGTGCAATAGGAGCCGAGATATTTCATGTTGAAATATGGTATGACCTTGGAAATTGACTTTTTTTTTTTTTTTACAAAATTCGAATGGCCATATCTCCGGAACCATATGACCTAGAGTATTGAAACAAACATCATTCTGTTTTTCTCAGAGAGATTTATAAGTGTGCCAATTTTCAAAAAAATCGGTGATGGTCACGCTTTTTTCGCCATTGAACTGACATGGAATGACCCATACATCCTTTTTTAAAAATCTTATACTTTCCTTTCTTACAGTTTAATATAGTAAAGCTAATGACATGGGACATTGCAATTGTAAGGTATGGAAGTCAGAATGGGAGGGGTGGAAGGCAGTTGAGTATGGGCAGGACTAGGTAGATCACTCTTCTTGGACAAAGTTCAAGAGTAGCTCAATTCCCCAAAATTGGTTGAACACCCATGTTTTAAAACTAATTTCTTTATTTTTTTATCATTCTAGTAGGTACAGGTGCCAGACCAAGAGAAGTTGAGATGGTTAGGAACAATGGAAAGTAATTGTTAGCTAGTTGATGGAGTGTATATACAATTAGAAATTCAGAAGTTTTGTTTCATTTGAAATAGGATGTACATTAGTTTATTTAAGGATAGACCTAGACCACATTTTATCAGATGTTGTACTCTCAAAATAATTAACCAGAACACAAGACTTACAGGCCTATCAGGCTTACACAAGATAATAAAATGCTAGAACTATTGATAAGTAGCTAGGTATTCTATTTAGGTATTAACTTAGGGTTAGAACTTATTAACAATAGCTTTTGGCTAAGTATAAATTTGATTAACATATTACTATGTAAGAATTGATACACATGTTATAATTAGTATGTCACATATGTATTAGTCTTTATATTTAATTATTGTTTTCCATTTTCAGTTTGGCTTGGGTACAGTAGTGCATCATGGATAAAACAAATGAAAAGCCAAATCCATTCTTACCTTCAGAAAAAACAACCAGATCAGATTCCAGTGATATATTTAGTGGAATACCAAAACAAAAATTTACTAAAAGGGTTGAAAACCCAGTTTTAAGTCAAGCTATTTTTGAAAATCCTTCTTCCAGTGTACAAAATGTATTTGATTCCTCAGTCCCACAACGACATTTTGGTATGACCCAACAAGAGACTTTAAGAGGAGGGAAAGAAACAGTAAGTAGTGAATCTGCAAATCTATTTGGAAATGTACCTACTTCCACTTCCAATTCTGGTTCCTCCTCATTTCAAGGTACAAATATCTTTGGTGGTAAAATAGCTTCTACAGATCCTGAAGACACACTGCCCTCTGAGAAAACTTCTTATACATTAACTCATTCATCAACACCCAAAACCTCAGAGTCAACAGATTGTATTTTCAGGGGAAATGAATCGAAATCTTTGCCATTCAATTTTAAGTCATACTCAACCCCTATTCTTTCCGAGGCATTTGGTACTCCTTCCCCAGTGTTCTCATCTCAATCAAAGCAAAGCAAAGATTCAAAGCTTGCTAATATATTTGGAGGAAAGCAAACCCAAGAACTTTCTCTTGTCTTTCCAACTACTCCAGAAATACGTGGCTTTAGTCAAGTAACAAGTAACCCTATTTCTACATTTTCTAAACAGGGCAGTAAAAAAGCGAGTCAAATGATTAATGAAAGCGACTCTGTTAGAAAAACTGCTTTCATGAGTGTACCTAAACCACCTTTAGTTTTCAGTTCAAAATTTGACAAAAAGTTTAGTGAAAATGAGCAGCCCAATAAAGCTGGAATTTCTATCTCATCTAAATTAAAAGTTGAATTATCACAAGGAGAAACTGCTGCAGTTAAAATCTTTCATTCTGAAGGGAAGAGTCATCAGACAATGAGTAAGCAGAGTTCAAATATATTTCATAAGATACCACAAAAGAAGATCCCAGAAGATAGTTGTGATCCTTTTGATTCTGCAACTAAAGAATTGCATAGTGAAGCAAAGAGTCCTCGAAAAGAATCAACAATGCTTATTGCAGTGGATATTCCTAGTAATTTTCTTGATAGAAGTGTCCTGCAAACTCATTTTATGAAGTTTGGAACTGTTAAAAAAATTCTTATTAATAAGAAATCAAATCAGGCATCTGTTTATTTCACCGATCATAAATCTGCTGCTGAAGCAAAAGCCAAAGGTAAAAGGCTACATCCTCTTCTACCTGAAATGAAATTATTTTTTGGAGCCCATCCTCAAAGTAAGAAGCGAAGTGAAACAGTGAAAAAGACTTGTGAACCTGTAGAACCACCTTCAGATTTTCAGCAGCCTCCCAACAATGTAGAAGTAAATGTACAGCCCCCTCCATCTGAAAGTGCCATTGAAAAAAATAAATCTTTAGCATTCCCCAAAAAAAGTGAGTTCAGGAGTAAAGCCCCTAGTGGAAACCTTGGATCAGTTAAAGATTTCTCAGTTCTTATGAAATCTCAAGCCAAAAATAATTATGACAGATACTTAATTCTGGATGCGAGGGATAAATCTATAAGATCTAAACAAAAAAAAGTTGTGGATGTCAAGAAAGCCCATTATTTGTTAGCAACCTGCCCGGATATGTGTCCAGAAAAGGAAAGATATTCTAGAGATATTCAGTATGATGTTAGTATTTATGAAATGACTGATGGCGAAATTGATCATAGATTAGCAGTGAAAAAGTTTTCAAGAAGCAGTGCTGATAAGGACGAACCTCTTCCGCATGAATTAAGACCAGGGCCAGTTCTCAAGATGACAATGAACTTTCTCACTTCTAACATCATAGGAAAAGGAGATGAGGAGAATGTTCAAATAGATTTGTGGTATAACTACTTGTGCAACAGAACCAGAGCTCTAAGAAATGACATCATGCAGCAACACCTACTTGATCATAACGCCGTCTACGTTTTAGAAAGGTGCACGCGATTTCATATTCATTGTTCTCATCACTTATGTGAAGAACCTGCTGACTACTTTGACGCCAAGATTAATGCTGAACATTTGACTAAGAGTCTCCAGTCTCTAAAAGAATTGTATCATGATATGGGGGAAAAAGGAATCTGTTACGAAAATGAAGCAGAGTTTAGAGCTTATGAAATACTTCTTTGTGTCAATGATGGTAATGTAATTTTCAAGTACTTAAAATTTCGACACCCTGTAAGAAACTCGAAGGAAGTTCAGTTTGCGGTTAAAGTTCTGCATTCTATTCATGCAAATAACTATGTACAATTTTTTAAACTACTAAAGGAAGCTACGTATTTACAAGCTTGCATTATGCATAAGTACTTCACAAATGTTCGCCTGAAAGCTCTCAGTATAATTGTCAAAGCTTATAGTTCACAGTTATTGCCAGTGGAAAAGGTCATGAATATGTTGGGCTTTTCAAATGAGTCAGAATTTGAGAAGTACATTAAGTTTTTTGGAATTACTGTGAATGAAGATTCAAAAGTGGTTATCAATAAATCAAAATTTTCATCAAATCTGGAAACTGTTCCCCCAATATCAAAGTCAGTGGATATGATCATGGCAAAAAAAAAATTAGCAGTTAGAGAGATTGTTCAAAATGACTCTGTTCCTGAAAATCCTTTCGCGTATTACCATCCTCATAACAGCTTTGACTCTATGGGATTTTTAAAGCAAGATGCTTTAGATGCCATAGATCAAAACTCCTCAGTTGATCAACCAGGGCCATTGAGGGAAAATGAGACTAGTATTGAAGATCTTGATAATGAAGGTCTACAAAAAGAGTTATATTCCAAAGTGGAAGAAATGGAAAAAATTAAGTTACTCAGCAAGTACTTCAAAGGATGGAAAAACTTTGTTAAGTTTCAGAGAGAGAAGAAACAGTTGGATGCAGAAGCTAAGATTTTAGTTTTGAAAAGGATAACCAAAGTTTGGAAAGAGAAAGTGGCGAAAACTGCAGAGTTAAACAGAAAAGCTGATAGTCATTTACTATCAAAGTATTTTCAGAAATGGGAAACTCACATACAGTGTTCAAAAGAGAATAAAGAGTACATTAAAAAAGCAAAGATGATCGAAAGAAGAATATTACTGAGAAAATTGTTTAATATGTGGAGATCAAAGACCTACTTTAAAAAATCTGTTAAGAAAGCAAAATCGGCGAGGGAGTATTTACTGGCTCACAAATTCTTTACCAAATGGCGTTTCCAGACTCAAGCTTCGCTTGCACAACAAAAGAGTGAACAATTTTATGCAGCTATACTTATGAGGTCTTCCTTTACACAGTGGCAAGCGTGGTGTGCCGTAAAGAGAAAGAAGAAAAAAGTTAATTTTGAATCTTTCCCCGCAGTAGGAAGTCAGCTTTCTGTCGATGATCAAAACAAATTGTTGGATTGGGGTTACAAAAGAGATCATCATTTAAACATGTCTGCGTATCAGATGTTAAAAATTAATAGAGATATTCATGGAAAGAGTCGTAAACACTTCTCGCTTCAACAACTCTCGGGCATTGTGGCTTGGACAGCTTTGCCTTTACTGCACAGATTTCGGGCTGATGTTAACTTGAAGGCTCCTGATTTTTCCGAAAATATTTTCAGCACATATTTTAAATTTCTGTTGTTGACTGAACCCGATACAGACGCCTATCTGTTGGAGTGGATTAGAACCAAATTTAATATCCTAGAAGTAGAAGACTTGTCTGTACCTTTACATTGTCAAACTCAGTTTACTTCACGTCATGGTGGAATAAATTACACTATTATTGTATCAGAAAAAGAATTTTCTTTCGCTTCTAAACTAAATTTAGATGGTGCTTCAGTTGTAGTTTTAGTTGCTAATGAGGATAAATTGGAGCAGTTAAATCGTTTTGCAGTTAATGTGGATAAAGTTCCGTATCTCATCATGTGTAAGAGTGAAAGCAATGAACTCCTCCATCAAGATACTTGGTTGATGACAAAAGAAACTATAGATAACCCTTTAACGTCCGAGAAGTTGTTTAATTTTGTATTTAATCTTTGGCAGTTAAGGAATGAACATTATAACCTGCAAACGAGCAAATGCGCCACAGTCGTAAGTAGATTTGTTTCAAAGAAAGTTCTAGCTCCCATTTATCATATAGTAAGCCAGAGAAAATTTTATGGAAAACTGACAGTATGCCCTTCAAAAGTTGTTGAATTTTATAATGCGGCCATCACCCATGCCCACGCATGCTTGGAAGAATCCAAGGCCCTAGCGTGTGATTGGCCACCCTCTGAAGCACTCTCTCTCTCTAGTGGAAACTCCAAACTCTGGAATGAGAGAGACTCTCGCATAATCACGTCCGCAATGAAACAGGTCATGTTGCCCCCTTTCATTCTTCAGTTAAATTTATCATGGCCTTTCCTTGAAGAACATTTAGCAAAGTATATTAAAGATGTAGTTTCGTGCGATGATTGGGAAGGAAATCTTTACTCAGAAGTTAGAAAAATCATTAAAGAATCGCAAAGAAAGTTGGATGAAAATGAAATGTATCTTGGTCTTAGTTCCGAGTCTCGTGTGTTCTACCATGAAATTCCATGGGTGGACGTTCTAAATTGTTGCATATTTTTCAAGCTTTCTCGCCTTCCAGAAGTGGATGTTGCGTATAAGCTGTCAGACTTTGAATCTTTTGATCGTAATCAACGTTGGATATCTAAGTTAAGATCATCGGAAATTGTACACGTCACGAGTAAAACAGAGGAAACTACGACTAAAAGAAAAGCGCCGCCTCTGACTTATTCTGAACCCAAAAAAATTAAAAAAATTGAGTCTCGACTCCTTCGCGACATTGAAGAAGAAAAGCGGAAAGCTTTCAATTACGAAAATGAACTTAAATCCCTTTTGTTAGTTGAGGAAGAATTGAGGCTTCTGTTTCCAAACTACGACGAAGCTTCAGTGGAATTAAATTGTTAAATATGCTTAATCAATCTACGATAACTTTAATTTATTGTTTTAAAAAAATTTAACGGAAAAGAAACGTTAGGGAGGCTATTAAACATTTTGCCGATTACATCAGAATAGAAAGATTTTTGTATTTGCAGAACTGCTTAATTTAGCGCGTGTGATATGGCTTTTAATTAAAAGTTACTTATTGAAAAATAAAATAAATTTTTCAGATGTTGCAGTAGTTAACGCAAAGTATCGTTAACTATGAGTTTTTTTGCTTTACTTTAATATATTGCTAGGATATTATTGTAAATTGCGAGGATTTTTAAGTAACTTATTCTCAGTTGCTTTTGTGTATTTGACTTTCTTTTCGTAGGTTTAAGTTATGTAGATACTTCAGTCAATTGAAATCCCAATTTATTAATTTTTTCAGTTAACTTTAATGATCACTGTTAAGATTGAAAGGTGCGATTTTTTTAGTTTGTAGAATAAAACTAGTTCAGATTTTGTTTTGTCTCCAACCAAATAAATTTGGAGGGGCCATACTCGGTTGCCCTTGTTCGTCCTCACGATTTCGTGTCTGTGATATAACTTTTCAACTGCTCAGTATAAATTGGTGAAACTTGATAAACATGTGGATCATCGCCGGACGATATGTTGTAAGCAGGAATCGGGTATTTGCGTCAAAGATCAGGGTCAAATGCAGCTTTTTCGTGTCCACGCCATAACTTTTGAACCATTTAACATAAATTAATGAAAGCGCGCGCACATGGATCATCACAATATGATGTATCGTGAGCAAGAATTTGGTCGTTGTATCAAAGGTCAAGTGGAGGTTTGTGTCCTAACTTTGGAACTACGAAAAACACACACACACACACACACACACACACGCGCGCGCGCGCGCGCGACGAGTTTTGAGCAACACTTGAGTCTCCACCAAAAGTCAAATGGAAGTACACTATAAATTAACCACTTCACAGACTATCAATCAACTGCGAAAACAACAATTTACAACTGCTATTATCTGTTGCGTGTACGAAGATCAGGAGCACTCTAGCCTTTGTAAATTCTTCCCAAGAAGATTTCTGTATTGGATTTTAGACATATTTCTAGTGTAAAGTAAAGGAGGAAGGAATAGAAGAAACATATTCCATATTAGAGCAATTTAGTAGACAGGCGGGCAATACATTTTCAGAACTCCAACAAAGAGAGCAACACAAAATTGCAGACGAAGGATAAGCACAAATAAGAATGTTCTTTTAATATATTCACAGTAATAACTGAATCTACACAAAATAAAACCAAAAGTTAGCAGCTGACGAGGAAGCTTCTAGCAGTGGCTGTATCCTCCAGCGCGGGACACGTCAGCGCGTCAACGTCAACGAAAAAACGTGGAACGTCAACGCGAAGAGGAGGCGACGTCAAACCGAAGACCAACGCGCTGGTGGCCAAACTTCCTCAAATCTCCGTGCAGCGGGCTATTTACGGTTGGCCAGACTGGCAGTCGACGACCTGCTGTGTGGCACGGTAGAGTGCCGATCGGCTCCCGGTGCCGGGCCTATACGAACGTGCTATTTTTTTCATTTACGGAGAGCAATTGCGTGCCGGACGTGCTCCCCGGACTACTATTACTCTCCGGCGACATTAAGATTAATCCAGGCCTCACTACAACTTACACATGTCACCATACACAAAGACATAGACACAGTAGGACAATGAGACACACACACAAGCATGATATTAACATATTACAGTACAACGTAGATGGCCTCACAAAGAAAATCATGCAGTTTATGGAATTCGTACACAAACAAGACATTCACATAGCACTTACAAGAAACAAAACTAAAACGCGCACACAAAACACCCACCATCCCTGACTTCACGGCGATCCGTCAAGATCGTACTGGGGGTCACGGGAGTGGACTCATCCCTTACATACGTAAAAGCATTAGCTACACTGATGCCACCCAAAACATTACAAACACAATCCAAGCAGATAACACGATAGAAATACAGGCAATTAGCATTAAAATACGCGCCAAACACACCACCACACTCAACATTTACATACCACCAGATAGTTCACCTCGGGTGCCAGCCATTACAATCCACAGTTACACCATCTGGCCTCTCTCACTAATGTCATCGTAGGAAGAGACTTCAACGCTAAAGACACTAGTTGGTACCTGCACAACCAAAACACCACCAGAGGCGCCAACATAGCCACACAACTAAACAGCCTTTTCATTCTTAACAACACAGAAGAACATACATACTTCAAGCAGGATACTCAAACTCCTCCCCAGACATAACGTTCTGTTCCCCCCTCACTAGCAACACGTACAGTTACTGTCTGTCTGCGTACACACTGGAGAACAGAAAAACAACTGTCATCAGACCACCTACCCATCATCATTACAACACGTTCTACACTGATTGGGAACAGTTCAAAATACAGACTGAACAACAATAGCACACCTATCATAAACATCAATACAACACGAAAGACATTCAATCAGATCATCAATAATGGAAACAAATTCATAGCCAAGGGCAACATTAGGAAATATAACCCAAATTACACTAGAGAAATAGTCCACCTCATAAGGCAACGTAATAACCTCAAACATAACTCGCAAACACCACACACACAAGCCATAAAACGGCAGATAAACAACTCAACACAGAAATAAACGACAAACTTAAAGAAAAACAAACAAACATTTAGGGAATTCATAACAACACTAAACCACTCCACGGATACATCCAGGCTATACAAGACTATAAACAGCATTACCCACTTTAACAGTGGCATTCACACCCGACACGCGGCTATCTGTCTCAGCCAAAATAATATCGCAACATATACACAGCAAGCTAGCATTCTACTTAATCACTACGCAAATATAAGTCACTTAAGCAGAGACAACAACCAGAAACACGTAGACAGACAAACAGCCACACACAAGAAAACCAACAGACTCGACACGACCATTACACCCTTCAATACAGACCAGACCACCAAGATCATCAAAAACATTAAGAATTCGAAGGCTACTGGACCAGACAACATATCTAACATACACCTTAAACACTTGGGGCCCACAGGGAATACTAACTCTCAAACATCAGCACATATTCGTACCAACACTATTATTCCTGACACGGAAACAAGGTAAAATTATTACACTACTCAAACCTAGTGATGTTAAAAAAACTTTTTTTTTTTTTTAATATAGATATTGCCAATTTAATTATAAGGTATACTTTTGCAATGATATTGAGGTGACGTGTATGTATATATATATGTATATAGTCTAAAAGTCACTAAAGGGGAAATATCACTAAATCTAAGCTGAATGGCAAGAGCAAGTCATAAACGAACCAACGCGGCTGTTCGTATTGTTTTGGGCTGGCCTAGACATGTTTTTTCCTATCTGACCTAATCTTTGGTGCTGAGTATAATTAGGTGGTGTTTCTAAGGTGACAAATGGGGTAGAAAGTTGTCCGTACTTAAGTATAGTTAGGGGTAATGTCTATAGCTTCTAAGTTGGTAATGTAAGAGAGAGTTAGGTAGGCCGTTTGTGGGACACAGAAATCTAATGGTAGGCTTTCCAAGGAATATCTAATTCAACGCACCGGTAAGTGCTTTTGATTGTTTGCTAGAACCTAAGTAACCTAACTGGGGTGTCTACCCCACGCTATTACATTTGGCG
Source organism: Bathynomus jamesi (assembly GCA_023014485.1). Lineage (NCBI taxonomy): Eukaryota > Metazoa > Arthropoda > Malacostraca > Isopoda > Cirolanidae > Bathynomus > Bathynomus jamesi. Next base: position 89,481 of record JAJOZX010004032.1, on the reverse strand, counting down.
ACGAGGATGGGATTCGATTAAGCTCATTTGATTAAATTTTGTTCATTGGGTTAAATTTGGCTCATTGGTTTAATTTGGCTTATTGGGTTCAAGTGGTTGTTTGGAAAATTGGATGTAGCCTAGTGGGTCGTCCGATTTGGTTTGTTTGTGTGGGTAAGCTACCGTACTATAGCGTAGGTCCCGCCGGCCTAACTCTAAAACTAATTCCTACTCAGCCCTAACTCTAATACAATTCATTATTCAGCCCTAACCGGGGAGTAACTAGATCAAATTTAAACCTAATCTAACCTACTTCACGTGATTTGGCCTAATTCGGTTTTGCTCTAGCATGTCGGTGATTGGCCATATAAGCCCCTACGAGGACTTCGAAGCTTATGCCACTAGGGTGAGGTTGTTTTTCGAGGCAAATTCCATTCCTGATGCTAAGAAAGTACCTACCTTTTTAACTATAATAGGCCCTAAAACGTTTGGTTTAGTTATGGACCTAGTTTCTCCTAAAGCACCGGAAACCTGCACCTATAATGAATTGGTACAGGCCCTAACCGATCACTACAAACCCCGAGTAGTTCTCATCTATGAACGTTTCAAATTTTATTCAAGGCATCAGACGGGAAATGAAAGCATTGCAGTTTGTTGCAGGAATAAAAAGCCATAGCCGTACGTGTAAATTTGGGGACAAATTAGATGAAATGCTAAGAGATAGGTTTGTAATGGGTCTCAAAGAGGAGTCTACCCAGAGAGCCCTATTAGTAGGCTGACCATACGTACCGTTTTGAACGGGACAGTACCGTTTGTTTTATATTTCCTGGCCGTCCCGTCGTTTTAATAAAAATGTCAATTTTGTCCCGGTTTATGTACTTACTTTTTCATGAATACAGAATATTACATAACCCTGTCCCTTTTTTGCCATCCCAATGTCCCGTTTTTGCCTCAAGGAAATATGGTCAGCCTACCTATTAGCCATACAGGACCTAACTTTGTCAGGCTGTAGAAATAGCTACGGCTAGAGAAGCGGCTGCTAAAGATGTTGGAGCTTTTGGAAATCACAGTAGTAAAGCCCAACACGTAAATAGCTTTAAATCTTCTAGGCCTGGCAGACCTAATGAGCCTACTAGACCCAAATAAAAGGTATGAGGCGAATACGACTAAGCCTACTAATTCTACTAAGCCTTCCAAGCCATGTACAGGGTGTGGAAAACACCAGTGGAAGAAGGATTGCCCTTTTAAAGAAGCAGTTTGCCGAAACTGTAGTAAAATAGGCCACATAGCTAAAGTGTGTTTTTCAAAGAAAACGAAGGGTGAAAATTCTAATTTTAACATTTCTAGTGTAAATCCTCAAAATGGAAATACTTCGAACATTGGAGTGGAGTACCTATTTTATGAGCAGCAAAGTGGGAAAAATACAGGTCCATATATTGTAGAGGTAGGCCTAAATGGAATTACAGTCAGAGCTGGGCAGTATTTAAATACATTTGTATTTAAATACATTTGTATTTAAATACATTTGTGTATTTAGAACTGTATTTATAAATACATTGTTTTTCATGTATTTAAATACAGTATTTAAATACTTTAATGAGTATTTAAATACAATGTATTTAAATACTCAAAATATAAAAATGTAAATACTTTTACTGGTTTAATACACGTTCTGTACTAGCACAGTACGACGCATCGACAGTGTAGTACAGCATGGTTCATGTTTCAACGTGTCAGTTCAATCAGTTGTGTGCCACTCTTAGTCGAAAGCGGTTGATTTCTTTATCGTGTGCGTGTCATGGCTTCAACAAGCAAATCCGGTGAATCAAACAGTGATATATCTGCAGATAACAATTTAGTGCACCCTCTGTTTGATGGAAAATACTTTAAAATTAAATCTAAAGATGGTAATAAGGTAAAGTGCACCTGCTTGCTGTGTAAACACGAAGTCTCTGCTGCAAGCAATGCTACAACGAATCTGTACACTCATCCTTTATCAAGCATTTTATATTGTTGTTACTCAGGAATTAGTGAATGCATATATTAAAATTTGTATGTATTTAAAATGTATTTACAAATGTATTTAAATACAATTGATGTATTTTGTATTTAGTATCTAAATACATTCGTAAAATGTATTTAGTATTTAGTATTTAAATACATTTCTCCCATGTATTTAGTATTTAGTATTTAAATACATTCAATGTATTTATTGCCCAGCTCTGATTACAGTTCCTCTAGAATTGGATACGGGTGCTGCCCGGACGGTCATGTCGAAGACAGTTTTGATAAGATTTTCAAAAACAACTAAACTACATGCATCTAAAACGATTTTGAAGAAGTATAGGGACATACAAATACCTATTTGTGGAGAAGCATACGTCACAGTTACACTCAACCAGAAAACTTTGTCTCATCCCTTAACCCTTTTAGTGGTGGATGAGCAAGGGCCTACTCTACTAGGCCGTGATTGGATTGATGCTTTGAAAATGCCAATTGACAAAATCTTGCCAAGGGGTCAGGCAGATGTGCATACACACTCATATCCATCTGACATAGACTCATTGTTAAGGGAGTTTTCTTCTGTTTTTGGGCCTGAAGTAGGCAACCTAAAAGGCCATCAGGTCTGCATAGAAGTAGATCCTAATGTAACTCCGAAATTTTGTAAGGCTCGTTCAATTGCACATGCACTGCGGGAGAAGGTAGATTTAGAAATTGACAGGCTGCTAAAAGATAAAATTATTGAACCAGTCACACACTATAAGTGGGCTGCCCCAGTAGTTCCTGTACTAAAACCGGACAAGTCCGTGCGGTTATGTGGGGATTACCGTTTAACAGCAAATAGAGCCGTCCTTCTAGATTGCTATCCTATACCCAAGCCTGATGAATTATTTAGCTCTCTTGCTGGGGGTAAATATTTTACAAAACTCGATATGTCCCAAGCCTATGCTCAACTAAGTTTAGATGAAAACTCTAAAGAATTAACTATTATAAATACGCACCGAGGCCTATATGAGTACAATAGGCTATGCTATGGAATAGCATCGGCTCCGGGTATTTTTCAGAGGACAATGGACCAAGTTCTAGGTCACATTCCAGGGGTACTTTGCTTTCTAGATGATGTCCTCATTTCAGGTTTGTCTAAAAAAGAACACCTAACTAGATTAACCACGGTTCTAAAAAGACTCCGGGATGCCGGACTTAAGCCAAAGAGAGAAAAGTGTTCATGGGTCACTAACGAGGCTTCATATTTAGGGTTCCGCATAGATGCCTCAGGCATTCACCCAACGGTGGATAAACTAGAAGCAATAGCAAATGCACCACCTCCACAAAACATCACACAGTTACAAGCTTATTTAGGTCTCCTAAACTTTTATAGGAAATTTTTGCCTAATGCATCGACTTTCCTTGAACCCCTAAATAAGCTATTACGATCTGGGGAACAGTGGAGATGGGAGAAAACTCAAAAGGAAGCATTTGAGGCTTCGAAGGACGTACTACTAAAGTCCACTCTCCTAGTGCATTATGATCCTAAACTTCCTCTCGTAGTTTCAGCAGACAGCAGTTCTTATGGAATTGGGGCAGTGTTATTGATGGTGTAGATAGGCCTATCTGTTTTGCTTCTAGAACACTAACTGAGACTGAAAGACGATATGCACAAGTGGAACGTGAAGCATTAGCCTTAGTGTTTGCAGTAAAAAAAATTCATTTCTATCTATGGGGTCATGAATTTAAACTAATTACTGACCATAAGCCTCTTTTAGGTTTATTTTCACCTAATAAAAATATTCCAGTTATGGCCTCAGGTAGGATTCAACGATGGGCACTGATTCTACAAGCCTATAAATTTGACTTAGTACATCGGTCAGGTAAACTTCTAGGTACGGCTGATGCGCTGAGTAGGTTGCCCTTAGAAAATCCAAATGATTGTGTACCTATACGTAGAGAATGGGTTCACTTGGTGGAGTTTTTGGAATCCACTCCAGTATCTGCGGTACAAATAGAACAGTGGACAAAATCAGACCCTATTTTGTCTAGGGTCTTCCATTTCTGCTCAGTTGGTTGGCCTACTAAGGTTGAGAGTGAATTACAGCCTTTTTATCAACGTCAGTCTGGCCTCTCCATTCAAAATGACTGTCTCTTATGGGGCCACAGAGTGATTATTCCAAATAAAGGCAGGTCGAATTTAGTGAAGGAACTTCACGCTGAACACATGGGCGCAACAAAAATGAAAGAGCTGGCGAGAGCTTATTTCTGGTGGCCTGGTTTAGATGGAGAACTCGAATTATTGGTTCGTTCCTGTCAAAGCTGCCTAGAGAACAGAGATCTCCCAAGGAAAAGTCCACTTCATCCTTGGGAATGGCCTACTATACCGTGGCATAGGATCCATGTTGACTATGCAGGTCCTATAAATAATACTTATTTCCTAGTCATTGTGGACGCCTCCTCTAAGTGGGTGGAAATTCTTCCAACCACTTCCACGACTTCGGGTGTTACTATTCGCTTACTCCTTTCGGTTTTCGCTCGATGGGGTTTACCCGTAGTCTTGGTTTCCGACAATGGTACTTGTTTTACCAGTGAGGAATTTCGTTCCTTCGTCCATTTAAATGGCATTAGACATGTCCGGTCTAGTGTTTTCCACCCGTCTACTAACGGTCTCGCGGAAAACATGGTCCGTACTTTCAAGTCGGCCTTGCGTCATTCTCGTGGGGATGAAATGCAAGTGGTGTTGGATAAATTTTTGTTTAAATATCGAATAACACCTCACACCACGACGGGGGTGTCTCCCTCTAAACTTATGATTGGCCGGGGAATTCGTTCAGTTTTCGATTTGTTACGTCCAAACGAAACGTTACAACAACGAGTTTTACGCCATCAGGAAAAACAGAAGCTGTACCATGACACTAAAAGAGGGAGAGTTATAGAGGCGCAACCTAATGATCCAGTTATGATTCGCAACTATGGGGCTGGACCAAAATGGGTTCCTGCAACTGTGCAGGAGAGAACGGGCCCTGTTTCCTTCAAGTGCCAACTAGAAGATGGTCGTTCTATTAAACGCCATCAGGACCAGATATGGGAACGTGAATTGCAGAAGGACCAGTCTTCCGGAAGAGAGAACTGATCCTCCGGAAAATGGTTGAACTCGCCCGCCTATACAGGTTGCACCTAATCCTACTACATCAACCCCGCTCCGCAGGTCGTCTAGGGTCCCTCATCCCCCTGACAGACTAAACTTGTAGGGGAGGAGTGAGGTGACGTGTATGTATGTATATATATGTATATACTATATAGTCTAAAAGTCACTAAAGGGTAAATATCACTAAATCTAAGCTGAATGGCAAGAGCAAGTCATAAACGAACCAACGCGGCTGTTCGTATTGTTTTGGGCTGGCCTAGACATGTTTTTTCTTATCTGACCTAATCTTTGGTGCTGAGTATAATTAGGTGGTGTTTCTAAGGTGACAAATGGGGTAGAAAGTTGTCCGTACTTAAGTATAGTTAGGGGTTGTCTATAGCTTCTAAGTTGGTAATGTAAGAGAGAGTTAGGTAGGCTGTTTGTGGGACACAGAAATCTAATGGTAGGCTTTCCAAGGAATATCTAATTCAACGCACTGGTAAGTGCTTTTGATTGTTTGCTAGAACCTAAGTAACCTAACTGGGGTGTCTACCCCACGCTATCATTATAAAAATAAATAAATAATAAAATAGGCCATGTGGTACCAGTATAGAATGTCCTTTTCAGCCTATTTACAGGAAAAAACTGGCCTCTTTCTTGCACTGAAAGTCTTGTGTCTTGAGATCCGTTAAACTTGCGAGAACACTGGCTGGGAGCTGACTGCCCATTGTCCAACCTTTCCAGGACTCTCCCATCCATGCCTCGGATTTTGAATCTCCCACTTAACTATCCTTTAGACCCGCGATGACATATTTTCACCCCGAGACCATCCATATATATACATACATACATACATACCAATATATACATAAATACTTATATACACATATTTATATCTATTATATACCCCATACACACGCATACATCCAGAATTCCAGATACATACGCACGCATACTCACATATATACCTACACAAACTCATACACCTATTTTTCCCTTTCATTACCTCCGAGATCATTTAGCACATACAGTAATATCCATACAGCCAAAAGAAACCGATTAAGCACAGACAGAGCAGCAAAGCTAGTATTTATATCCCAAAATGCAAAATTCCAAGAAAGTGAAGTAAAACATGGTGCTACATTGGCTTCGTCAACATCCAAATCTGCAATAAGTACCAGTACCTGTGATATTGAAACTATATGCTCTAATCAATCTAGTGATAATGATTATATATATACACACACACACACACACACACACACACACACTGGTATTCTTGCCAATCACAATTATATATATTGTTTTATACCAGTATTATGTATTTTTTATTATGTATATTATACCAGTACCTGTGATATTGAAACTAGCATATATTCTCTACCCAATCTAGTGATGATTCTTCCATGGAAATGTAGGTTAACAAAAAGGTTCAAAAAAAGGTGAATATTTTTTTTTCTATCTGGAATATATATACTGGTACTCTTGCCAATCACAATTATGTATATTGTTTGAAACGAGGAAGAATGTTTTATGTTCTAGTTAAAAAATATATATACATATAAAAAATGAGGGTTTGTTTTCCTTTCTATTATATACTTTTTGCGTGATTCATTTTTTCTAAAAGATGACTATATATACTAGGTATAACCGTATAAGCATGGTAGTATAGTAAATTATAGGTAATACTAATATACTTATTAGATTAAAGGAAGAAAAATATGGAATAAGTTTAAAACAATAAAAAACAAAAAAAACAGACTATCTTCGTTTTAAACAAAAAAAACGACAAAAAAAAAACGACACAATAAAAAACGACTCGCATCACTACAGTCAAACGAAACAAAAACCCAACAGAACCAGCTTCCTATAAAGTAACAGAAAGACTAATCTTACAAATCACCAACCCACTTACATGGATTTAGACATCACCACTCAACCACGACATTACTCTCTAACTTCACGCAGCACAACATGGATGGCATCAACTCCAGACGACCAGCTCAACGTACACTATTAGCAACAATAGACTTTAGTAAAGCATTTGATGCTATCCTATGCTTCCCTCTGATAAACAAAATACTCAATATAAACATGCACAATAACACCAAAAAGTTGCTGAGCAACTATCTCTCAGGAAGATAGATACATGTCACATTTAATGGCAAATCATCCAAAAACAAGCTTTTTCCGAACGGGGTACCTCAAGGCTCTGTTCTCTCACCAACACTGTTCAACTTATACATGCATGACATTCCAACACCCATAGATAACAAGCTTACCTTATCATCATCATGCAGATGACATCACTCTAACATCTACCCACAGCATCGACACCGCTACAGAAAACACTGCCCAACACCAATTTTGCTGATTTAATTCTAACACCTGTTTTTAGGTAACTTTGGTGTGCTGATTTCAAAAATCACCTTAGTTTTTGCCTCTCACGTCAGGTTTTCGAGCAATCAAATACGGATATTTTGGAGATACCGCATTTTGGCAGGGTTATGCCCAATTTTTTTTCTTTTCAAAAAATAAGTTTTTACATACTCAGAATCAGCATGGAAAAGTAAACAATTGTGCAGGGAGTGAACTTTAATATACAATGGTAATATTGACACAAAGTGATTAAAAGTGTTTAAATAAGCAAAAAATGAATCCATATTAAAGCAAGCACGGGACCAGTTTTCTTAACATTGTCTTTTTCTTGTTTTCTTACTTTTCAGTGCTGATAAATTTTCTCTTATAGGACTTCCTAGAATGAGAGATGTCAAGACAATCTCTTTGCAGGCTCCAGCAGTAGTCAGCCATCATATAGGTATCCCATCTTCCTTGGTATCGTTCTTCCATCACTTTGATATCTTGGTGGAACCTTTCACCTTGCTCTTCACTAACATCACCAAGATTTTCTGGAAATTTATCCAGATGACTGTTGAGCAGTGTTGGGCACTAAAGCGTTAATCCGATAACAGTTAATTAACGAAGTTAACTTTTTTTAACGGACTATTAACGGATGTTAATTTCCATTTATCGTTATCGGACTAGTTAACTTCCGATAACTCGATATTTAGTCCGTTAAAGTCCAGTTAGTGCTTGCATAATACCGAAAATTTTCAATACCGGTATTTGGAGGCAATTATGCTAATACCGGTATTGATACCGGTATTATGAAAAAAATAATTTATTTTGATTTATTATGGTGCCACCCTACCAACCCTCCCACAAGTCTGAGGGACTTGCAGTACTCACCATATTTATTATAAATTAATGACCCAACTCCAAATAGATGGCATTCTATTCGAAAAAGTTTATACAGTAAATTACTAAATTGTAATAAAAATATTATTTGAATTTTTTTTTAGCATATTATTATACAACTACTGGGGTAGATAGAAATTATTAGTATCTAAATATTTATTTCTTAGTTTGATTTTGAAAGTATGCTTTGAGGAAACAAAGAGCATCTAGGGATTGTTCAGATAGACTTGATCTCAGTTTCGTCAGAAATAGGCCTGCAGCAGAAAAGGCTCTTTCTGATTCTGCACTTGTAGGTTTAATTGAAAGCAGTGCCTTGTACAGCTTCTCTAAATTCTCACTTCTCTGTAAAGTAACTTCCAAGCTTTTAAATTCATTAGTAACATCAAAATCAATGGAATTTTTTAGATGGCACTTTTCCTAGTTTGTCCATTTCTTGCATGTATTCACTCAGTAATGAATCTGCTTCCACTTCAGTCTTATCGGAGGACTAAATTGCCTAAATTTTACAATAGCAATTTTTGTCAATACCGAAAACCTATAATATCGGTATCGGTATTATTTGTACTTCTTCAATACAGGTATTAATACCGGTTTTAACCCCTAGTTAACACGTTAACTGCGAGGAGTCATTCACGGAAGATCACCGCTCCGCGAATGAATTCAAACCGCCATAACTTCAGTCTGCCAATTCCGTCCTCTGCCGCAGTGGAACGGCTCTTCTCTCTCGCAAGGACATCCTGAGGCCCAAGAGGTCAAGACTGGCAGTTGGGCCTAACTTTGAGAAGTTGGTCTTTCTGAAGGGCAACCAGCACATTGTCAGTCTTTAATAAATGTGCCTAAAATTTAATTTTACCTTTCAGTTCCCGCCATAATAATTCTCTGGTAAATTAAAATTTAGTTAATGGTTAGTGGTTACAAGGGTTTCTAAACATGTAATCAGTACATTTTTTATTAAAATAAAAAAAAAGTTATTAAGCAAAAAAGTTGCAAAACTTGATAAAAATACAGTTAAATACCTATTTATTGTTGGATTTTGCATAAATAAACATTTTCTATGGGTTTTAAAGCTTTTTCCTTGATTTTTTTTAAATGTTAGTAAAGAAATAGTTATCGTTAACTTCCGTTAACTTTGTAGTAAAATTATCGGATTATCGTTATCGGAGTTAAAAATTGGGGTTAACGGATTATCGTTATCGAAGTTAACTTTTTGGTTAACGGTGCCCACCACTGCTGTTGAGATAGTGAACTTTAATGCTCATGTTGCAACCCAACTGCTGAAAGTTTACAAGTAACGTCACTAGCGGAACCGGCTGCTCTCACTCGCCAATGGGAAATATCTCTCAGATCATGACCTCACGCTCACCCTGGGGAAGCTACACACCTGGGGAAATCACAGACACCCAAGATTTTAATATGTTGTACATGACCTTTAGATTTAATGCACAGATTTGCGTATTCCACAGATAAAATTTTAACAGCAAAACAGCTGTTAACAGGTCTCAAAAATCATCAATTTTGATAAGCGCCCTTCACGGATCACCCAAAATAGGCATATTGCATTGCACGAAAACCTGATGTGATGGACAAAATCTAAGGTGATTTTTTAAATCAGCACATCAATATTATCCAGAAACAGGTCTTAGAATTAAATCAGCATCAAAAAAGTTTTTTTTTGTTGGGCAGTGTAATCTACAAACATGCATAAACAGTATACAAGACTGGCTCACACACAATAGACTCAAAGTAGCGCCCACAAAATCAACCATCACCTTGCTAACAAGCAACACAAAAGAACACCAGATAACCACAGCTTACGCTAAACAACAACAACATTCCACACACTCACAGGACCAAAATACTTCGGGGTCACATACAACACATCATTATCTTTTGCAAATCGCATTCAGGACATTAAAAACAAATGTACGTCAAGACTTAACACGCTCAGGGTACTAACAGGCACAAACTTTGGACACCAGCAGGGAACAACACTCGTATACAAACAATATATTCGTTCAGTTATGGAATATGCTAGCCCATGCTTGGCACCCATTATCTCACACACACACATAAACACCTTACAAACAATACAAAACAACGCACTTCGTATCATTACAGGATGTACTCAAACAACACCAATAGAACACCTGCACACAGAAACAAAAATACTGAAAATTAGGGAACATTTAGACATGAGGGGAATACAATTCATGGCAGCAGCGCAACTAACCCACAACACCCTTGCCCCACTACACGTACAATCATGCACCAACACCTCGCACCATTAAGGTAACACCAGAGAGACATTATAACTAAATACTCCATTCTATGCCACGCCCCACAGACATCACACATTACAGAAAACACATATACACACCTAACCCACAAAGCACTGATACGACTCGGTCCGAATGCGGTCCTAGGTGCGAAGCCGCCACCCATTGACAGGTCAGAGACCAGCCTGAGCAGATCGGATCGAGTTAAGTTAGCACGATTCCGATGTGGACATCACCCCAACTTACAGACACATAAAACACACTAGACAACTCCACAGACGACACTTGCCACCTGTGCCAGGGCACACCACAAACAAATGAACACATTATGACAGACTGTACCACTCTAGCACAACATAGAACACAACACAACATCACTAGTTGCCTGAACCTCTGGTCCACTCCGGAGAGGGCGATCGGTTACCTGCGTGCCGCCAGCTTGCTCGATCAGGGTGGGCTGATCGGCTAACCAACAACCACCTTGACATAAATTGCTGGAAGTTCTTCATACGTGCGTCATCACAAGATGATGTGTCGTGAGGAAGAATCAGGTTCTTGCACCAGGAGTGAAGGTCACAAACACAAGAGGGGTACATTGATGTACGTAGCTCTGATATTTTTCTTGTTTAAAAAGACTAATAACAAGATTGTAAGGGCGTGACTCATCTGGAAGTACTTGGGGCCCTACGAACACCTTTAAGTTTAATTACTCATGGTTCAGATCAACCTGACCATTCTCACTAAACTCTCAACCCGGCTTTCGGTTTTGCTTGCTTCTATGCCCTTCCTGTATACCACCTTTCCTTACTAGTGTTCGAGAACGAGAGATGGTCCTTGGGATTGTAAAATTGAAAACTACCTGCAAGGACGGTATAACACACTGCTTACATTTCTGTTTTGTATTATCTCTAAAGGATTTTTTTTCTTTTATGCAGGAAGGAGAGCCCAACGGCAAACGCCCGCAAAAGCGCACCCCTCCGTAGAAGAAGAGAGCCAAAATCAAGGTCTGGGGTTTTCGAGATGCCTAGACACACTGCGTTTGAAAGATGGGAGGTCATAGGAAGAAAGATGGATTGAGGAAGATTGTTCCAGAGTTGACCGGTTGAGTAAATGAAAGATTGAAAATACCGATTAACTCTTGCGTTAGATAGTGGACAGAAAAGGAACGAGAAAGTATAGGAAGTCTGGTGCTGCGTCCTCTCCTTATAGGAGGAGGCATACAGTTAGAGAGTTCAGAAGAGCAATGTCCGTTATAATAGCAATAGTAAAGAGAGAGAGAGAGTGAGGCAACATTGCGGCGAAAAGAGAGATTGAAGACAATCAGTAAGAGTCGGGGAAGTGATGAGACTAAAAAGCCTTTGATTCAACCCTGTCAAGTACGGCTGTAAGGATTGAGTCACCCCAGACATGAGAAGCATACTCCATACAGGACCGAACAAAACCCCTGTACAGAGACAGCACCAGAGTCGGGGTGAAGAAACCGCGGAGGCGATACAGCACACCTAACCTCTTGGAAGCTATTTTAGAAAGAGAGTATATGTGATTTTTCCAGGAAAGATCACGAGAAAAGGAAACGCCAAGAATGTTAAGAGAAGAGGAAGGATTGAGTTGTGTTTTGTTGAAGGTAAGGGGATAGTTGTGTGGAAGATTGTGACGAGCAGACAGATGGAGGAACTGAGTTTTTGAGGCATTGAAAGCCACAAGGTTTTCTCTGCCCCAATCAGATATAGCAGAAAGATCAGAGGTCATGTGTCTTATATCTGTCCTATGTGAATGATGGAGTGACTGCTGTGAGGGACGCTTTGGGAAACGGGTGGAGAAGTGAAGAATGGAATCATCGGCATAGGAGTGAATATGACAGGAAGTGCGAATTATAAAAGATCATTAATAAATAAAAGGAAAAGAGTGGGTGACAGAACAGAACCTTGAGGAACACCACTGTTAATAGCTTTAGGAGAAGAACAGTGGCCATCTACAATCGCAGCTATAACAAACAAACAAACAAACATTTTATTTCAGACTCAACAGAGCTGGGCAATAAATACATTGAATGTATTTAAATACTAAATACTAAATACATGGGAGAAATGTATTTAAATACTAAATACTAAATACATTTTACGAATGTATTTAGATACTAAATACAAAATACATCAATTGTATTTAAATACATTTGTAAATACATTTTAAATACATACAAATTTTAACATATGCATTCACTAATTCACTAAGCCATGACACGCACACGATAAAGAAATTAACCGCTTTCGACTAAGAGTGGCACACAACTGATTGAACTGACACGTTGAAACATGAACCATGCTGTACTACACTGTCGACGCGTCGTACTGTGCTAGTACAGAACGTGTATTAAACCAGTAAAAGTATTTACATTTTTATATTTTGAGTATTTAAATACATTGTATTTAAATACTCATTAAAGTATTTAAATACTATATTTAAATACATGAAAAACAATGTATTTATAAATACATTTCTAAATACACAAATGTATTTAAATACGTATTTAAATACAAATGTATTTAAATACTGCCCAGCTCTGAGACTCAACAGGTACAAACATTATACAAGTGGTCCATAGAAGATTGATATAGTTGTCTGGAGCACTAAGTAGGCCAGTGAATCACTGTGCATAATGAACATAGTTGCCTACGCCAATGCTTCCAGATTTGAGATTTATAAAATATAGCGGAGACCAGTCCACTAACTATGGTTTTTATTATCTTATTGACTGACTCACCAAGCCTAGTGATAAATGTAAGTACAAAATTGCGAATGACACTGGCACAGTTAGGCACCTTATTGACTACAAACAGCATACTGGCACTAGAAGGAGCACCATTTATAAATCTTGGAGTTCTTAATAAACTCCTAAAAATATTATTATATGCAACATATAATTTTCTCAAATTATACATTCTGTAGTTCCACCACAAATGAGTTGTATACATTGGAGTACAAAAAGTTTTGAACAAAATCAACTAACATCTAATGTACACGAAATTTCCAAACCAAAGTATTTCCATGAGCATATAATTGTCTACATTGCCTTAGAATATCACAGTCATCTGAAAGACTGTCAGTTAGTATGTGGCCAAGATACTTAGTCTGGGTTACTTGTGACAGCACCATACCATTCAATTGAAATTCAGAAAATTTTATATATTTGTAGGCCTTGGTCTTCATAATATGATTTTTAGCAGGATTATATTTTATGTCTATATTTCCCATACTTTTCACACACCTTCGCAAGTGTGCTGAGCCCATTTACAGACTGAGAAATAAGAACTAGATCATCTGCATAAATCAGATGATTAACAATCATTGTACCAATATAGCACCCTATTTTACAGGTGTTCAGCACAACAGATAGATTATTTATATAAACATTGAATAAGTAGGGGGATAATATCCATCCCTGCCTGACACCATTGGTCACAGAGAATGGCTCTGAATTAACGCCACATCATCTTACAATCATTGCCTGGTGACAGGGCCAAATTAAGACCTTTAGAGGCCCTAAGCACTGAAAAGATTATGGTGTCCTCATATGTATGTAATTCAAAATAAAAACAATACTAAACCGTAAAATAAATTTTTATCTTTCGAAATGAAACAAAACTTCCATGTATACTGAAATTAAAATAGCTTCTTTCTAGAATTTCTGATTGCAAAATCCTGGATAATTTCATCGAAGCTGACTCGACGAAGCATATCCACTTCTATACACAGTAGGGAAAGTAAATAAGGTAAATGTCCAGTATTACACCCGTCTCCCTTTCAAGGTGAAATTTATGTTTTTCCTATGGTTTTTGATGTGTTTTGAACGAATCTGACCTTCAAAACCGTCGGAAATGACTCGTTTTTTAAATAACCCCCCTCCCCCCCCCAGCTGGCAATGTGGGGGAAATCACAGAAAACGAGTCATTTCCGACGGTTCTGAAGGTCAGATTCGTTCAAAACACATCAAAAACCATAAGAAAAACATAAATTTCACCTTCAAAATTGACCTAACCTTCCTAACCTATCCTATCCTAACCTAACCTATCCTAGCCTAACCTATCTACAACACCACAGTTTCTGGTCTTGACGATATGTACACTCCGTTTTACAATGTGGACACTTCACTACTGTCGGTAGAACACTGAGCACGCAGAAACTCAACACTTTTTTCTAAATTTTCATAGAAAGCGACAATACAGCGGTAATAATCGAACAAGCACGTCTCACACGAAGCAATTCCGGTAGCAAACTAATTCAAATTCGAAATGGATGGAGCGCTCTGATTGGGCAGACATGTGACGTCAACACAAACGAACACACAAACGAACGTACGAACACACACTAGATACACACCAAAAAAACGTTTATATCTCGAAAACGAAGCATTTGCGACGGAAACGCTATAGAAGAAAAGTGTCTTAGAATTAAAAAATCTACCTAATGAACATATAATAATTGCTGGACGTTAGACGGGTGTAATAGTAGAATAATACCGTGAATAAAGTCTGTCCTGACACATTGTTGTTCTCTGAGGGTTTTTTATCCCTTTCAGCTGAGAAAAAGAGCGTTCTGCGGAGCAGTTTGTAATCATCAATGTTAGAAAAATACGTTGTGCGATATCTACATTTAGAAATACACATTGTATCCCGTCTTTCACTAGGGTGTCAGGAAGATCATTGTGACTGAATTTCGTTTTTCCTGTTATTTTTTTTATTATTTTATTGGGTTCAGAATCCCAGCTGAGCCGTGAACGGCCAAGCTCTGAAGGGCCAGTTTAACCTACAGCCCAAGTTAAGCTAGACTAAAAACTTACGGACTTGGAGGTCCTATTAGGTCCTACCTCAGGGTCACTGACTCGATGTGGGCCTACCTTAGGCCTCGGTTGAATAAAATTAAGGTAAAAAACAAAAGGGGCACTATTTATGGTCTTTCTAAACCTTGCAACAACAACAAAACCTGCACCATTACACGATGCAACAATCTTGTATCTAAACAACCAAACTGAATTGCAAGAGAGCTCTCTAAGACCACATCCTGTAAGTGCCGTGCCGCATTCAATAAACGAGTAGGCAGGACGCGCAGGTGCCCCCCCAAAAAAATGACTCCACAAGATCCCAAAAATGCTAGCTCTAAATTAAGTGAATTTTTCACTAACCTTACAATTATGAGATGGATATATATACACCTTAACTTAATATATACAAACAATGCTGCATCAATCAGTTTAGTCATCATATCGCCCTGGGACAACAATGGCTCTTCCTCTTCTAGATTTTCTAACACTTCCCACCGAAGAGGCATTGTTGTCATTACCTTCTGCAAATTTAGCCAAGCCGTCTCCATGAAGCTGTAACTCAAATGTTTCATCTTGACTATCCGTGTTTTTGCTGATTTCTAAAGTATAGAGTTTTTGTATAGGTATCTCTAATTTTCCTCCTGAAGTCTTTACCAGTGCAGACCTAACTAAATGTCTTTGCCAAAACAAACTCTTCAATTATGCAAGCTTCCAGCATTTGCCTTGGTCTTTCATCCCCAATCATTACCACTTCTCCCACCTTGATACAATTTGTATTGGAGCCCTTTACATTGCTTGATGGGTAATAATTGAGTTCTGGCAAGTATTCCATCTGCCACCTCTTCCATAACTGATCTTGTAGCTCTTCAAGGTACCTGAACCTTCTGGTTAACTCCCCTTGAGTACTCTGGATAGGCTGCAAGTCTTCTGGCACACTGGGGCTTGATGTTAATCGTTTACCCTTTTGAAGGTTTTTGTCTTATCCGATATGATTTTATCTGGGAAACCCCTTCTGTTCACAAATCTTTTAAAGGCCAAAAGAAATACATTGTCAGGGTCAATTATTCTTTGACCTTACGTAGATACTTAATTAAATGTCAAGGTCACTAGCGCCCAAATACTGGATTGGCATCCGGCACTGAGGCGCAAAAATAGTTTTTAATAAAAACAAAAAAAGGAAGGATTATAAAATTGTCAATATGAATTTTGTATTTTATTGACAACAATTAATAAGTTATGTGCAACAATTATTGGTAAATGCAAAAAGGATTTTTACCTGTAACAACTAGAGTTGAATGTATATAAATGCGAAATTAAATAATGGTACCACTTCGCTAATATACAGGGTGTCCGAGAATTATCTGTACAATTTTTGGCTGTTATTAAAAGTCAACCATGAAGTGTAGAAATTCCAGTGTTGTCCCATTTTACAGAGAATCTCATTAAGTTTTTTCTGATACCAAGTTTTGACAAGTTTTTTAGAAATTCCAGTGTGTCCGAAAATTATCTGTACAATTTCATCTTTTAATAAAATTCTTGATAATACACGTAAAATTCTTAAACAAGATTATTTAGAATCTGTATTTTCAAAAGTTTCGTTTATTAAAGTAACGTTGTTACAAACATTCGATATGTGCACCATTAGTGATTCGCAAAACATCCAATCGATACTCCAAATGTTGCCATGTATGCTGCAGCATATCCACATCAATTCACTCAATAGCAGCTGTGATTCTTGCTTTTAAATCATCAATGTCTGTCACCCGCGTATTGTACACAAGATCTTTGATCTTTGGTATCAGAAAAAACTTAATGAGATTCTCTGTAAAATGGGACAACATTGGAATTTCTACACTTCATGGTTGACTTTTAATAACAGCCAAACATTGTACAGATAATTCTCGGACATCCTTTATAACATAATATGTAACTAATAATCTGCAACTAATACTAATAGCCACAATGACAACCTCGTCGTGGAGAAAGTTTGTTTGCTTGCGTGCGTGCTTTTTTGATTGTATATACAGTAAATGCGGAAAAACTTGGCGCCCCTTGTGTTGTTGTTGCCAATACGTTTTTTTTTTTTTATTTTACTAACCAACAAAAAGAATCCTTAAAAGTAATCTCAAATATATTTTTATATTTGCTTTGAATTTCTTTAATAATTGCACTTTAATTTTTATTTAGAAAGGCACTCAATATACCTAATTATTTTTTTATTTAAATTTTTAATCACTACCGTAGATAATTATCACTAGATATTTCAGAATTAATTCACTTGAAGAAGAACACAATTTTTATTTAATTTTCTATTCATTGGATACTTAAGAATTAAAATTAATCACTGGACATGTTTAACTGGACATTTAATTTGTATTTATTTATTTAGATTTAAAATATTTAATTCTTGCCAATTTGTGCCAATTTTCATTAATAAAAGATAATCCTGTGGTGCAAGGCACTACAGGTACTGCCCCCCAAAAGCATGGTTGGCGGGAGTAAAAAAAAAAACATGAGGCTTTGTCCTTCTTCGGGTTGGGGGGCTCTATTTGGACCAGAGGGTGGTCCTCGTCTTGAGCTTCTCTCTCTCGTTCCCTGGCATGGATGGTGCTACAGGTGCAGTAGGGACATTAGGGGGAGAGGATTCTTGGTGCCTGTACAATGGAGCCACTGGTTGGTCCAAAGACAGTCGGTTGCGCTCATGAAGGAGAATTGGAAGAGGGATGATAGATTGTTGTACCCTTGGATCAGGTGGCGGTACATAGGATTTAGGAAGGGTAGATTGATGTACCTGTATGAGATGAAGGTACAGGATTGAGGAGGGATAGGTTGCTGTACCTGTATATGAGATGGAGGTGCAGAGGAAGGGGGAGGAATAGGATCTTTTGTTGGAGAAAAATCAAGGTGTCTTCTCTCAATAGGAGCATGAGAGTCTGATTAAGAATGGAGAGCAAATATTAACGGACGATGATCCGTTAAAATGCTGAAGTCACGTCCTTCCAGGAATGGCCTAAAATGACGGATGGAGAGGTATATCGCCAGCAACTCTCGACCGAAAGTGCTGTACCTCATTTGTGAAGCTGTGCGGTTGATGCTGTTGCTGTTGGTCATTGTGGCTATTATATTGTTACAGAGGTACCAAAAAAATTAAAATGTGTCAAAAACTTAATGTTTCAACAAATATTGTTGAATGCGAATAATGGCTTCAGGTAACTTTGGTTGAGTATGAGACTCAACTGGAGTTGCGATGAGTGTTGGTAACTAAAAGTTACGTAAAATTTTTTTTTTATGATGTAGCCCGATATTAGCAAAAAATAGTCTGCGTATAGACTGTTTGCAGAATATGGGTAAATTTGCACAAAAAAAAAAAACTCGAGAAAATGCAGTTCAGATGGCTTAAAAAAATACCAAAAAAATTTTGTAACGTAAAGCTGGAGAATTTCTGCTGAATTCTAAAAATTTTTTAGCAAAGAGTAGCTAGACTTGGCAATAAAAAGAAAATTTGGGCAAAAATTGGTAAAAACAAAAATGTTTTGCAAATATTTTCACCAAAATGGTAAAAAAAATCTTCGGAAATAGTAAAATGTTAAAGAATTCTTAAAGATGAATGATGAAAATTAAAAATTCTTGAAGACGAATGATGAAAATTAATCTTGCGGACAAAAATAAAGAATGCAGAAAATGCAGATTTTACAAAAAGGCAAAATAAAAGGAATATATGTTGCAACAGAGAATACACTTCCAGTACAGATAAGTGCTTAGTACTGGTGAACTTAACAAAATTATGGATGCAGATCAGATGTCGACAAAAATTGAAAAACAATTTTTGAAAATTTTTTGTAGAAATTATGATGTTTTTTTTTTTTTTTTTGTCACTCCGGGGTCACCAATTGTAAGGGTCAATTATTATTTGACCTTACGTAGATACTTAATTAAATGCCAAGGTCACCAGCGCCCAAATACTGGATTGGCATCCGGCACTGAGGTGCAAAAATAGTTTTTAATAAAAACAAAAAAAGAAGGAAGGATTATAAAATTGTCAATATGAATTTTATATTTTATTGACAACAATTAATAAGCTATGTGCAACAATTATTATTGGTAAATGCAAAAAGGATTTTTACCCGTAACGACTAGGGTTGAATAAATGCGAAATTAAATAATGGTACCAGTTAGCTAATATATAACATATGTAACTAATAATCTGTAACTAATACTAATATGTAACTAATACTAATAGCCACAATGACAACTTCGTCGTGGAGAAAGTTTGTTTGCTTGCGTGCGTGTTTTTTTGATTGTATATAAATGCAGAAAAATTTGGCGTCCCTTGTGTTGTCGTTGCCAATACGTTTTTTTTTTTTTTTTTGCTCAAACGATTTTACTAACAAACAAAAAGAATCCTTAAAAGTAATCTCAAATCTAGTCACACCATGCATCAAAATTTAAATTGCTCGAAAGGCACAAAATATATTTTTATATTTGCTTTGAATTTCTTTAATAACTGCACTTTAATTTTTATTTAGAAAGGCACTTAATATACCTAATTATTTCTTTATTTAAATTTTTAATCACTACCGTAGATAATTATCACTAGATATTTCAGAATTAATTCACTTGAAGAAGAACACAATTTTTATTTAATTTTCTATTCATTGGATGCTTAAGAATTAAAATTAATCACTGGACATGTTTAACAGGACATTTAATTTGTATTTATTTATTTAGATTTAAGATATTTCATTCTTGCCAATTTGTGCCAATTTTCATTAATAAGAGATATCCTGTGGTGCAAGGCACTACAACATCACTACTTAAGTTGCTTACCAACTCCAAATGGATTGCTCTGGTGGTAGCACATGTGAAAAGACATATATAATCTGTGAAAAATGCTCTGTATGAATTGGTCCCCAATTAACCCACCCCTAATATCTCCAGTCTAACTATAGAGTAGATTAAGTCTAGCCTTGTAGGGGTCAGCCTAGAGATTCCGGAAAAGGTCCAGAGCGGGCAGATAAATTGAGGTCCACAGTAGGATTCCTCACCAAATTAGGTTAGGGCAATCTACCTTCACCTTTGTTAAGCTATGAGTTGATGCTAGGTCTTAGACCACAATGTAGGCCTAATTTGTCTGACCCAGCTTAATTTACGGCGTTTACTTCTAACTGGGTTAAAAACACAATTAGTCACTTACTGCTAGTTATTAGGGAGTCCCTTTTCCCCTTTTTTGTTTAATTGTTGAGAGCGTACTTGCTGGTGGGGATCTTTTTCCGTTGTTTGTTCTTCTCCCTTCTCTCGTTCCGTCTTGTCGCCCCGTTCCTCGTTTTCGTTCTCCCTTCTCTCGTTCCGTCTTGTCGCCCCGTTCCTCGTTTTCGTTCTCCCTTGTCCTCCTTTTCGCGGGGCTTTTTCCACCAGCGTCCTCTTAGTTCTTTTTTCGGTTGGTTGATGGTAATGTATATCTATTACCGAGCACGCTCTTGTCACACAGTATATAAATACTAGTGTGGAGAATAACTCTGGTGAGCAACCAATTGGTTTCATCCACCCAGTTATTGACATAAAAGGAACATGGGCGCCCGCAGGATTTTTTCCAAGGGGGGGCAAAATTTAATGTATTAATAGGTAGGGACCGGAGCAAGCAAAAAACTTTTGACCCCTTAGGAACCAGCAGGTTAATTCTAAGCAAGTTTAGTGTTGCATTTTCTGTAATGGAAAATGCAAATATATATTGTATATACATACAATGCACATGATAACAATCATTTATTTTATTTATAACAGAAACATGATAGAATGAAGAAAAAAGCACACTGAAGTAAATGTTGTACCTAATTTGAAAACGGTGTTTCGAGCATCACCTACACTGCTCATTTGAATAGGAATTGTAGTCGTCTGCGGTCACTACCAAAATTATGAACAACCTTTTCCATAAAATCAGTTTTGTTGGAGTTGATTTTCTCCCGGTGAACAAATAAAAAGGTAGCAACCTTTTATCATGCACACAAATAAAAATTTTCACCCTTTAGGAGGCAGTTGGATACTTTTCAGCAAGTTTAGGATATAAATATTTTCATGCGGGCGCCCATGAAAAGGAATTTGATAATTGTTAGATTAACTACCTACCTACTCAGTGAACCATTTTCGTTACCTCCCAACTACCCACACATCAGTTTTCCATATAACCGTTGTTAGACTTCACTTGCTCATACACATAAACTGGACCTACATCAAATGGGGCAGTATAGACACACCGTTCTCTTGGAAGTGGAGCCACCTTTTCATAATAAGGCTTTGCACTCCAACGCTTGCAAACTACACATTTATGCAAGACCTTTTTTATTACTTGTCTAATTTTGGGAATCCAAAACTGATGTCTGATCTCTATTATCACTTCTCTAACTCCAGCATGTAACAACTTATGATGAGTATCCAGGATCAAAAGGTCCACAAAGTGCCCCCCAGAAGGTAGCAAAATTGGATGTCTTTTCTCCTCTGGAAGCCCAGAAAACTGTAGTCTACCTCCTACTCTCAATAAATCCTGATCCCAAAACACATCCAAACCCTTGAGAGCAGAATGTGTTGGTAGAACCTGTAATGGACGGCTGGTGAGGAATTCCATCTCTTCACCAAATTTTTCCTTCTGCACATATACCACCCAGTATTGCCTGGCTTGCTGAATCTCCTTACTGTTCAGAATTCCTTCCCTTCTTGTTTCTCCCTTAATATTGTTGGTAAATCTATATACTCATGCTGTCACTCTTAACCTTTTCAGACTGCTAATATCCTCAAGCCTCAATATGGGGTCCTGCTGCATAACTTGACAACTGTTCACAGTGAATTTTCTCATTTCACTCACCCATTCTTCTTCAGCCTGGCATTCTCCTACAATAGGCTGATTAGAAGGCCAGTTTTCACTTCCAAGTTTTAGCCACTCTGGCCCATTCCACCACAAACTTGACTGTGCAAGATCTTTCACTGAAATTCCTCGTGTTGGTAAATCAGCTGGGTTTTGGGTACCTGGACAATGCTTCCATTGTTTGGGATCTGCGTGTGCTTGAATTTCCTCCACCCTATTGGCAACAAATGGTTTCCATTTTCTTGCCTGGCTTCTTAACCAGTGCCAAACTATAGTGGAGTCTGTCCAATAATAGCTTGGAATTTCATAGAGGGCCAAAGACTTTTGCACTGTAACTGCAAGTTGACTAGCAATAACTGCACCCATCAATTCCAACCTTCGAACAGAAAGCCTTTTCAAAGGTGCTACTCTGCTCTTTGCAGCAACCAACCTGCAACTTACTTCCTCTTTCAATGTGCCTCTTATATAAATACAAGTTGCATAGGCTTCCTCACTTGCATCACAAAAGATGTGCAGCTCCAAATTGTCTGGACTATTGTTCAACTCTCCAAAGTACCATCTTGGGATTTCAATGTCTCCAAGATGTGCCAATTCTTTGAACCAATATTTCCACCTTATCACCATATGATCAGGTAACTCTTGATCCCAACCAAGAGGCTCTGAAACCAAATTTTTGACTTTATCACAAATGGAGCCAGGAATCCAAGAGGATCAAAGACCTTTGAAGCCAAACTAAGAGCTGTACGTTTTGCCCACCTTGTCTCATTCTCAGCCAGCTCTACTAAAGATTTCCCATTGAAGGTAAACAAATCCTCTCCTTGCTGCCAAACAATGCCTAGCACCTTTGTGTCTATTGCCCACAACTCCTTAATACTAGAATCCTCAATACTTTCTGCTGCATCAGGTACTACACAGGACTGACTCATAAACTGTTGTAACTGAGAATGATTGGTCTGCCACTTTCTAAGCTCCATGCCAGCCTCCCTCATTATAGCTCTAGCCTCCATGAATACCTGTTTAGCCATTTCTGTATTATCCACGGAACACAGCAAATCATGAACGTAAAAATTTTTCTTTATGTGTTCAATAGTGTTAGGATAGACTTCAGAATATTTCTTAAAATGGTACTGCATAATAGCTGCCAACAGAAATGGACTAGAGATGAGGCCAAACAACACTGACTTCATTCTATATGCTTGAACCTTAGGTTCATTTTCCAACAAGTCTTTCGTATCCACCCACAGATACCTTACTGCATCTCTGTCCTCTGGTTTTAACTTTATCCGCAAAAAGGCTTGCTTCACATCTGCAGTCAATGCTACTCTACCAAACCTGAATCTCGGTAACGAGGAAAATAAATCTGCATTTAAATTTGGCCCAGCATCCAAACAGTCGTTCAAGGACACACCACCTTTTGTCCTTGGCTGAACCATCAAAAACTACCCTCAGTTTGGTGGTAGTTTTGTCTCGCCGTAACACTGCATGGTGTGGCAGATAATGTGCCTCCTGGCTCACCAGCTCACCTTGCACCCTTTCAGCATAGCCCTCCCTTACATATCTTAGGATGGCCTCATTGTATTCAATTAACAACTCCTCATTTTTTCTTAGCCTGTACAATGAAGTCTCCAACCTCCTATTAGCTAGCTGAAGGTTTGAACTGGGTTTGCAAGAATCCTTCCAAGGGAGGCCAACTTCATAGCAACCATCTCTAAACCCAATCCTTTTTTCAAATTGCTCTAAAACATTACTGTTCACTGGACTCGCCTGCTTCTCCTGTTTGTCCTTTATGCCAATAGATTCAAGTTCCCAAAAGGCTTTCAAATGCTTTTCCAAACTATGGCTGTTCTCCTCAATCTTAACAAAAAGAGCTTAATCTCCATTTCATTGCAATAGCTACCATGTAGCATCCAGCCTAGTTTACTTTTAATAGCTACTGGACCTCGAGATGTGCGGACAATAATTACCAGTGATGAAGTCCCAATAATAGTCAGCTTCAATCAAAAGACTAATATCTTCTGTTCCTTCAAACTTGTTATTGCCCAAATTAATTCCTTTTACTAGCAATTCTTGGACACATGCGATATCTAAACAAGTAGTGACTGGAGCACAAAGTTCTTCAATCTCTACAGCTTGGACCTTGATAGTGGGACTTTGTGGTAACAACCCCTTAACTAGAACTTCTACCTTCTTAACTTTGGTTCGGTTTTGAACGGAACCCCCAAACCCAGAAATTCTTAAATTTTCCCTCTTAAGTTCTTTAAACTTCAATTTTCTCGAAATTCTGGTCTTAATAAAGCTACACTGGCTACCACTATCAAATAACACTCTTACAGTAGTTTCTCCATCATTCCCAATTAATAATGCTGCAGCTATTTGCAATAATCCCCCTTTACTTTTACTCCCTTTCATAGCAGTGGCATGTGCCACTGATGTCTCTACTTCTTGGGTAGGCCTACTAGGAGTATTTTCACACAATTGGCCATGGCATTTTTTGCACGAAATTTTAAACTTACAAAACCTTGCTCTGTGACCTTTCAAAAAACATTTAAAACATGCTGTGGACTTAGTTACCCTGTTCTTTCTCTCCTCAAAAGGTAAAGCCTCAGCCACCTCACATTTATATGACTTGTGGTTGCAGAGGCGTACCAATACTTTTTGCCACTCGGGGCGAAAATGCCCCCCCCCCCCCCCCCCAACAATTTTCAATTTTAAAAACAATTCCTTTACAAAAATACACTTCTAAACAAAACTTTTATTGGAAGAAAAACTTAAATAAAGCAACTTCAATTGTAGCAATACTACATAATGTACCGTACATAATACACTACATAATTTTAACAATAACTATATAATGTATAATGCCTAGTTACATTTTCGGACTTTCATAACAGAAAATTCATGAATGATTTTTTCTATGTCCATTGTCTCTGCAACTTCGCGTTCAATTGAAATAATCGCCAAATTGCTCAGTCTAGATTGACTTATAGTTGACCTGAGGTAAGTTTTTATAAGTTTCAGTTTCGAGAAACTTCGTTCGCAACTTGCCACGGACATGCATGTAGTTAGACAGATCCGGAGGGCAATTGTTATATGAGGCAAAGATTCCACTAGATCCCATTTAACGATCCACTGAAGTAGTTTTAACATATCCCAGTTCTTTGGATCATCGTCGACGCTTATGCTTTCGAAACTGAGCAAATGTCTGCGCAAACGCTTTATTTCTTCCAGTAGACTTCCTGGATTAATGTCATTGTAGATGGAAGAAAAATTATTGACCTTGGTATTAATTTCTTCATCTTTGGACTGATTCAAAAGGTACGAAGGAGACAGAAATTCAAAGCGATCATTCATGTTTTTAAGACAAACTGTGCGTTTTTCAATTTCTGCTAATAAACGAGCCATGATTTCAAAAAATTATCTGCGTACATCCTCTTGCACGGTCAATCCAGCATCACGAGCTTGCTCTCCAGGCATTCTTCTCCGTCTCCTGACTCTGCGGTCTATACTGATACCCAGAGATGGGCACGATCTTGATCTTCAAGATCAGATCGTGATCTTGAAGATCAAGATCGTGATCTGATCTTGATCTTGAAGATCACTTTTATTATGGTGATCTTGATCTTGATCTAAGATCACTTTATTTCTTGTGATCTTGATCTTGAAGATCACTTTAGACTTCAAGATCACTTTTAATTTCAGATTCTTAAATATGCCGCTATGCGAATGTCATTTGTTTTTTGTCCAAGCGACATCTGGTGGCAACTTTGTTCAACACCGACTGTTTATGTTTTCTGTTAGTTGGGTGACTTGCGTCATGCGTGGGCTCATGGAAGGTGTAGTTGCTGTGGAATTTAGGCTCGTAAAAAGTGTAATTTACTGTGCAATTATGTTAAAAGTGTTCTATTAATATATTATTATATATAGGCATAAAATATAGCCTATAGGTCCGTATTCATAATAAATTAATTCTAAACATTTTATTTACAGATTGAATTTTTGAATAATGAGTGCAATTTTACAACTTCAACAGGCTCCCAAGGGAACCAAATATTTTAGGTTGTCACCAGAACAGTATTCAATATATTTAGATAACAATGTTGGTAATAAGGATCAATCTGTGCTATTGAACGGAAAATATTTTCAAATTGTCGAAAAAACTGGAAACAGTATCAAAGTTATTTGTAGGCAGTGTACAAAGAAAACTACAATTCTGTCTGCTGGCCTCGACTCAACAAGCAATCTTCTGAGGCACCTCAGGGTTAGTACTACTTAGTAACTAAGTAGTAAGTAGCAACATTAACATAATGGTTCAAGTCATATTTTAAGTGACTGGTGCCATACAAGACTAATGCTACATTTACATAGACGTCCATTTGAATATATTGTGCACTTCAGATATTAATAGATTATGGACTAGTAACTACATTAAAAACTGCCGATATCCAACTATAATAAAACGCCAGGTGTATCTGTCTTTCTCTCTGTCTGATCCATGTCTGTAATTTCTCCTATTTAGTTACTGAAGGACGAAATTCGGCTTTCAATTTAACATAGGATAAAAATGCACTGATCATGGTGAAAATAATTTTAGTTAAAGATAACAAAATTTTAGAATCTTGTTAAGTATTAATTTCAACTAGAAGTTTGATACTCTGATAAATATTATACAGGGTGTTCAAGAAGTCTCTCCGCATGATAATAATTTATTTTCTTGTGCAGAAACTACATTCGGATCTTTTGGGTGAATATGAATCGGAGAAGAAATCTCGCAAGCGTCCAGCTAAAGAAGAAGATGCCAGCGGCAGCAATGCTGGCCCTGCCAAAATTGCCAAGCAGTCAACACTAAGCATGTTCCACATTTCCAAGCAAAAACCAGGACCACCAATATGCAAGGATATCCTTGAAAAGAAGATTCTCTCGCTTGTGGCTAATGGGCTCCTACCATTGAGCCTAGTTGAACTACATGAATTTAAGGATCTTCTTTCATGTTAGTATAACTCAAATATTTTGCTATTTTTTCCATAGCTAATATCTGATTAAAATAATTAATCATATTATTTGTATGAACATTAGACTATCACTAGCCTAGCTAAATATTTTGATATTTTTTCCATAGCTAATCTATTGTATTTGTTTTAATTTTTAAATATTTTTTTCAGACGTCAACCCGGCTGTTCAGGTGCCATCTAGACGCACCCTGGCTAGATCTCTTGCAACAACAACCAGTACAATGAAGGAAGACATACAAGCAAAACTGGCAGCAGTTGACCATGTGTGTGTTACATGCGACATATGGTCAACTAATCACCGCAGTTTCATGGGAGTCACTGCGCATTGGGTATGCTATTGATTTAGTGTATTATTTTTATATAATTGATAAATTGACCATTGGTGATAGACTGATAGTCTGATAGACTTATAGTATAATCTTTTCAATTATTCGACATGTGTTCCTCATTCATTAATTTGGTGAGTCTTCATTTTGCTGTGATTCACAGTAATTTCACACTAATTCACTGATTCTGTCATCTGTCATTGTGTCTGATTCACAGCAAAATGTGGAAGAGTCCATATTCACAGGCTGTGAATATGGACTCTTCCACATTTTGCTCTTATGGGATGGGTCACTGATGTGGTGGTATGGTAGGCGACTCATCGCTGAATTGCCTCCTTTATATCACATAGTTCTTCTCTTCATTGTTTGGTGGCGCAGTTTAGCTGGTGCGTGTCTAACCAATATTATTAAATTAAGCTTAAAAAAATGTTCATACAAACATTGATTTTATATTCTTACATTACAATCAATGATGACTTGTTGCGCGAGGATCAGCTGCACTGGCATGCCGAAGATTTCGTGGAACACATAGCTTTGATAAAATTGCTGGAATATTGGACAGGATCAACTCGGAGCATGGTTTATCTTATAGAAAAGTTGTATCTACAGTCACCGACAATGCATCGAACATGGTGAAATGCTTTAAAGAGTTCGGTGTTCGTGTTCAGAATCGTACTGACGACATTGATGAAGATGATGCAGATGAAGATGATGATGAAAAAGATTCAGATGAAGAGGTTATCATCAGCAACTTTCCTGAACATTCAGGAGAGCATGGAGAGGAGTCAGTGAAACTATCATCCCATATTCGATGTGCCTCCCACACATTGAACTTGGTAGCAACAACTGATGCAGATAAAGGACTGAATTCACCTGGACTAAAGAAGATAAAGCATTCTGCAATGGGAAAATGTTCGGCGCTGTGGAATGCTGCTGGTAAACCCAAGTCAGCAGAAAAAATACAGGAAATAACTGGCGTCCAATTTAGGTACCCATGCGTCACCCGATGGAACTCAATGTACGACTCATTAAGCCAAATATATAAACATAAGAACGACGTGAATGTAGCTCTTGAAGAACTGAATCTACCCATCCTCAAAGACAATGAATTGGAATTTATTTCAGAATATTTGTCTGTTCTAAAACCAATTGCAGCAGCCCTCAACAAATTACAGGCAGAGAAAGAATGCTGCTACGGTTGTCTTCTTCCAACAGTCCTAGTGACTCAAGATGCCCTCGCAAGATTGGAGCCTATCCAACCAAACGACCTGCGCTTGAGACACTGCATGCCATTACTGGCAGCAGTCGTCTCTGGCTTCAATGCCAGATTTGGTCATTTTTTGTCGTTGAGCCCCGAGGTAACTGATACCGTTTTGGCCTCAGTATCTCATCCGTATTTCAAACTTAGATGGATATCATTGTTGCAAGGGCCTAATTTCGGCGATCATGAAGCAATCAAGTCTCAAGTAAAAGACAAGCTGCAAATGGCTGTAAGAAATTGTAATTCTGACAGCAGTGGTAATAGTTCGGTGAACTCAGACTCATCATCTGAAGACGATTTCTTCAGAACTATGGACGGCTCATTCTCTGCTCCTAACAACAAGGAAGACTTGGAAGTCCTCAATTATTTGCAGGACACCAGTAAGGCACTCGACTCTTTAGATAGGTATCCTGCTATAAAGAAGATCTTCAAGAGGTATAACACCACGCTACCTTCCTCTGCACCAGTGGAACGGTTGTTTTCGTTTGCTGGCATGGTTCATAGCCCCAAACGAAGTCGTCTCTCGGATGGTAACTTTGAACAATTGGTTTTGCTGAAAGCAAATGTTTACAGCGGTTGAACATTAAATTAACACTCTTAACTTGCGGTTTTTACCCTTATATTGTCAGTAATTGCGTACTGCAGTAAAACTGTAAAATTAAATTCTATGTAAAAAATGTTTACTTATATATGCTGACTATGGAAAAACTATACGCGCTCACAACATGGTATCATATGTGGTACATTTATTTCATAATTAAATATAAATTATTAATTAATTGAATTAAATATCTATACAAAATTGCCTCGGGATTGGCGACATAGCCTATTGGGAATGAAATAATTGAATTGCCATACGTACAAGAACCTGTATGTATGAATCAGCCCACATAGCAACAAGAAAACCCAATTTATTGTTTAGTCTACCAAAAGAGTAGACACAACAAAATCTTGCTAGATCGGCAAATAATAATGAAAATACAAGCGAACCAAGGAACGGCTCTCAGGGCTGTTTATTCCAAGCGAAGCTTTAAACGCGGAGGATGTCTTTGTCCCCCCTAGAGTCCTGAGTGAATTCCTTATAAATAAAACCTAATGACTATAAAAGGATAGGCCTATTCCTTCAGGGGTTTATATAGTGACTGCCTATATTAATTACCTTAAGTAAATTCGCCGCGTAACCCCATCGTGGCGGCCCTACACCGAAAATGACCGTCACGCCCTACATCGAAACAAACAAAGACCCAGCAAAAATAAGGTGAGCAATTTCAGTTTTTCATTAACATAAGCTTTCCCAACTCCCGACGCTAGAATTACCGTAATCAATATAAATATAAAGAGGTCCTTTAAAGACCTACATATTCATAACTCTCTAACGAAAAAGCATAGGGCTTTTGTCGGTAACCCTCCACTGAAATCTGTTGGAAATTTCCAACGGATGAGGGCACAGGCAATCAACCCATAGC
This sequence comes from Bathynomus jamesi, assembly GCA_023014485.1. Taxonomy (NCBI): domain Eukaryota; kingdom Metazoa; phylum Arthropoda; class Malacostraca; order Isopoda; family Cirolanidae; genus Bathynomus; species Bathynomus jamesi. Next base: position 59,115 of record JAJOZX010004032.1, on the reverse strand, counting down.
CCTATATAGTTTTTTCATATGGTGGCCCTGTGTATGGGGAACTAACCCCTCTAAAATTTACACTGACACACGCAGTGGCTAGGCTTAACTCAGTAGGCCTAACCCTAATTTCAACCGTAACCCCACTATAGTTTTCATATGGTGGCCTAAGCAACTGGGAACCGATTCCTTTACCTTTACACTAATCGAAAACAAAGGCTTGTTCATTTAACAGGCATAACTTATTTTAGGTCCTAAAAATAATAGGCCCGCAACATTAAGCCTATTTAATAGGTCCTACTCTTCAAATTCAAAACTAAGCCTTGTTAATTTAACAGGCTTAACTCATTTGAGGTCCTATAAAATAATAGGCCCAAACATAAGCCTACTTGGTAGGCCCAACAAATAGGCCTATTTAGTAGGCCCACCTAACTTTACCTTACATAATAGGCCTACCTCTTAAAGTAGGCCTTACTCTTTACACTCAAGGCCTATCCTAACTAAAAACATTGTGAATTTTTAATTTAACCTGTGGCGCAGGTTATATAAAAAACTTATTACTGTACAGTAATTTAACTTGCTCAACATCAAAAAATTAAACTCAGAACTTTAACACTAACAACAATTATGGAAGACTTGGACAAAAGGGTAAGAAACCCAGACCAAGAAAACAAAAACACAGACCTTGGGGCTACGGCACCATCTCAAAATCACAAAAAATTAATGAGGAAAAAATCAGCACGTAAAGGTGTCATCACCAAACTGTACAATGATTTCAAACAAAAGGAACCTACAAGATATGATCTTGAAACAACATTAAATTCTATTACTCGTTACAAACAAGAATTTTCATACTAGATGAAGACATAATTACAGAAATTGATGACACAATTGAACTAACAGACGATGAGTATTCTACTCTCCTACTTGACAATGAAAATTACATTACAAAAATTAACAACTATATTTCTGAAATTCAAAACCAACTTGATGAGTGCAAAAAAGAAGACACATACGAAAGCTTCTTAGAAGCTACAAGAAATGCTTCATTTAGCCCTCCCAATGTGGCTGAGGGCAATGAACTAAAATCAAAATTGCCTACACTTGCAGTACCCACTTTTGAGGGTGACAGAGCCAAATTTCAATCTTTTATTGAAAAATTTCATAGCCTTATAGGTAATAAAAACTACATTACAGATGTTGATAAATTTAGTTATTTAGTGAACTATCTGAAAGGCCCAGCCTTAAGATTAGTGGAATCACTACCAGCCATAGGTGCTTCTTATTCTGTAGCAATAGAATTACTTAACAGAAATTACATGAATAAGGATGAAATTATACATGATTTGGCTCTTAAAGTATGAACATGCGAACCCCAAAAGACAACTATGGTGACCTCTTTGATTTTTACTGTGAGTTTGAATGTCTCATGGGACAACTTAAAAACAATAATTTAAACATTGCAGAAACAGCTTGGATCATTCAAGCTGTTGTTTTTGAAAAGCTCCCTTCTAAAGTCAAAGAGATATTTCATCAGAGGACAACTGACATATACCCTAGCCTTAATAAACTAAGAGAAGATTTCCCAACTGTACTAGCACTTTACAAATCAAGTTACACACACCCAAAATTTAACACAGAACAAGAAAAAACCAACAATGCAGAAAACCAAAAACCTAACAAAAGATTTCAACACTTACCAGTTACATCAAAACACAACCGCAAAACTCAATTTGCAGAAAATAAAGTGACAGAAAAAGACTCAAAGACTCCTACTCTGCAAAACTTTAATGTAGCTACTTTTGAGTATAATCCCATACCATGCAAATTTTGTTTTAGCAGTGAACATAATTCTACAAATTGTCCCAAATACAAAGACTTTACAGCAAGGTCAAAACGTTGTGAACAACTAAACTTATGCAAAAAATGCACTGGATCAGGGCACCAAAAGTCAAATTGCAAATCAAATTTGATATACAATTGTAAGTTTTGCAACAGTTTTGACCATGTTACCCCTATGTGTAATACACACACAGACATTGGAAAAACTGACAAACATTATGAACAAACACCCAAATCAAACCAAAACAAACAGAAACAAACCAAAAATGCTATGAATGGACATATCAGTTCATCTAGCATTAACCACAATTCAAAAATTCTTTTACCAACCACAACTTTGGAAATCCAAAACAAAAGAGGACAAATAGTACAGGTTAGGTGTCTTTTAGATACCTGCTCACAACAAACATTTGTAACTAAACAACTGATAGAAAAATTGGGACTTCAAAACCAACAAGGAGATGAAGATCTCTCTATTTCATCATTTATCAATAAAAACCCAGTACAAGCCAGTTTTAAAACTGCAAATATAACTTTAACTCTTGATGAAACATTTAAAACCCTTAAGGTTGTTGTTGTGGACAAAGTAGAACAAGAAAAAATACAAATAGCTGGGTTAAAACAAGCTTTGCTCCAACTTCAAAATAAATACACGATAGCTGATAAAACCCTTAATGCAGATGTAGTTGATGATATACATATGCTCATGGGGGCTGACTATCTTCATCTGGTCCATAGAGGCATCATTAAAATTGGAGATGGAATAGCCATACAAACTCCCACAGGTATTGCTCTTTTGGGTGACATAACTAAATACCATCTTACTACTGACACAGAAAACACAGAACATGAACAAAATTTACGCAAAACAAAATCACCACAGTCACAAATTTCTGACTATGTGACAAACTCGAACTACAAAAACACTGTCATAATCCCACATCATTTGAATGAAAATGATTCCACATTGGATGAAGGGTTACAGCAGTTGTGACTATTAGAATCAGTTGGCATAAAGGACAGTACTATTACACATGAAGACCAATTGATGACAGAACAATTTAAGGATACATTACAACACAGAGACAATCAATACTATGTGGAGCTGCCTTGGAAAACACCTTGTCCAGAAATAATGGACAATTTGAAAGTAGCTAAGGCACATCTGTATAAAAATTACAGAAAACTAAAAAATGACAATCTTTTAGAACAATACAACAACATATTCAAGGAACAAATAGAAAGGGGCTTCATTGAAGAAGTTACTGATGAACCCTTTAAAAAACGAGGTTGTCATTATTTAACACACAGGGGAGTTTACAGAGAAGACTCATCCACAACTAAACTAAGAGTAGTATACAACTGTAGTTTAAAAGACACAAATTCTGTTAGTTTAAATGATTGTCTCATGGAAGGCCCAAACCTTGTCTCAGATCTTGTAAAAATTCTCCTTTGCTTCCGTTTAGACAATTATGCAGTACAAAGTGACATAGAAAAAGCATTCCTCTGTATAAATTTGAAGCTTGAGTATGATAAAAATCATCTCAGGTTTTTGTGGTTGAATGATCCACATGACCTTAACAAAGGTTTCAAAACCTACAGATTTAAAGTAATTATTTTTGGAGCAAATTGCTCTCCAAGTATTCTTGCTTTAACAATTAGAAACCACCTAAACTTATTTCAAGAGGACTTAACAGTTCAGTTTTTAAAACAAAACTTTTATGTGGATAACCTCATTGGTTCCACTGTAACTGAAGAGGAATTGCTTGAAATTTACCAAATGTCACAACCCATAATGAAGCAAGGAAATTTTGGATTGAGAGAATGGGTTTCTAATTCTCCTAAATTAAATGAACAAATAACAAAAGACAACAATGGGAACATTGAACCAAACAATTACACGAAAACACTTGGAATGCTTTGGTTTTTAAAACAGAATTCTGAACACGATGACACTCTTTGCACGAAGAGTTATAACTTAAATCCAAATGCCAATACAAAAAGACAAGTGCTTTCAGAATCATCCAAAATTTTTGACCCCATTGGATTATATTTACCAGCAACCATAAGATCCAAAATCCTTTTGCAAGACTTATGGAAAAAGAAAATTGATTGGGATGAACCACTTTCAGTGGAAGACCAACTTCATTGGAAAAAATTAGCCACAGACTTGAACAAAGTTCAAGACATCTACGTACCAAGATGTGCTGGCTACAGATTGAAATCGCAAACACTACACATTTTTACAGATGCCAGCACACAAGCTTATGGGTGTTGTGCCTATTTAACAAGTGAAAATGAAAGTAACTTGGTTTATTCAAAGGCAAAAGTGGCACCCTTAAACCAAAAGAAAACTGTACCACAACTTGAATTATTAGCTGTCTCATTGGGAGTTAAAACAGCAAACTTTCTTTCACAAGTGTATAAAGAAGTTGACATAACAAACATTTACTTATGGACAGACAGTCAAATTTGTCTAACATGGGTGACCAACACAGATACAACTTCTTGCAAAAATATATTTGTGAAAAACAGACTAACAGAAATCAAAACTGCAAACACAAACCTTGGTATCAAATTTAGGTACATAAAAACAAAGGAGAATCCTGCAGACTTTTTGACAAGAGGGCTCTCTTACAAGCTGTTGAAAACAAATAAAATCTGGTATGAAGGGCCCGAATGGCTAACATGTGAGGATCTTTGGCCAGCCAAAGTAGTTAACCTCACACTCAACTCTACAACAACTGAAAAGATCACTGAGGACAAACCTATATTTGACTATCACCTTTATTCAGACCTAAACAAACTCTTGAGAATTACAGTCTATTGCTGCAAGTTTGTCAATAGCTACCTTCTCAAACACTGTCCTCAGAAAGCCTTTTCTAACTTAACAGAAACTGCAACAAAATACTGGCTCAAACAGATACAAGCTTCAGAATTTGACAAGGAGTTGAAGTATCTTAGGTCCAGTAGCACATTAAACAAAGGTATTCCTTCACTTGTCATGGATCTAAATCTGTACCTGGATACAGAGGGTCTGATAAGGTGTAAAGGAAGGCTTAACAAGTCAACTTTGACTTACAACTCTAAGCACCCAATTCTTCTTCCAAGGAGAAATCACTTCACAAAACTCATCATCAGGGATACCCACAACAAAATACACCACATGGGAGTCCCACAAACCCTGACAGAGCTGAGAAAAACTTACTGGCTACCAAAGGGTAGAACTGAAACAAAGAAAATTTTAAACACATGCATTCCTTGTAAACGTATCCATTCACGACCCTTTAAGACCCCAAGCCCTCCAGACCTACCTGTGGAACGAGTAACATTTACTCGGCCATTTGAAACCACGGGTATTGACTACACTGGAGCGGTAAATGTGAGTTTTGGAGACAAAATGGATTCAAAGGAATACAAAGTGTACATTGTACTCTTCACCTGTGCTGCCACACGTGCCATATGTCTAGACATAGTAGAAGATCTGACAGCAGAAGCTTTTATTGCTGCTTTCAGACGATTTTGTGCACACAATTCTGTACCCAAAACTATATGGTCAGACAATGCCACATACTTCAAATCTGGTGAAAGAATTATTCATCAGATTTGTGACAGTGAAACAGTACAAACTCATTTAACCAAACACAACATAACCTGGAAGTACATTCCTGTTAATACACCATGGTATGGTTCAATTTGGGAAAGAAACATACAAACTGTAAAGAACTGCCTTAAAAAGACTATTGGGACAAAACATCTACAACTTTTTGAACTCATGACTATTCTGTCAGAAATTGAAAATGTTGTCAACAACAGACCATTAACTTATGTGGGAGATGGTATTAATGAGCCAGAACCTCTCACACCAAACCACCTAATTAAGGGAGAAACAGTAAACATGTTACCAGAATCTGAACATAACAGTACAGAGGATCCAGATTGGGAAATAGGACACAAAGAACTCAACACAAAATACAAACATTTGACACAAATCAAGACTCAATTTATAACAAAATGGAGAGAAGAATACTTAACAAGTCTTAGAGAAAGACATAAACAATTAACAAAACAAAGTTGGAATGATTCAGTCAAAATTGGGGACATTGTGTTGATACATGACAAGACACCAAGACAACATTGGTCAATGGGAAAAGTCTGGAACTCAAAACTGGTGAAGACGAAGTTACCAGGGTTGTAAAATAAAAACAGCAACTGGTGAAACCACCAGAGATATCACATTACTATATCCTTTGGAGTGTGGGGCTAAATTAGAACCATTACCCCAAAGGATGGATCAGGATACTAAAAAGGGAGGAATCTCTCAATGTGCCTGATGTAACTCAGACTAAAACCAGACAGGCCTCAAAGAAAGACTGCTTTGAAAAGCCAGAAAACTTTTACAAGAAAAAATTAAGACTGGTGACTTATAAAACTTACACAAACTGAGCAAAGTTAAAATGCTTAATAACTTTACTTTAATCCATAAATTTCCTATACCTAAAGGGAGTCAATGATTGACATAACTTTAACTAAACTTGAGAGTTGGCCTCTTGAACTTTAATATTTAAATAGGTCTTGAGTAACCTCTCTCTCCCTAAATTTCTACTTTATTCTTTTTCAATCCATTCACATGGTTTAAAACACAGTTTATCAAAAAATTTGATCTATAACATACAAATTTTTCTCCGGCCCCCCCCAGTATATGGAAAAACTATACGCGCTCACAACATGGTATCATAGTGTGGTACATTTATTTCATAATTAAATATAAATTATTAATTAATTGAATTAAATATCTATACAAAATTGCCTCGGATGGCGACATGCTATTGGGAATGAAATAATTGAATGCCATACGTAACAAGGAACCTGTATGTATGAATCAGCCCCACATAGCAACAAGAAAACCCAATTATTGTTTAGTCTACAAAAGGTAGTAGACACAACAAAATCTTGCTAGATCGGCAAATAATAATGAAAATACAAGCGAACCAAGGAACGGCTCTCAGGGCTGTTTATTCCAAGCGAAGCTTTAAACGGAGGATGGTCTTTGTCCCCCTAGAGTCCTGAGTGAATTCCTTATAAAATAAACCTAAACTACTATAAAAGGATAGGCCTATTCCTTCAGGGTTTATATAGTGACTGCCTATATAATTACCTTAAGTAATTCGCCGCGTAACCCATCGTGGCGGCCCTACACCGAAATGACCGTCACGCCCTACATCGAAACAAACAAAGACCCAGCAAAAATAAGGTGAGCAATTTCAGTTTTTCATTAACATAAGCTTTCCCAACTCCCGACGCTAGAATTACCGTAATCAATATAACTATAAAGAGGTCCTTTAAAGACCTACATATTCATAACTCTCTAACGAAAAAGCATAGGGCTATTGTCGATAACCCTCCACTGAAATCTGTTGGAAATTTCCAACGGATGAGGGCACAGGCAATCAACCCATAGCCCTATATAGTTTTTTCATACTGACCATGCATTGATATGGGTTATGGACCTGGTGAAATGAGAATTGAGAAAAATAGAACTAAAAACTATATGTAGGTCATTTAATAGTTTTTTCTTTGCTGATAAGTTATGATAATACTAAGTTTTACGTTTACCACCTGAAAAACTGAAAGGGGAATCGTCAATCCCCGTGGTTTAGATCAGGTGACATGGGTAGGATGCGATGCTTGTATTGCCTCAGCCCTCAGGGGAGTATTAGGAGTGATACTTTTCAGGAGTGATTAACAAAATAATTTGTTTTTGTTTACTCTACAAGAGTACAACTTTTTTCAATTCATATAAAAGTGATCTTAAAAAGTGATCTTGAAAAGTGATCTTCAAGATCACGATCTTGATCTGGATCTTCAAGATCACATTTTTCTGGTGATCTGATCTTGATCTTCAAGATCACATTTTTCTGGTGATCTGATCTTGATCTTCAAGATCACCAAAGTTGGTGATCTTGCCCATCTCTGCTGATACCCATTTCATTACAGAACTCTTCGGCGGCATCTGCAGCGTTTGATACTACTGCCTCTCGTTCATTAATTAAAAACACGGATAAAGAATTCATTTTTAATGCACACTGGTCCAAAGCAAGTCCCTTTCTTTGAAAATATAGCTGAGCATCATTGATTTCTTTCAGCACTGGATCCCAGAAAAATAAGTACACAATGAATATGTATGACATGATGGAGGTCAACAGAGCTTCAGCATCGCCCTTTGTGTCCAGATTTTCGGAGATCCCTTCACTCAGTTCTTCCAAGGCACTAACAACGTGAGTCAAGTTCTTCTTAAGACTAGAAACAGCATCATACTTAGCACTCCACCGCGTATCAGAGACTCGCTTGACAGTGATTTTGGAATGTTTTGTTAAGACATCCCAACGATGAATAGAGGAAGAAAAGTAGACGAAAATTCGTTCAATTGTTCCAAAGAAAGTTACAGTATTAGGACTCAGTCCCGCAGCATGAACTCCAGCCAAGTTCAGCGAGTGGTTATTGCAAGGAATGAAAACAGCGTGTTTGCTAACATCAAGAATTCTGCGTTGAACTCCAAGATGAATACCTGCCATCGTAGCAGCATTGTCATACCCTTGACCATAACAATTCTGGATATCCAGCCCATCCTCACGGAGCTTAGTGACAATGAGATCAGTAACTGCCTCAGCCGTCTTCCCCTCTAATTTAATAAAATCAACGAAGGATTCCTTCACCTCTACATTACCATCTTTAATCGACACATAGCGAATTACCTGAGACATCTGATCAATATGCGATATATCTGGTGTACTATCGAAAATTATTGCAAACTACTTTGCACTAGACACATTATCAATTATACATTTTCGAACATTACAGCCGATTAGTGTGATGAACTCATTTTGAATGTTAGGTGACAAATACGTAGTGGATATCTTGTCAGTCATTCGTATTTTTGTAACATGTTCCCTAATTACTGGGTCATATTTGCCCATTAGTTTTATTAACTCCAAAAAGTTTCCAGAATTGCCAGCTAGCCCAGCTTCTTCATTTAAGTTCTCTCGGTGCCCTCGGAATGCAAGATCTTGTTTTGCCAAGAACATGATGCAGTCATAAATTCGTCTCAGTATTTCTTTCCACTTAGCAGTAGTATGTTTTATTTGCAACTGATGTGCATTATCTATTGTAGCATTCAACTGAAGGCGCATAGACAACTCTTTCCATTGTTCAAAGCATCGGGTATGATATGAACTGTTTTCATGTTCAGGTACTCTTGGATTCAGTTTCCTCCAGGCAAAAAATCCTTCTTCTTTTCCAAATGCACTGGAGATGTTGTTGAAGAGACGACAGCAAAAGCAATGCAAGCTACATTTTGAAGGTGAGAAGATTAGCCATGACCTTTCAATTTTTTCGCCATTTTCCAAAGTTTTGAAATACCAAACTTTTGACATTGACCTATTTTGAATCAGCTGGAAAGGGTCCATTCATGTTTTTCAAATGTGATGGTCCACTTTTAATGAGTTCGATTCTCAAATTGTCCGTCATTGGAACGGGCCAGTTGCCAGAATCGTTAAACAGACTCTGTGGGTGATGGGTGGGTGGGTGACTTTGTGATGTAGATGAGGGTTGATCCTGATTATTTGGGGGTTCACTTGAAGTTGCCGCTTGAACATCTATCTCTAAAGATATATCACATTGCGGTTGATCTCCTTGCTTCCCAGAAGGCACTGAAGGTGTGTCTGAGAATCCCATTAACTGAAGAAATCGCTTAGCAGCACGCTTGCCTTCCTCCTCTTTTTTTTCGCGAAGATTCTTGTATGCAGCACCACTCAGTCTCTGTCGTTTGCTCATGTTTGCTAATCAGTAGGATATTTGCAAAATAAAACAACCATTAATTATTAACATCATCAAAGCTCAAAAAATGCAAAGCCTAACCTAAATAATATAGGGAAAGTTTGAAAAATAGGGCTGGCAACCTTTCCGATGTGAAAATTTAACGCAACTATTTGTGGAAATAGTGGCATTGAGGTGGCCTATATAGCATTTAATGATGATTTTTCATCAAAACCATGGATATTTTGTACACAAATAACGCGCGACAATCTTCTTCTTTCTCTTCGCCCGTTCCCGCCTCTATGCGGGGTCGGCGTTTCTGACCAGCCTCCTCCACACAGCCCGGTCCTGGGCTTCTTCTTCCGACAAACCCTTCTCCCTCAAATCGTCCCTCACCTTCTCCATCCACCTTCGCTTCGGTCTGCCTCTCTTTCTCCTGCCACGCACCTCCATATTCATCGTTCTCTTACCCACATAATCTTCGTCCCCTCTCATCACATGTCCATACCATTTCAGTCTACTTTCTTGTATTTTCCTCGAGATTTCTCCAACCTTTGTTGTGCCCCTTATCCTTTCATTCCTTACTCTATCCAACCTTGTCACTCAGCACATCCATCTCAGCATTCTCATCTCCGTTACATCTAGTCTTTTCTCATGATCTTTCTTTATAGCCCAAGACTCAGCCCCGTACATCATAGCCGGTCTTACCACAGTCTTATACACCTTTCCCTTAACCCTTGCGCCTATTCTTGGGTCACACAACACCCCTGAAACTTTCTTCCAATTTTTCCAACCAGATTGCACTCTGTGTGTTATTTCTGTGTCCAGCTCACCGTCCTCAGCCACTGTCGATCCCAAGTACGTAAACTTACTTACTCTCTTTAACCTCGCTCCCTCTAAACTAATTTCTGAGTCTTGATTTTCGTAGAACCTCAGGTACTCCGTTTTCTTTCTGCTGATTTTCAACCCTCTGTCTTCAAAAGCCCTCCTCCATTCCTCCAATTTTCTTTCTACTACTTCTCTCCTGTTGCTGCACAGAACAATATCGTCTGCAAAGAGCATACACCAAGGGGATTGATCTTTCATCCCCTGGGCCAACACATCCATAATCAAAACAAAAAGGTACGGGCTCAAAGAAGATCCCTGATGAGACAATGATGAGATATAATTTTTTGGAGGGTCGCATTTTAAAACATAAAAACCCAAAATTTTGCATACTGCGCCCGCCTGACAGTAATTTGCCGCCCCTCGGGAAGTGCCGCTCGGGGCGGTCGCTCCTCTCGCCCCTCCCTTGATACGCCACTGTGTGGTTGCCTTCGCAAAATATGCATTCCTTGATTCCCTTTAATTTTTTCTCAGAGGATGCATGTAGAGCTGACACTGTACCTGGGCTATTCCTTTTTGTAGAAACTTTGGTGCTGTGCCTGCCTTTGTCCCCTTGTTTAACATCCCACTGTGCAAACTCAATTCCCTCTCGTCTTGCTAATTCTGTGCCTAAAAGACTTAACATCTGCTGAAGGGGGATGTACACATGTTCTGTAGAGTGTCCTCTACTTAATCCGAGCAAAATTGAGCTAGGCAATTTAGACTCCAGTATAGTAACCATCATAGTAACCTTTCCATTCCTACACCCAAGTTGTCCAGGGACCTAGTTCTAACTTCAAATTCATCATATAACTGCCGTAACTCCTTGACACTATTGGGATTATTAACAGGAGGTATAGCTAAAAGTTCGCGGAGGTGGCTTTTAATTAAGATCTCTGGCTTACCAAACCGTTTCTTTAATATATCCCAAGCCACATTATAATCAGCCTTTGTTAATGCTAATCCTGCTATTGTCTTTGCTGCCTCCCCTTCCAAGAGGGACTGCAAATAATTAAATTTCTCCACCGCACTTAACACTTGACTAGAATGAACTGCTGATTGAAAACTGTCTGCCCATCCTTGCCATTCCTGAATACTCCCAGAAAATGTTTTGAGTACAAGCCTCGGTAATTGAACTGCAGATCTGTTAACCTTAACTTCACAAACACCATTTGTTGAGTGTTGTGTTTCATTATTACACCTGGTCTCTAACTGTACTGAGCTGCTAAACTCTTTTGCTCCGTGGCATACTTTAATTATATCATCAATAATCTCTTCAAAGTAAATTATGTTATTTTCTATTTCATCCTCTTCTACAAGAGCCTCAATTTTAACATTTACTTCGCTTAAAGCAACCTTTTTAGTTTCTAATATGGAAAGCTGCGTAGTCACTAAACTTAAATCCTCTTGCTCTATGGCAGAATCTATAGTGGCAATGACCTTTGTAATTAGACCTTTGTAGGCGCTTCTCCTTTTTTTAAACTTGTTCAATTCAGCTGCACTGATCTTCAATGCAAACAATAATTGGGCTCAATCCCAAATAAGCTGAATTAGCAAAAATACTTAACCAAACTGATCAAACTCAAATTTTGCGTTTTTCAAATAAACTGAATTGCTTGGTTGGGGTACTGACCAACCACCAGTATGGAATACCAAATTTTCCACCCAAGTAACTGGCGCACTGAAGTCTGCAACTTTGGCCTATGAATAATAAACCAAAATTAACCAAACCGGTAAAAATGTAGGCCCAAAACAACGACAGACGAGTGGCCAAGTTTCGCAATTGGGTGACCAAACTTTCTACCCTGGGACCTTAACTCAATTATGCTCAACCCGTCTAGGCCTAACTTGGGCTACAATTTGCACAATCAGAACTTTGCCGGAAAATAGTTACTGACTCAGTCGTGGGCTAGAATCCGGTTCGAAGGACCATGTTATTTATTTTATTGGGTTCAGAATCCCAGCTGAGCTGTGAACGGCCAAGCTCTGAAGGGCCAGTTTAACCTACAGCCCGAGTTAATCTACACTAAAAACTTACGGACTTGGAGGTCCTATTAGGTCCTACCTCAGGGTTGCTGACTCGATGTGGGCCTACCTTAGGCCTCAGTTGAATAAAATTATAAAAAACAAAAGGGGCACTATTTATGGTCTTCTTTCTAAACCTTGCAACAACACAACCTGCACCATTGCACGATGCAACAATCTGTATCTAAACCAAACTGAATTGCAAGAGAGCTCTCTATAAGACCACGCCCTGTAAGTGCCGCATTCAACAAACGAGTAGGAAGGACGCACAGGTGCCCCCCAAAAATTGATGGCACAAGAGTGCCCAAACAATGATGCCACAAGAGTGTCCAAACAATGATACCACAAGAGCCCAGAAATGCTAGCTCTAAATTAAGTGAATTTTTCACTAACCTTACAATTGAGATTGATATATATACACCTTAACTTAATATATACAAACAATGCTGCATCAATCAGCTTAGTCATCATATCGCCTTGGAACAACAATGGCTCTTCTCCTTCTAGATTTTCTAACATCTTGTTTCATTAAACTTTGAGCGCATATAATAGTGGAACTGCCGTAGTTCTCCACAGAGATTCATGTTCAAGTCAACAGGGTATGAGTCAACTAGCTTTTGGGAACCTTGTGAATTCTGTTCGTCAGATAAGTCGAAATCGTTTAGAAAAGAAAATCTACTTGATACTTCTTTGTACACTTCACCTCTCCTCTTCATATGAACTTTAAGTGTATCAATTAAAGCGTAGTAAGTCGATATGCGAAATTTGTCGCTAGGATTCATTGCTGTTTCCTGATTCGCTTGCGGGACTGGGATTCTTTGTAGTCAGTAGCAGGCAAGATATCTTTTGATATGTCTTCAAATCTTTCGAAATCATTCCTCAAAGTGTGTAAGTCGTCTGCTAATGATTTTCTCTTTTTTTTTGGGTGCATCTGCCTTGCGGGTGCCCTAAGCACGTGCTTAGTCTGCCTGTTGGGTAATCCAGGCCTGCCTGGTGATTATACCAGAATATTAATATACGGACCAGGTAACCAGGTACATTACGATTTACAAGTTTCATGAATAATTTGTTATGATTAACATGATCAAATGCATTAGAGGCACCCAGGAAACACAAAAATACATTAGTATCTACAGTAGAGTTTGCTATTTACAGACCATTTCCTTCAAGGCATGAGTGGATCCTAGGGTCTTTGTTGGTCTGAAACATTATAACATATCAGTACTGTGTTTCTTTTTGAAACCAAATTGGTTATCACTAGTATTTAATAGGTAACATTCAAGTCTATTAATGAGTATATATTCAAACACCTTAGACATAATACTGGCCAAGGCTATTGGCCTATAGTTATCTTTACTGTTGATTTTACCCTTTTTTTCTTTTAGTACTGGCACCAAAACAACAGATAACATTGTATCCGGCAAAACACCGTGTATTAGTAAACCAGTAAAGCACAAAGCTAACAGAGGCACTAATCTGTCACTACTAAATTTCAGATGCTCGGCAGAAATATCATCAATACCACATGATTTGTTACAATCTAAACATTTTATGGCCTGTTTAGTCTCAAATACAAATACACTAACTCTTATATCTGGACTATAGGTTGCATCACAATTAACATTATTGTTCTTATGTCCAGAATTGAATAACTCACTTTAGTGTTCCTTCCATGGCCGCCGAGAGCTGCCACAGCTCCGGGGAAGGATTGGTATATGGCCCCCAATGTTTACTCAGTATTTTATTGTGAATGTTTTTTTGTGTACATAACAAGCAAACTGATTATATGTTCAAGTCACTATTCAAAGGATACAGTATGAATAAACAGCTCAGAAGAAAATGACCATTTTATTTTTCGAATCAATTATATTAATTCTATCACCACACAATTTACAAATGCAGTACCAGTCCATGCAGGCAAGATAATTACTTACTGCAAGATTTTCATAATTGGAAGTGTACTTTCTTTGCCTTCTCTCTAACAATGTGGTAAATGATTCTGATGAAATTTAAAGTACGAGCTAACTGGCTTTCAGTTACAATGGTTCCCAGATCTGTCAGTCAGTCTTTGGCATTGGTGGACCGCAGATATCAGGTCATCCCATAAGTAATGTCGTTTTTTAGATCGGAATTTGAAGGACAAAAAAAAACTCAACTGGAACTTTTTAATCTAGTATATATTTTCCATCGGAATCAATGACACTCTGCCAACGTCCTGCAAGCTTTTCAATGCCATGTTTATAAAATTCAGGCGGTTTTGAGGCAAAAAACGTACAAAGACTGGTGTGCAGGTCATCTAAAGAAGTATACTGTTTCTCGTCAAGATAGTTTTGCAGACTCCTGAAGAGATGATAATCTGAAGGCGCAAGGTCTGGAGAATATGGAGGATGAGGTGACGTGTGTGTATATATATATGTATATAGTCTAAAAGTCACTAAAGGAGAAATATCACTAAATCTAAGCTGAATGGCAACAGAGAGGCATAAACGAACCAACGCGGCTGTTCGTATTGTTTTGGGCTAGCCTAGAGATGTTTTTTCCTATCTGACCTAATCGTTGGTGCTGAGTGTAATTAGATGGTGTTTCTAAGGTGACAAATGGGGTAGGAAGTTGTCCGTACTTAAGTATAGTTAGGGGTAATGCTCATAGCTTCTAAATTGGTAATGTAAGAGAGAGTTAGGTAGGCTGTTTGTGGGACACAGGAATCTAATGGTAGGCTCCCAAAGGAATATCTAATTCAACGCACTGGTAAGTGCTTTTGATTGTTTGCTAGAACCTAAGTAACCTAACTGGGGTGTCTACCCCACGCTATCACATTTGGCGACGAGGATCGGATTCGATTAAGCTCATAGGATTCGATTAAGCTCATGGGATTCGATTAAGCTCATTGGATTTAATTTGGCTCATTTGATTAAATTTTGTTCATTGGATTAAATTTGACTCATTGGATTTAATTTGGTTTATTGGGTTCAAGTGGTTGTTTGGAAAATTGGATGTAGCCTAGTGGGTCGTCCGATTTGGTTTGTTTGTGTGGGTAAGCTACCGTACTATAGCGTAGGTTCCGCCAGCCCTAACTCTAAAACTAATTCCTACTCAGCCCTAACTCTAAAACTAATTCCTACTCAGCCCTAACTCTAAAACTAATTCCTACTCAGCCCTAACTCTAATACTAATTCCTACTCAGCCCTAACTCTAATACAATTCACTATTCAGCCATAACTGGGGAGTAACTAGATCAAATTTAAACCAAATCTAACCTACTTCACGTTATTTGGCCTAATTCGGTTTTGCTCTAGCATGTCGGTGATTGGCCATATAAGCCCCTACGAAGACTCTGGGGGAGGACTTCGAAGCTTATGCCACTAGGGTGAGGTTGTTTTTCGAGGCAAATTCCATTCCGGATGCTAAGAAAGTACCTACCTTTTTAACTATAATAGGTCCTAAAACGTTTGGTTTAGTTATGGACCTAGTTTCTCCTAAAGCACCGGAAACTTGCACCTATAATGAATTGGTACAGGCCCTAACCGATCACTACAAACCCCGAGTAGTTCTCATCTATGAACGTTTCAAATTTTATTCGAGGCATCAGACGGGAAATGAAAGCATTGCAGTTTGTTGCAGGAATAAAAAGCCATAGCCGTACGTGTAAATTTGGGGACAAATTAGATGAAATGCTAAGAGATAGGTTTGTAATGGGTCTCAAAGAGGAGTCTACCCAGAGAGCCCTATTAGCCATACAGGACCTAACTTTTAGTCAGGCTGTAGAAATAGCTACGGCTAGAGAAGCAGCTGCTAAAGATGTTAGAGCTCTTGGCAGTCACAGTAGTAAAGCCCAACACGTAAATAGCTTTAAATCTTCTAGGCCCGGCAGACCTAATGAGCCTACTAGACAGGCAAATAAAAGGTATGAGGCAAATACGACTAAGCCTACTAATTCTACTAAGCCTTCCAAGCCATGTACAGGGTGTGGAAAACACCATTGGAAGAAGGACTGCCCTTTTAAAGAAGCAGTTTGCCGAAACTGTAGTAAAATAGGCCACATAGCTAAAGTGTGTTTTTCAAAGCAAACGAAGGGTGAAAATTCTAATTTTAAAATCTCTAGTGTAAATCCTCAAAGGGGAAATACTTCGAACATTGGAGTGGAGTACCTATTTTATGAGCAACAAAGTGGGAATAATACAGGCTAGGGTTGCCGTATCTGAACATTCAAAAAAGAGGACGTTCCCGAAGACATCCTGCCCCCCACCCCATGCCCGGCACACACTTTGGCGCTATGTAACCTTGAGCAGCCGTGACAATTAATTTTGCATATTTGCATAACATTAATATATATATACACACCAGTATCGGTGTACTGTATTGCATTGTGTTTTTAATGTAGGCTAATATACAACATGCACGGTATAGAAATCTTAAAAATAATAAAAAAATTACCTTTGCTTAAGGCTGAATATCTTCATTCCCTTAGCTGCAGTCTTCTTCCCCCACTGTGTGTGTGACTTGATGTGCCCATGCATACTTTTCTGTAGATCGGATCTTTTTCAGTATTGGCTGATTGCTCTTTAGAAAGGTATAGAAGTCACAGCAAGATGTTTCTCGGAAGTTGTACTGTACAGTCAGAATGCCTTTCATTGTTTCAACACTCAATTTGTTCCTTTCCTTTGTCCACTGACTTTGCATCAGTGAAAAAACTCTCTACATTTGCATTGTGAGATGATATAGCAAAGAAGAATTGTGCAATTCTTAGCAATTCTGAGTGGCATTCAATGTTCTTTGATTTTTCAAAGTATCTGGTCCGCTTTTTATGTGTTGGCAGATTACTAAATTCTTCATCACTCTTGTAATTTTCCACAAACTGCTTCAGGTTACTAACTTGGTCAAAACACTTCACATCATCAACTTCTACCCCCTTATCAATCAAATATTTGACACACGGCTCCACATCAGTCCAGTTTGGTGTTTCACTCAAGGTTATCCACTTGAAACAAGAAAAATCTTCCATTGGTTTCATCCATTTCTCAATATACTCTAGGCATCTGTCGTATAGATTAACTATTTCAGCACAAAACTTGTTACACTCTTTCTCATTTCCTTCTGTGCGTTTTTGAGCAAGCAATCCTTTAACTTTCAAGGGCATAAAATTCTGACTCTTGCGTTCTACAAGCATTTTATGAACAGATTCTAAATTTGTCAACACTTCTACAACAGAATTGCTTTCCCTTTCAATTGCTTGAATGTGTGTGTGAAATACATTCATTAATGAGTGCATGTGCCAGAGGTAAATCTCACTCATTTCATTCTCAAAGAATTTTTTAATTACTGTGGGTGGTTTGTCTTGTGATAGAAAGAAGGATTTCAAAGCAGGAAACATCTGTATTAGCCTGGCGATGCCAGGCAATAGTGACAGCCAGCGAGTCTTACTATGGGAGAGGAGCTTCCTGTATTCAACTTCAACAAAATCACAATACTCCTTGAGCTGCTCAGTTCGAACTGTGTAGATATGAAAATATTTATAAATTTTACAGATAATATTTTCAATATCAATATCCATTCTTTCTGCTGCATGATGGACACAGTTGTTTAAAATATGCGCTGGGCAACCCACTCCAATTAATGATCTCTTTTGAAACATTTTCTTCAAATTTGCAAGCACATTATTACCGTCTTCATTACGCCTGAGTCCTCCAAACATTGTAGTGCAGTTGTCACCTGTAAATGCAACACATTTCTCAGAGACCATTTTTCTCCAGAGTTTCCTTTACATAATTAGCGATTGTGTCTGCAGTCTCATTAGGTGTGTTCTTTAACTCAATCAGTTTTGACTGTAAACCACCATTCTTCCAGTCAAAGTACTGAATAATTACAGGAAATAGCTTTATTGAATTGTGATTACTTCCATCTGTAGCAATTCCACAATATGCTATCTCATTTTCTACAAGATTTTTCAAGGCAGCATTAACAGAATGCGGTGCAAGCAAAGAATTAACAACTGCTTCTGTTTTTGTTCGAGCACTAGAAAACTTCCTTGCCACCTCAGAATCAGAGAAAGTCTTTTTAACCAAGGCAGATGAACAGTTCATGGACGTGAAGCTATTGTGATGTTTAACAGTGTGAAATGCGTAAGTACCTTCTGCAGCAGTGACAGCATCTTCAGTTTTACTACCTGGTTTGACAAAAAAATCTGTCAGTTTCATCGATGAGCCTTCTCCTAGAACTGCTTTCTTGTGTTTGTCTGAGTTCACATGTGTTTGCAAATCATTAATACCTTTATTTGCCACAGAGACGTACGTTCCTGGTTTGCACACCAAGCACTGCGCTTCCCATTCATCCCTGCCTCTCTTAAAACATGGGAGTTTGCTCTGCAACTCTACAGTGAATTTACATTTGCGTTTGGGCATTTTGTCCGTGGGGTTTACGGTACCGTTTTATGCTCTGGAAAAGTACAACAAATCGTAACCACTAGCTGTGGCAACAAGCTACAAACCCACAACAAAGACTAAGATCAAACACTGTCACTGCGGGTTAAAGACTGGCCAACCACCGGTCACCGTCATAGTTGTCAACACACGTAAATAATATAGCGAAAGTGGCTAGATTATGGTTGAAAATTGCTAAAATGCCTTAAAGGCAGGACAAGAAAAACAAATGCTACAGTGTAAAAAAAGCCATAAGAAAAAAATGGTATACTTTCAACATTTCATTTATGGCTGTAATAGCACTAAATACAAAAAAAATTTATGGTTTTGTACAATATATATCGAAAACTAGAAAAAAATCGTCAAAATATTTCACTAAAATTCGTTCCTAATGAAATGAAAATTTTGTACCAAAAAGTGATTTTCTCCGTGTTTTGAGCACTTTTTGTGCAATTTTCTTATGATAAAACACGAACTTATCTTTCTCAATATTTTTCATTCGAATAAGAAACTATTGATAAAAAACTGCTTTATCTTACTGTTTTCAACAATATAATGCCAAAGTAATTAAAAAATCGACGTAAAATTTCACTGAAATGTCGATCATAGTAAGGCAAAAAATTAATGGAAAAAGTCGATTTTTTCCATGTTTTAAGATCCAATTTTTAGACAATCTTTAATGTAGCCCTAAAATATTGTAAAAGTGAATGAAATTCATGAAATGATATATACCAACATTAAATACTATGAAAATTTTAGCTTAAAAATCGCATCATTTAGCCTAGTTTTAGATTTAGAAATGAAAATGGGACTATAAATTAGGATCTATACGGTTGAATTTTTTTCAAAATATTTAACTGGAATTAGTAATTTTTGGCTATAATATGCTTCAGTTTATGGTTTTGTACAACATATATCGAAAACTAGACAAAACACGTCCAAAAATGTCACTAAAATTCGATTCTAATGAAATGAAAATTTTGTACCAAAAAGTCATTTTCTCCGTGTTTTGAGCACTTTTTGTGCAATTTTCTTATGATAAAACTTGAACTTATCTTTTTCAATATTTTTCATTCGAATAAGAAACTATTGATAAAAAACTGCTTTATTACTGTTTTCAACAATATAATCCAAAGTAATTAAAAAATCGACGTAAAATTTCACTGAAATGTCGATCATAGTAAGGCAAAAAATTAATGGAAAAAGTCGATTTTTTCATGTTTTAAGATCCAATTTTTAGACAATCTTTAATGTAGCCCTAAAATATTGTAAAAGTGAATGAAATTCATAAATGATATATACCAACATTAAATACTATGCAAATTTTAGCTTAAAAATCGCATCATTTAGCCTATTTTTAGATTTAGAAATGAAAATGGACTATAAATTAGGATCTATACGGTTGAATTTTTTTCAAAATATTTAACTGGAATTAGTATCATTTTTGGCTATAATATGCTTTAGTTTATGGTTTTGTACAATATATATCGAAAACTAGACAAAAATCGTCAAAAATTTCACTAAAATTCGTTCGTAATGAAATGAAAATTTTGTACCAAAAAGTGATTTTCTCCGTGTTTTGAGCACTTTTTGTGCAATTTTCTTATAATAAAACATGAACTTATCTTTCTCAATATTTTTCATTCGAATAAGAAACTATTGATAAAAACTGCTTTATGTTACTGTTTTCAACAATATAATTCCAAAGGAATTAAAAAATCGACGTAAAATTTCCTGAAATGTCGATCATAGTAAGGCAAAAAATTAATGGAAAAAGTCGATTTTTTCCATGTTTTAAGATCCAATTTTTAGACAATCTTTAATGTAGCCCTAAAATATTGTAAAAGTGAATGAAATTCATGAAATGATATATACCAACATTAAATACTATGCAAATTTTAGCTTAAAAATCGCATCATTTAGCCTATTTTTAGATTTAGAAATGAAAATGAGACTATAAATTAGGATCTATACGGTTGAATTTTTTTCAAAATATTTAACTGGAATTAGTCATTTTTGGCTATAATATGCTTTAGTTTATGGTTTTGTACAATATATATCGAAAACTAGACAAAAATCGTCAAAACTTTCACTAAAATTCGTTCGTAATGAAATGAAAATTTTGTACCAAAAAGTGATTTTCTCCGTGTTTTGAGCACTTTTTGTGCAATTTTCTTATAATAAAACATGAACTTATCTTTCTCAATATTTTTCATTCGAATAAGAAACTATTGATAAAAAACTGCTTTATGTTACTGTTTTCAACAATATAATTCCAAAGGAATTAAAAAATCGACGTAAAATTTCCCTGAAATGTCGATCATAGTAAGGCAAAAAATTAATGGAAAAAGTCGATTTTTTCCATGTTTTAAGATCCAATTTTTAGACAATCTTTAATGTAGCCCTAAAATATTGTAAAAGTGAATGAAATTCATGAAATGATATATACCAACATTAAATACTATGCAAATTTTAGCTTAAAAATCGCATCATTTAAGCTATTTTTAGATGTAGAAATGAAAATGGGAATATAAATTAGGATCTATACGGTTGAATTTTTTTCTAAATATTTAACTGGAATTAGTAATTTTTGGCTATAATACGCTTTAGTTTATGGTTTTGTACAAAATATATCGAAAACTAGACAAAAATCGTCAATAAAATTTCACTAAAATTCGTTCCTAATGAAATGAAAATTATTTGTTTCGCCTAAAACCGTGCTGCGTATTTCTAACTAGTTTATGCAATTCTAAGTGTTCGACTATACGATCCCTAATTATTGATTCCAGTAGCTTACCCACAACAGACGTTAAAGTGATTGGCCTATAATTTCCCCCCGCACCTTTATCGCCTTTCTTAAAGATAGGTGTTACGTTTGCTAACTTGAAATTATCTGCTACGCAGCCCTCAGAACTAGACGTATTAAAAATCTTTGTTAGCGGCACAACAATGCTATCTTTTAATTCTTTTAGTTGTATGGGATATATGGAATCCGGCCCCGGTGATTTACGCATTTTCATTTTACCAATATAGCGCATTACCTCCCCTTCACTAACCACGATATTATCCAAAATATTACCATTATCAAAAGGTATTATGTCTATGACCGTAGGGATATTCGTTACATCTTCTATAGTAAAAACTGACGTAAAAAATTCGTTTAGCAAGGTAGCCATTTCCTTGTTTTCAGAAACTAGATCTCCGTTTACATTTTTCAAAGGCCCACAAGACACTTTTTACTGGATTTCTATTATTGACGTATTGAAAGAATCGCTTGGGGTTTTCTTTATCGTCACGTGCTATGGAGATTTCAAATTCGCGCTTGGACTTTTTTATTACACTTTTCGCTTCACGCCTTAGAGATATGTAGTTGTTTCGTAACCACAAATTGTCTTTATCGCACTTATGTAGCCTATAAGCCCTATCTCTACTCTTTATAATGTCTTCTACTCTAGAAGTAAACCACAAGGGCTTGTTGTTTACTTTCGCACGCTTAATTTTGTACGGTACACATTCCTCATTTATAGTCCTAAATACTGTATCGAACGATTCCCACATTAGTTTTGCATTGGAGTTCCCCATTACGTTTTCCCAATTAACGTGTGACAATTTATTTCGAAATTTACTAAACTCTGCTTGCTGGAAGTTAGGAATTTTAGTCGAGTTAGCTGGTTTCGAGTGACTTACTGAGAGGACAAACTCTACCATATTGTGATCGCTATTGCTTAACGGTTCTATTACTTGAAGATCAGTAATTAGCCTATCATCCGTAGTTATTACTAAATCTAAAATACTGTCCAACCTCGTAGGTTCCCCAACCTTTTGAATAAGAAAGCTATCCTCGAGAAAATTAACTAAACGATTACCTTCCGCGTCTCCCTTCATTTTATCGTAATTCACGTTGGCGCAAGTAAAATCACCCATAACTAAAGCCTGCTCACTACCTATTATTCCCTTTAGTTCACGATATAACGCTTCGTCCGTATCAGCTGTTTGATTAGGGGGCCTATATATAACTGCAACAAGAAGTTTGAAATCGTTCAATTTAAGTTCTGCTATAGTCGAATCTATCGGTTTTGGAATTGTGTGCCTTACTTCTATAACGTTCGCAATATTATCTTTGATATACAACATAACACCGCCTCCTCGCCTACCTATTCTGTTTTTAACAAAAAGTCTATAACCTTTAATTTGATACTCCCCTACAAAGTCACGAGTTTCAGTGCTAAGCCACGATTGATTTATCGCAATTATATCATAGTCTTTACAAGCTATTAAAGAAAAAAATTCGTTTCTTTTATTTCGTAGGCTACGAGCATTTAAAGATAGAACCTTCAAATTGTTTGTAATTGCGACACCTTCGCGAACGCAGGGGAAATTTGTGGAATTTACGCTGGGACCGTTCGAGTTACGGCAGCCTGAAAAGAAGAGAGTATTATGTAATAGTCTTCCTAAACGCGCAGCTCCAACGTCATTAAGATGAAGTCCATCTCCGAGGAACAAGTCCCTCCTGCCGTAGAAACTGTTCCAAAAATTCGCAAAATGCACTCCTTCCTGTTGGCAAAGAGACTTTAGGTTATTGTTAATATAGGTCGCCTTGCTGTAGAAATCGTTACGTTGGATAATTCGAGGAAGTATACCTGTTAAAACAATCTTATTAGTTTTTTCCTTTAATCGCTCTAGTAAGTCCCTGTACCAAGCCAGCAGTTCTTCCGATCTAGAATTTAAAACGTTATTAGTACCGACATTAATAACATACGTTGTGTCCTCGGAGGTACCGTCTGTAAATTGGTCAACACTATGAGTTATATCCTCCACCCTTGCACCAGGGTAGCAGTAACGGCGCCTACGACGAGGGTTTCTCCCACAGAATTCCTCGAGCTGCCCTCGAACAATGGAATCGCCAACGAGTCGTATTTCCGGTTCATCAGCATCATCGAAACCTAAAACAGAAAACATATGGTTTGTTATTACTGGTAGACATGTCTTAGGTTTTCTCAATGGGGCTCCATTACACACTCGAACGAAGAGTTGGGAACTAGGGGAAGAGAGAGGGTTATTAATACTATTTATATTATTAGTAGAAACTGAGGCAGGAGTGGTCGTAACTGGAGTCTCAAGGGATTCTAATTTTGCCGTCAGGAGCATCACCCTTTCTTCAAGCCTTACTCTGGCCTCCTTCTCACGTTCTAACTCGTTCCTCAGCACTTCCATGCTTGAGCACCACCTGCAAACTAACTGTTCATTATTATTAGCCATTGTAAACGCGTAAGCGGCAAATTTCCCTTCACAGCGACTGCAAGTACTTGACGGGGGTGCCATGCTTTTAATTAGTTAAACAACTAAAAAACAAAAACGGGCGTTTGGAAATTAATAAATTACAACGTAGGTCTACCGCGTTTTTGAAACGCAGAAACAGGTTCTCGTAACACAAATTTATACTAAATGAATATAGAATTTAGCTCCCGACAAAAGATCTGTAAAAGAAGGGTATTTATAATACTTATCTGTCCGCGATTCGACCCGACTTTTTTCCTTTTTTTCACACGGTGTGTGACCGCACTCTACCAGACCTCTCGAAGGAAGGAAAAATGAACCTTATGTCTACACGTTTTTTGATAGATTTGAAAAACAAACAAGGCAAGCCACGTGCAGTAGCCTTGGTTTGATCAAATAATATAGTACTGAATAACGTCAATAAATGAAATATATTCGTTAATAAATGATTAGCAGCACGAAGCAATTTAGTTATGAATGCACCGAACACTATTTTTTTTAAAACACTTCAACGAAACCCATCCATTCAATTGATAACACCAGACACTCGATAAAACACGTCTGTTCACAAGGAAACACTGATCACAATATATATGAAAGACTGATCACAATATATATATATATATATATATATAATAATATATATATATCTATCAGATGGATATATATATATATATATATATATATAGCAGATGGAGATGTGTATATATATATATATATCAGATGGAGATGTATATATAAATATATATCAGATGGAGATATATAACAGGCCCGTGGTGTAATGGTTATCATATCTGACCGGCAATCGGAAGATCCCGGGTTCGATTCCCGGGTGGTTACCTCATTTTTTTCATTTGTTTCGTTCTTTCGCTCTCATCTTGCGCCGAATATTCTCCTATACAAAGCGTCGTTCTTTACGTTAATTATACTGCGTGTTTGCAGTTATAATGTATATAATGTTACGGCTTGCGGGAGGTGCCCCTTTGGGGCATTGGTTTCTGCGCGCATATAGAGGAATTTCGACATTTGATTGAGTGAGGCCCGTGGTGTAATGGTTATCATATCTGACCGGCAATCGGAAGATCCCGGGTTCGATTCCCGGGTGGTTACCTCATTTTTTCCTGGTGGAGGAGCGAGTTGCTTTCTTGCGCTCTCCACCGTACATAGCCAGGCACGCCCGGCTCATCTGGTACTGTCTTGAGCCAGGCATCCAGTCTTTTCTTGAAGACTTCAACTTTGACCCTCGTTTCGTTTCTGAGGTCCTTACGAAGCTGTTTGAAAAGTCTTGGCCCCCTGACAACCAAGCTATTTTCCTTCAGGGTTGAGGAGGTCCCTTGTCGGGCCTTTAATTTGGGACCACTGCACATTCTGCCTTTCCTATTTTCCAGTGTTGTTTGAATGGTAATTGGGTTTAGTTTTAGGTTTGGTAGTAGTTTTTCGATCATTTTCCATGTGTAGATTATGATGTACCTCTCTCTTCTTCTTTCCAGTGAGTACAGATTTAGTTTACGTAGTCTTTCCCAGTAGTTGAGTTCTTTGCAGCCATCAATCTTGGCTGTGAAATGCCTTTGCGTTTCTTCTAGTTTATTAGTTTCTTCCTTTTTATATGGGGACGTCAAAACTGAGCAGTATTCAAGTTTTGGTATAATCAGTGTTTTTAGCAGGGGAATCATTACTGTCCTGTCCCTTCTCTTGAACGTTCTTAGTACCGGCGACTCTTTTTGCTTTATATATCGCTATCTGATTTTGTGTTTCGAATTTCCCATCATCTGTCATTATTATACCGAGATCAATCGCTTTCATGCTTCTCTGAATTTCCTGTCTATCTGGACCATAATATGCACAGCATCCACATTAGTCCATGTCTGCGAATCAGTTAGTCGACGCATTCAAAAGTGCATTCATGCCGCCGGAGAACATTTTGAGCACTTGGCGTAGTTAATTAAATTTTATATGCAAACAACTCGCTATAACATTTTGATCACTTAGATTACTAATTTACCTTTCATTGGCAATTGCTATAACAATATATTGTTTGGTTTTTTTTAAATTATAAAATATATGATGCTATAAAGAGTACATAGTTTTTTTTGGGACACCCTATATATATATATATATATATATATATATATATATATATATATATATATATATATACAGGGGTTAGACAAAATAATATGAACACCCGCCGATTTCACCGGTTATCTTTACGGACTGCTCAGACACAAAGTAAACAGTCAAATGACTGGCAAACCTATTTAAATGCGTAACAGAGTGTATACGTCATGTTATAACCATCACGTTGTTTTTACAGATCTGAGTGAATTATGAATTAGCAGTTATGAAAGACCTGTCAGACTTCCAAAGAGGGCAAATTGTCGGAGCGCGGATGGCTGG